>ML798906.1:126582-139301 GCA_009831015.1 Picea engelmannii | reverse complement strand
TAGACTGGACAAATTTTTACAAGAAAAAGGGTTCAAGAAAGGTACTGTTGACAATAACCTTTACATTAAGTCTGAAGGTGATAATTTACTAGTTGTTTTGGTTTATGTAGATGATATTATTTTTGGTTGTACTAATGAATCATTTGTCTAGTGGTTTTCTAACTCTATGCAAACAGAATTTGAAATGTCCATGATAGGAGAACTGTCATATTTTCTTGTCTTACAAGTAAAACAAAGTTCTGCAAGAATATTTATTTCTCAAGAAAAATATTTGAAAGAGATGTTGAAGAAATTTCAGATGGAAGATTCTTCTCCAGTTAGCACACCTATGGTGGTTGTTTGTAAGCTGAGTAAAGATGATATCTCACCTGATGTTGATCAAAGGACATATCTCTCTATGATAGGCAGTCTTATGTACATCATAGCATCCTGTCCTGATATAATGCAAGCTATTGGAATGGTGGGTCGTTATCATTCTCCTCCTAAACAAAGTCATTTGGTAGTTGTCAAAAGGATATTTAAATACTTGAAGGGAACAATGACTTATGGTCTATGGTATCCCAGAAATCAGAATTTCCAGTTAACTGCTTATTCAGATGCAGATTGGGCAAATTGTGTTGATGAGAGAAAAATCACCAGTGGAGGAGAATTCTTTCTGGGTGACTCATTAGTTGCATGGCTTAGTAAAAAGAAAGGATCCATTTCATTATCCACTACAGAGGTAGAATACATTGTTGTTGCTACTTGCTACACACAAATTTTATGGATGATACAAACTCTTGCAGATCTAAAGGTAACTTACACTGATCCCATTCCAATTCACTGTGATAACACCAGTGCCATTAGTGTCTCCAAGAATCATGTTCTTCATTCCAATACTAAGCATATTCCAATAAAGTACCATTTTCTCAGAGAACAAGTTACAAACAGAATTGTTCAACTGAATGATATACCTTCTACAGAACAGATTGCAGATATATTTACAAAACCATTAGCAGCAACCCCTTTTGGATATCTTCGTCAAAAGTTGGGGGTTATAATTTATTGTGTCTAATTTGTTCACCTGGTCAGGGGGAGTACTTATTGAATATCTAGTGTATTTCCAAGATGCTCGTAGTTGACAGGGGGAGTATGTTTTGCAACAGATCAGGGGGAGCATGTTTCTTCTTTGACATTGATGTCAAAGGGGGAGAAAAGAGTCTGGGAGGAGAGTCTGAATGCAAGTGGGTGTTGAATCTGAGAGGAGAGTCTGAATGCATGTGGGTGCTTGAGTTGTGAGTCCGAATGCATGTGAGTGCTAAGTCCGGGAGGAGAGTCCGAATGCATGTGGGTGCTTGAGTTGTGAGTCCGAATGCATGTGGTTGCTTGAGTTTCCATCAATTCCAAAGGGGGAGAATGTTGGAAAATCTTTAACAGACAGTGCATGCTTGTATACTTGTCATTGATGGCAAGTACAATAGTGAATATGGCATGAGTACAGAAAGTATGAAATATTGGGCATTATGAGAAGACGCTACAGAGAAGATTCGAATAAGATCACAAGAGATAGTGCAGAGGAATGTTGGCAAATCATCGATGGCAAGATCAGAGTAAGCGAAACAAAGTAAGCTCAGGAGGAGAAGTAGCATTTCTGATCATTGGATCCCATTTACAATTCTTGATGACCATCAGATCAAGTGTTGATCGGGACTGCTCGGGAGGAGAAGCATCATTTCTGATCGTTGGATCCCATTTACAATTCTTGATGACCATCAGATCAAGTGTTAATCAGGACTGTTGATCTAAGACTCCATTTCGGAGTTTCGCGACTCACAACTTGGAAAGGCAAGAAATATAACCACTGAAATCGCGATTTAATCGCAGTCGTCAAATCAAGGTGTGATCTGGACCGTCGACTCCATTTCGTAGTTTCGCGACTCGCGACTTGGAGAGGCAAGAAATATGACCATTGAAATTGCGATTTAATCGCAGCCATTAGATCAAGGTGTGATCTGGACCTTCGACTCCATTTCGGAGTTTCGCGACTCGCAACTTGGAGAGGCAAGAAATATGACCATTGAAATCGCGATATGCGAAATCGCGATTTAATTGCAACCGTAGATTCATCGAGATCGTGGACCGTTGATTTAAGCTTCATTTTGGAGTGTCTCCTATCACAACTTGGAGTGACAAGGAACTCCATCGAAGGAATCGTGAGATGCGAATTCACGATGAGATCTGGACCGTAGATTCATCAAAATCGTGGACCATTGATTTAAGCTTCATTTCGGAGTTTCACTTATCGCAACTTGGAGTGACAAGGACCTCCATCGAAGGAATCACGAGATGTGAATTCATGATGAGATCTGGACCGTAGATTCATCGAAATCGTGGACCGTTGATCTCAGCTCCATCTCGGGGTTTCGGGGATCGTGACTTGGAGAGTCGAGATGCCTCATCTCCAAACTCACGAAATGAGAATTCGTGAAAAGCACTTTATGCATAAGCACTTGTTCATGGCCTTGGTCATATTGAGGAAGGAGCTAGCGTAGAAAATCTTTGTATCGGAGTTTCGGAGATCGCGATATGAAGTGTCGAGACACTTGGCCACGGGAATGTCGAAATGTCGAAACTCGATTTAAAGGCAAGATTAATAAAGTTCATCCAACGGTGCAGATAAACTTGAATATGATCAGAGGGATACTATTATCTCTCATAGTTAATTTATCAGTTACGAATCTGTTAGCGAAATTGATTCATGATTCCTGATCAGTTGGCGTTTCAGTTGCTCGGACAGTTTTTCTTTTGCCGAAGATGATGCGAAGAGAAACGGCTTTGTGTGTGGTGCATAAAAGAAAATGAGACAGACTGTGCATGGTTGGTCATTCTGGATGAAAAATGAATTAAACAGTAAGAAAGGGGAAATCACAGGATGTGCAGTGTGAGATCAAAAAATATGCACAGTGTGAGACTGAAAATATGCGTAGTGTGAGATAAAACTCAGAGAAGAGTAACAGATGAGGAAAAGACTTGAAGCAGAGCATAATGAAAGAACAAGTTGAAACAGAGCAAAATGATAGAACAAGTTGAAGCAGAGAAGACTTGCAGAACAGACAAAGGAAGAGAAGAATTGTAGAATAGTTAGAAGAAGACCAGATTTATAGAACAAAGAAGAAGTGGTAAGCATCGATTTATCTGTGTAGTTGCTTGTTTAATTAATCATTTATATTCCAGGGTGGTTGGGAGGTGCTAGGGAGGATTTTTTTCCTCAGAGGTTCAAGTGGGAGCTTGAACACAGGGAGTTGTAGCTTCCATCTGGTTGCAGCCAGAGAAACCAGGGTGGCAAGGTGGTGCAAGGGAGAACAAGTGTTCTCTGTTATACAGGTTGGAGCATGTGTAACTAGAAGTTGGTTCTTCCATCCAGTTGGTGCTGGAACATTAAGGGAGTTGGTGCTTCCTTCTAGTGGGTGCTAGAGAAACCAGAGAGTTGGTGCTCTCAAACAAGTTGCAGCTTCTAAAACAGAGGTAGCAGCCTCACATTGAGTTGGTGCTCAATTATAGATGATGTACAGAACTTAAAAGACTGCCCATCATTTCAAAGAAGAAGAGGTTTTCTCCCTTTATGGGTTTCCTCATGAAAATTTGTCTCTGTGTATACCTTATGTGTGACTGATGCTCATTACTTTTATTGTCCATATGTTGTATAATGTTGATGATCACTTGAAGAAATATTAAGAATGTATTAATAGACTTAAAAAAAATTAAGCACAATAACAACTGATTCACCCCCCCTCTCAGTTGTCTTAGTAATTTCAACACATTTTTACCCAGGGAAGACCTAGGATCGCTCCCTGGCCCAACGCATCAAGGAGTCTTATGGGGAAGTCAAAAAGGGAAAGAGAGGATATAAGGTAGCCTCTATCTAGGATGGTGCAGTGTGCCTCGATTGCCAACTCATAGCTGGCAAGATCATAAGAAATAATTGCCCCACACAGGTCACCGGGTTTGTGGTGGACCTCGCAGGAAAATGTGTGGAGGGAATGCAGATGTATTTCACGAGTTACCTCATCAATGAGCTTGAGAAATACTGTCACGAAGCTCAGGATCAGGGATACGAGTTCCACTTTAGTTGGCTTCTCGTATTGATTGCATTTGTTGGTTGTAAAATGCTAGAAGGATCCACCTTCCTGGAGATCGAACCATCAGATTCGTTGGTCGCTAGGTTCTCAACCTTGTGGTACACCAACAACATGTCGAAGCAATGGCATTCGAATGTCGTGTTCCATGTGTATTATCAACAACTGAAGGTTTCCATCGATTATTTCCCACGCATGAAATCGCGCACCTTACACCAGTACAGACCGATAGCCAAGTTCTGTGTATATATGGATTTTATCTATATCACTGCACACAAATATGAGAGAAAGGAGGAGTTACAATCTTATTACAAATTGACAGATGAAGACATGGAGTAGATCACGAAGGAATGGCCAAAGGAATTTCAGACACCTGTTGTTGATGTCAAACTCTCTGATGCTGACATTATAGGAAGCCCTTTGGTCACCCGGTTCGAGCATGCAGGACAGTCCAGTGCGAAGAAGAAGAATAAAAAGGAGGAATTTCAGAATATAGAGACTAATGAGGAGGACAGTGCCTCGGAAGAAAATGGATCTGGCTCACCAGGAGGAGGAGACGAAGTAAATGGAGAAGGAGGAGGGGAAGAAGGAGAAAAGCAAGGAGAAGGCGAAGCTACACTGCCAAAAGATCCCCTTACTGAAACAGTAACACTGCAAAAGAGGAAGGGTTCTCTGCAGAAACCTTCAGCAAGAAATAAGACATGCGCTAACAAGCCCCAGTTAGAGGCCACGCTCATGGAATATGACATCAACTTGGTTCGCGGAGCGATGGAGGATGCTTCTGAGGATATCATGCAGAGATATGGAGCGAAGCAGGAAAAGCTATATGAAAGGGTAGAGAAGGAGTTGAAGGAAATACAATAAGTTATTCAATTGATTCACGCAATACCTACTGTGCCTTCCTCATCGTAGACTACATAATTGTGGGATGAACTAGCCCAACTGAGAAGATTAGAAAATGCAACAAAGGCTCGACTTCAGAAATTCCAAGAAGAAAAGGAGAAGGCTATAGAGGCCATGAAACAAGAGAAAGAGGAAGTTTTAGAGCAACTACGAGTTGCACGGTACTATGTAACTGCCTATGAAAATGAGAAAGATGATTTTTGGGCGATGCTCGAGGGGGACAAAGCGAAGATACAAAGAGAAAAGGACCAGCTTCTCACAGAGAAAATTGTGGTCAAAGAAGTGGTGAATAAAGAACTTCACTCTGTGCCAAGCTTGGCGCAAGAGTAACATGAGTCATTTGAGGTTCAAGTGGTGAAGCTCGTTGAGACCATCCAGTAGCTCCAATCGAGGATAACGGAGTTGGAGATCCAAGCAATACCGAGCACTCCATAGGAGGTGCAGGACTAGAGGGAGGAAGCTGCTAGGAACACAGTTGGAAGGATCAGAGCCCTCATCTCAGAATGCAAACATTTGAGCGATAGAAGCGTACAGACTTATGAACGCCTCACAGAAGATCCATAACTAAGGAAACCAGAAGCATAGTTACAGGAGGCGCGGCAGCAGGCACTGTCAGTATAGGCATGGATGAAGCTACTCAATGCGGTAGAAAGAATGAATATATCTCAGGAATATCGCGCAATACAGTAACAGATTATTTCCATCTAAGGCAGGGTAATGGAATTCACATAGAAGATGCAACCTGTGTAGGATCAATCCTGCAAGGTGTTCGAAGAAATTGAGGGACAAGGCTCAAAATTGGAGCAAATGGTTGCAACAGTGGAACAGTGTCTGGAAGGGCCTATTACGGAGCAGATGATCCAAGAGCTCGTTGAGAAAGAGGCTCAGGCGAAGCAGAAAGTCGAGGCCACTCGAGTGAATCTCGAGGCCTTCAAAGCAGCGTTGTCCAGACCTGAGTGACTCGGGATGAGTCACAAGTGAGTGTTGGGGGCATGTTGGCCCTCGACCAAGTTTTGAGGAAATCTTGGTTAGGTTTGACAACTTTTTGGACTTCGACAACCTGGTCGAAGATAGAGCACCCAGGCAGAGCTAAGATCGCGGATCTCACTTGTTTTGTGGGCTTTGTGGACCCAGCAAGGGGTTCCTTAGGTTTTTTTTAATGGGTTATGGGATGTCGTCCCATGGGTTTACCCATGATTAGGCCTTATTGTAAAAGTATAAATAAGAGTAAGATTTTAAGGTAGCAGAAGAGAAGCGATGTAAGAGACTTAGAGAGCGAAGTCTAAGTATCTAAGTACAAGTAGTTTTGAGTTTCTCTGTGCAACAGAATGCGTATATAAGGCTCTGTGCTCGATAAAGGAGTTGTCTATGTTCCTTGACCTAATTTTGGGAAGGAGGATCTGTTGCTCGGTGCGCAAATCCCATGTCCTCTGCGAATATTGGCTTTGTGGCTTAGTGCACAGGGGTGAATGAATGTAAGAGGTTGAAGAATACTAAAGAAGATGAAGCAATTGGTGGACGTAGCCCCACACTGGGGTGAACCACGTATATCTTGTGTCTTTGGTGTGCTTTTTGCTATGTTGTGTTTTCCATTTATTTTCTTAGTGCTTTTGTTATTATGTATGATGGAAATATCTGATGTTGATTAGTGATTTACTTGTGCTTTATGAATGAATGCTAGATATAACTCATTGCTATATGCTAAGCGGTTGAAGTGATTACTCTTCATTGTTATTGCGTCGATCTATCATATGGTTTGTTCTGCGATGTTAATGAAGCTAATGAGTTAATGAATATCATCAGGTAGTGTTAATAGAATACTCTTTGAAGTGTTTCTATCACATATTTGTGTCTCAGCTTGGTTACAGACACCTGAGTCCTGTAACCCCCCCTTCCTCTACCTCGGGTGAGACTTCGACTGCTTTGCAGGTGTTGCTAAAAGGGCAGGTAGTTAGGTTTGTGTTGGTGCGTTGTTGAAGTGTTGAACCCTAGGTATGCTCTTGTGCCAACAGGCACTTCAGAAAATCTTGATCCTCTAGTTGATTACTTCATCAAGTGCCTTGAGGAATCAAATATGCTTGGCATACAACCAATCAAATATTCTCCCACTTGGCACAACATGAGAATAGGAGAAGACCGCATAGCCAAGCACCTTGACAGATTCCTCATATTCTAATCTTTTGCGCAGGAAATGTTTTTATTTCTCCAATGTGTCTCTTCAAGTGGAATTTTTTTATCACTCCCCCATTTTTTTCGAAATGGCTCATGATCTAAAGAATCCTCCCATCCCATTCAAATTTAAATCTACATGGTTGGAATATCAAAGCTACATAGACCTTGTCAAGGATTCCTGGATACCCTACAATTTCGCTCTCCCGGATTTCCCTCCCTTACAATTTCTGACAAATCTAAAGAAGGTTAAGAAGGCTACTATAACATGGCACAAGGAGCAGAAACAAAAGGAAAATCATGCCCTTATATAATTTGATTAACAACTTAAGCCCTATATGGAACAAGAAGTGGTATCCATATTCAATGACGAGAAAAAATTGAAGATACTCCTTTTAGAACAACAGAAAAATGTTATCCTCTTATCCAGAGAAAAGGAATGGTTCCTCAAGAGAAAATCCATCTGGCTCCAATATGGAGATGAAAACATGAAAATTTTCCACCACTTCGCAATTGGTAGGAAAGATAAAATAGCAATCTGATTAATCTAGAGAGGGGATGGATCAGTGGCCACAAAAATTGAGGATCTTGTAGCTGAAGGAATATCTCACTTCCACAATCTATTTAATGTCAATCAGAGGTTAATTATTGAGTCCATTTTAATGGTATCCAAACTTTTTCCTAGCTTTGTGGATCAATAAAATAATGATCAACTAATGGCATAAGTCTCCAAATATGAGCTTCAGAAGGTTCTACACATATTTAAAAAGGATAAAATTTATGGCCCAGATGGTTTCCCAGTTGAATTCTATACTAGCACTTTTGATATCCTAGGGTATGATCTTCTCAAAACTAGGATCCCTTTAATTCTACCTTTATAGTATCCCTTTAATTATACCTTCTTATCACTCATTCCCAAATCAGAAAATCAACAAGATTTTGATCGGTTCTACCTTATTTCCCTTTGTAATAGTATCTATAAAATCATCTCAAAGAGAATAGTTGTCCTATTGAAATACATCCTCTCACACAATATATCTAGAGAACAATTTGTTTTTCTTCAAGGAAGACATATCCACCAAGTTATAAGGTTCACTCAATAATTCCTTCACTCAATCCACATGGGGAAACAAAAGGAAATTATTTATAAAGTAGACCTGGAAAAATCCTTCAACCGCGTCAACTAGATATACAACGAAATTCTCAATTGGATTCTCAATTGCATACCCACCACATCCTTTTCCATTCTTATAAATGGATCTGCAACCCCCTTCTTCAAGGCAATAAGAGGAATCAAACAAGGATTCCCCCTCTCTCTGCAATATCCCTAATCCGACCCCCAATTGTAAATGAAAGTGTAAATGTGCATATAGGTTGGTGAGTCGGTGGCACCAAGTTTTGGTTTAGTTTTGCACACACCTGATTAGTGTGTGAGGATTGTTTACCAAAGAAAGAGTGTGCATATTTACAGTGTTGTGTGCACCTGAGTAAGTGCATGTGGATTTCACATCAGGGGAAGAGTGCACACATTTCATAGTTCTTTGCACACTCAATTAACTGTGTGTGTCAGGAAATAATATACACTTCCACACTAAACCTAGCAGAAGAGAAGAAGAATTTAATCAAGAACATAAATGAAAAAGCAATCACACAGTACACAGAGATTTTACCCTGGAAAACTAGTGTTCCTTGAGCGTTCTTCTCTCTTATTATCTTACTAAATGTAAATAAAAGGTTACATGTCTAACCTTGGTCCACACCTAATACACAATCGACATCATACCCTCTTTCTTGTGCAATAAAAACCCTGTAGCCAATTCGGCTTACATTTGCATGACCAACAACCTCTAAATTACATACTCTTGGTGATTATCCATTCATCATCTAAATATTCAATATTATCCTTTACGTACTTACAACACACCTCTTTACAAGATTTACAGCAAGAAAAACCCTAAATACATGGCACCCAAAAATGGTTACAAATCCATGTAGATCATTGACTAAAAATCTCGTGAATCTCAGGATTCTTTTACAGTCGACTCCAAGTCATATTATCAGTCGACTACCAGTCAGCATTCATTCGGTCTTCATTTAGTCGTCACATGCCTGCATACTGACCTCTTGTTGGTTGACCTCTTCGACTTGTTGTCTATTCCTTTACCATGTCGAACCGCCTTAACCTTCGAATTTGACTTTACCCAGTCGACTAACTTTGACCTTCGACTTGTTGTCGATCTACCTCAACCCTCAACCTATTGTCGATCCACCTCAAATTTGACAGTTAGTCGATCCACCTCGACTAGACTTTCACTACAAAGAATATAACAACCCAACATTCTCCCACTTGTTTTCTTCTTTGTTGAAACTAGAACATTCCTGAACTTTCATTCACCGACCTAGGGCAGCAATTCCCATTTCCTCTATGCACCAAGAGAACTTCACAGAACTCACAAACTTGGCCAACAAGTCTGCTATATTTTCCAATGTGTCTACTTTATCCAACAACACCTTGTTACTTTCCACCATATCTCTTATGAAATGGTATTGTACATCAATGTTCTTAGTCTTCAAATGATAAGCAAGGTTATTTTCTAGAAATATTGTGCTTTGAATGTCACAACTTATCTTCATAGATCTCTACTCAAACTTGATTCCTGAAAACAACCTTTGCAGACATACTACTATTTTCCTTCCATGAGTGGCTTCCTTGTATTCATATTTTGTCATTGAAAAGGATACAACCGCATGTCGCTTACTCATCCAGCTTATTTCTACACAGAACATCTTGAAGACATATGTGTTGGTCGACCTCCGTCGATCTAGATCTCCAACCCAGTCGATGTCGAAAAATCCATGTATGTTTAATTTACCACTGTCACCTCTAGGTTTTCCTTGGTAGCATATAGCATAGTCCTTTGTGCCACACAAATACCTGAATACTCTCTTGACAGTTGTCCAGTTCTCATTTCTAGGTGTCGACATGTACCTAATAAACACTCCCACTGCATGGGAAATGTCTGGTCAAGCGCAGACCATCGCATACATTAGACTACCAAAAACACTTTCATAGGGAACATGTTCCATGTCCTCTATTTATTCATGTGTGTTTGGACATTGTTTAGCAGTTAGCCTTGATCCCACAGGAATTGGCACCTTCACTGGTTTGCAATCCTGCATGTTGAAATGTTTCAAAATTGTTTCAATATACGTCTTCTAATTCAACCAGATCTTTCTAGTAGCTCGATATCTCTTAATCTCCATTCCAAAATGAAGTTAGTTGCATCGAGATCCTTCATGTCAAACTTGGAGGATAGTTGCTTCTTCACCTCCTTTATTGTGTCCATGTTTTTTCCAATCAGCAACATGCCATCGACATATAAAGCTACATATATGAAACGCCCATATTCTTCATTGGAATATATGGTTTTCTTACTCTTTTTGGCCTCCTTAATACTGGATTCTGTTGTTTCACCTCTTCCTCTGATTCAGTCAACTAATCTGAATCATCTTCTTCGTTCCTCAGTTCAAACCGCACCATCTCGGGATTATTCTCGATCTGAACAATTTTTTCAGGATCAAACTTACCTCTAACTTCTCTAAAGACCACATCTCAACTGTACTATGTTTTCTTTGATGCATGATCCTAGAGCTTATATCTTTTTTGTTGGGTATGTTTTATATTCTTTGCATGAGTAGTGGTGTCTGCATTGTGTTGGGTGCATGGGGGGGTTTGAGGGGGGTGCTAAGCCCCTCCTTGGGGGGTGCATGGGGGCGAATCCCCCCACACGTCGGTTCAAGGGCAGTGCCCCCGAGAAAAAAAATTATGCCTCAGGAAACATGTCACATATTTAGGTGGTTTTTCAGCACATGGTTTCTTTGCCGATGGTTTTCTATTTCCGGTTAAGGAATTAGGGTTGTTGACTAATCCAAGTCATTGGGTTAGGATTTTGGATGTCATTGGCTCCTATATGTATATTGTATTGTAAACAATGTATCACTATGAATGAATATAGAATATGTTGGTTTTCCCGGTTTGGGTTTCCAGGGGAAAAATCTTTGTGTAATGTTTGTATTTTCCATTGTATCTTTTTTGTTCTTTAACTGAAAATCTGTTTGCAGTAAATATTGTACAAGGTTAAAATCTACACTTTCATTCCTTCTTTGTACCCAATGAAAATACATTTGACTGCCTTATTTTCCATCTTGCTCTTCTTTTCCTTGGGAACATGCACAAATGCATCACAACCAAATACTTTGAGATGTGAAACTGAAGGATTCTTACACGACCATACCTCATGTGGAGTCATGTTGAATAGTGCCGACGAAGGAGACATATTCACCAAATAACTTGCAGTGTCAACTACATCTACCCATAATGCTTGTGTGAGCCCAGCACCAATGAGCATGCTCCTTGCCTTGTCCATCAACATTTTGTTCATTCTCTCAAAAACTCCATTTTTTTGTGGGGTATATGGTGTGGTATTTTAGAATTATATTTCACACTGCTTGTAGAACTGATCAAATTCTTTTCCACAAAATTCACCACCGTTGCCAATTCTCAGTACCTTAATCTTCTTATCTCTCTGGTTTTCTACAAGAGATTTAAACTATTTAAATTTATCGAAAACCTTTGATTTCTTCCTCAATAAATATATCCATGTCTTCTTGGAAAAATCATCTATCAAGGAGACATAATACAAGGATCCCCCAAGTGAAGGCACTGTAACCAGGACAAACACATCACTATGCACCAATTATAGAATCTAATTTTCCCTTGTCTCTCTAGATGGGAACCTCATATGACTTTGTTTTCCATATATGCAATGTTCACAAAATTCAAATTCTAAACCACATTCAAGAAAACCTTCGACCATACCTTTTCTCGGCATAGATCAAAGTCCTTTTTCTCCAATGTGTCCCATCCTCTCGTGCCATAACATGGTTGGGTCGATTTTATCATGTCTTTTCCAGTCGGTTTGTACCAACTCAGTCAGAGTCTGATCAAGTTGATTCGAAGTCAATTCGACTTCAGGAGCAACGATGTTGTTGCATCCAGTTGAGTCGACATTCTCTAATAGATTGTATATGGTTCCAATATGAACTCCTTTCATTAAGACCATCACACCTCTGACCATATTTCATGAATCCTTATGAAATAGAGTGTGCACTTCAGCATCACTCATTTTACAGACAGATATCAAGTTTCTTTCCAAACCCGGAATGTGTAGCACACCTAAAAGGGTTATTTTCCTCCCATCCTCCAGTATCAATCAAACTCTCCCTCATTCAACAATTTTGGTTATCGATTCGTCCCCCAAGAACACATCACCTCCATCATATTGTTCATACTCGTAGAACCATTCTCTATGTGGTGTCATATGATAGGATTCTCTTGAGTCGATCAACCAAACACCTTGATCCTACTATGTACTGGTCAACGCCAGGTACACATCACCTCCCTCATACGAGGTCATCTTTCTCTTAGTCAATTGCTTCTCGTTCGATCCCGTACTGACTTCCATCACCCTC
>ML798906.1:62965-126548 GCA_009831015.1 Picea engelmannii | reverse complement strand
CATTTCCAGCATATTTTTTTCGATTGAACCGGGGATGTCGATCTACCCTTCGACTTAGAATTTCTACCAGAGAAATTTTTTTTATCTCTTTCAATCGGTCAACCTATCACAACTAAATCATCTTTGGTCGATCCTTCCATGTTATTTCTTCCCCTTTCTTCTAACAGTAGAGAAGCAACCATGTATTCTAACTAGTGTGGTTTTATTACTCCCTATAGCCACGAATAAGCTATCCCATGAGTCTGGAAAAGAACATAATAGGATTACACACTTCTCCTCCTCAATGATTTTAATATCCACAAATGATAATTGGCTTAAAATGGTATTAAATGCATTTCAATGCTCAGTCACAGAAATGTCATCACTCATTCTGAGAAGATATAATTTATTTATGAGAAACAACTTATTTACTAGATATTTTGACTAGTATAATCTTCTCATCTTGTCCCACAGTTTATTCGTCGAATATTCACCCGAGACATTCAGTAGTATCGAATCCGCAAGACAAAGTCAAATCGTACTTATTTCTCTTCTTTCAATTTTCTCCCATTCTTTCATTGACATGCCTTTCGGTTGGGTACCTGGACAGACCAATGTCCATTATTCTTGATCTACAAGACAATATTCCATTTTAAGATTCCAAAGCTCAAAATTATGGCCATTTAATTTTTATATCTCTATTCTTTAACTACTCCCCATTCTTTACCACGATATTTAACACAATTGTTTACTTACAACTCTTATTGTACCTAGGGTTTAGCTCTCATATTCAAGATTGGTAAATCAGGATCTGATACAACCGTCAAAGCTTAATGCATCTCTAATACCGCTTGTCATAGCTTAACTTTTCTTTGATACCACTTGTCAGGAAATGAGATACACTTCCACACTAAACCTAGTATAAGAGTAGAATAATTTAATCAAGAACGTAAATGACAAAGAAATCACACAGTACACTGAGATTTTACCTTGGAAACCCAAATCGGGAAAACTAGCATTCCTTGAGCATTATGCTCTCTTGTTTTCTTATTCAATATGAATAAAAGGATACATGTCTAATATTGTTCCACACCTAAGACACAATTGACATCATACCCTCTTTCCTATGCAAAAACCATTTAGCCAATCTGGCTTACATCTGCATGACTAGCAACCTATAAATTATAGACTCTTGGTAATTAGCCATTCATCATATAAAAATTCAATATTATCCTTTGCGGCCTTACAACATGCCTCTTTATAGGATTTATAGTAGGAAAAACCCTAAATACATGGCACCCAAAAATGGTTACAGACATGGATGATTTTAGGGGCTAAATTTCGCTCATGGGCTAATTTTCCAAGGTTTTTCCCAAAAAAAAAATCATTATTCTAAAAATCATTCGCCCAATTTCTATACGATCAAATTATTTTACCTTAAAATCAACAAATTTTATACAAACTATATAAAATCCTCATAAATTTGAATATTTATAGAAAAATATCGCCAAACATTTTATAGTTGGCATATGAAGGATTAGTAAGATTCACCAAGGTTTCTACATTTTAAAATAAATTTCCATCCTTAAAATCATCCCTGGTTACATATCCATGGAGATCATTGGCTACAAATCCCGCGAATATCGGGATTATGTTACAATCGACTCCAAGTCGGATTACCAGTCGATTATCATTCAGCCTTCATTTGGTCGCCACATGCCCGCCTGTCGACCTCTTTTCGGTTGACCTCTTCGACTTTTTGTTGATGCCTTTACCATATCGAACTTCCTTGACCTTCAACTTTGAATTTATTTGGTCGACTAACTTCAACCTTCAACTTGTTTTCAATCTACCTCGAACCTCGACCTATTGTTGATCCACCTCAACTTCGATCGTCAGTCAATCCACCTCAACTAGACTTTCACTACAAAGGATATAACAACCCAACAGTGTGAGGATTACCTTGAAGTGCACATCGGACCGAATTATATATGTATGTATGTATATGTATTTAATACTGGAGATCTTGTGTGATTATTGGGCTAGTGATTCGAGATGCAATAAGGTCAATGTGCCTATCCTTGTAAAATGTTATCACACTCAAAGTATTAATAATTTCACATTGCTTCACGCAGACTAATCATAAGAAAATATACGGGGGGATAAACTCCACCGAAAAAAGGGAAAAGGGGGGCTTGATTCCAATGGAATATGTTATTAATATTTCTGAAAAGTATAATTTATGGGATATATATTTATCCTAAGTTCCGAAGGAATTTAAACAAGTCACCAAGTGGCTAAAGCTAGTTCCTAAGGTGACAAGTGTCTAGTTTAAGCCATGCAATATATATTGTTGGCATTAGTGTATTTTGGGGGATTATCATTAATTCCTTCATTAGGAAGACCCACTTTCCTCTGCTAAGCATATGTATCTTTTTGTAACTTCTTGTCATTACCTTAACTGCAGAGAGAAAATTGGAGAGGTATTTCCATCTAGTAACCATAGATTTTGTTGTCGAAGAGGTGGGTTGTCAAGCCCATGAGCATTCTCTCTGGGTGAGATATTTGTTATCGAAGAGGCATGTTTTCAGGCACATGAGAATTCTCTCTAGGTGAGAGTTTTTTTATCGAAGAGGTGGGTTGTCAGGTCGTGAGCATTCTCTCTAGGTGAGATATTTTTTATCGAAGAGGCGGGTTGTCGTGACTGTGAGCATTCGCTCCAAGTGAGAGATTTCTTGTCAAAGAGGCAAGTTTTCAGGCCCGTGAGCATTCTCTCCAGGTGGGAGTTTTATTTTGAAGAGGCCCATTGTGATGTATCCCCCCTGCCTCAGCAGGTTCTGTGTGACCTCCCGGTCTAGGATCTTCAAATCTATGAGCTAGATTAGCTCTTCGGGCCCCCTACTAGAACCCAAAACAAGTTACACAGGCCCTTTCACACTTGGCGCATGTCGTATGGCACCCGCGGGCCCTCTCCTTAGCGTTGTTCGAATATCAACGCCAATGGGTTCTATCTCTTTTGGATAAGCCCCTTCCTTTCACATGACAATAGAATACGACCATGAGCCATCTCCCTTCACAACTCTGCACTTTGGAAATTTTTTGAACTGCTTTCTCCCTTTTTACCGATCCCCGAATCGTGAATTCTCTTGGACCTGATCCATGGTTCACACTCTCCTTTTATGTGGCCTTGGGCTATGATCCAGGACTTAATATCCTAGGTGCTCTGGAATACAGACTTTGGTTGTTTCAACTGTAGTCATCGTCGACTTCTGTGAACCATGAACCGTGAATGTAACTGACACGAGGATCAACGGTCCCCTCTACTTCTTTAGATCAACGGCCCTCAACAGTTTTGGCTACGACGATTCGGGTAATTCTGAAACACTCCTCCACAGAACCTCTAGAGTGTTAAGTCTCCAAACTAGCAGATCCTCTGCCAAGTGTCCTCTTTTCACGGATGGCCCTAATGACCTTGCAACTTCAGACTTCGTGAGTTTTCACTTCTCCTACCTCTGGATTTCCTGATTAGCAAATCATCCAAGCGATGATCTAACACCACGTGTCTTATCTCAATGGATGGCCTGGATTGCTTTGACTCCCAGTTCTTTGAGTGTTCTCCTCCTTGCCTTTTCTCCAAAGGGTTCTTCCTTTGAATTTTGTGGATCTCTGCCACGTATCCTTCCCAGCACCAACGACTAGGATCAACTCCGCTCTTTGGATTTCGGGAATTTCAGATTCTACTCCACGTAGATATTCTGGAGCTTTACCTCCTGGACCCTTTGATCTCCAACCACCTATCAACCTTGACAATGGACGGTCTTGGCTAGTTCACAACTTCAGGACTTCACAATTTCATTCTCCTATGAACTTAAAAGGTTTAAGTCTCGTGCACTTACCTATGGATCCAATGGTTGTTGGTCCTTCGCACCCAGATATAACGGCTAAGATCGATTCTCCTCGATGCTTGTTCCTCATTGTCTAGACTCTAATATAACTGTCCAGATTCTTCATAGTGCTCAATCCAACAACCATTCTCGCTCATCCTCCTAATCTTATGCTTTCTTCCCTGACTTGGAAGATGTCATACGTTTCAAAGGCTTCAACTTTGAACTACCTCCTGCGAGTACTGATGTATTGGATCTCAGCGGTGTTTTCCCTCCTGAGCTTCGGCAATGAAATATAACCTCGGCCCTGGCACACACTTGCGCTCAGCATGCAACTTTTCACTATCTCTCCTGAGCTAAGGAATCGCCTAGCCTTCCAAAGGACTCACCCTCTACTTCCTTAGAAGAATTTTGGTTCCCTCCTGGCACACTTTGCGCTCGACCTCCTAATCTTGTATAATGGAACTACTTTACTTCTGGCATGCTCCTTGCACTTGATTGGCCTTCAGATATCTTTATTTCAACACTTCATCTGAGTTTTGGCCTGGTGCACTCCTTGCACACATCTTCCTCAACGCTAAACTCTTCTTCAGGTTCTCTGATGCATCTCCTGTATTTGCTTGATGCACTCTTGAAGAGATATTAGATAGAGTGTTCAACAACTCTGTGAGTGTCTCTCCTATGACACTCCTCTCCTTGAAATCAAGGAATATTTCACCTTGTGCACTCTTGTACCTGCTTGATGCCCTTCTAGAAGAGCTCTACAGAATCTTCAGTAATTTTGTTTTCTCCTTTGTGATTTCTTTTCACATTCTTCCCTCTAGAATATTCAGTAACTCTGAGGCTCCTTGAGTCTGTAAATTTTCTTGAGTTCTCTCCTATCACGTTCTCTCCTGAACTCAAAATAGAGTTCAGATACGCACTCCTTGAGTTGGCTCATAGAGTTTTCACACTCTGTCGTGCACTCCTTGCACTTAGCCTAAAGAACCGAGAACAGTTCCAACAAACTCTCAAAGACAGTAGGATCTATATTCACCTTGCAGATGGAAATGATTCACACACATCTACAGCATAAACGCATAAGACACGAATGACATTTATTCATAAAACACATAAACACACAGAATCATATGCAGGAAAAATTGTTTTTTTTATTATCTTTGAATGTCTATACAGATGTTTACAAAGGCTGGACTGCAACAGAGTCTCAGCGTTCTCTCCTTTCTTTTTCTCCTAGCTTTCTTACCTCCTTATCATAATCTATTCTAATGAATTTAGATACAAAGATATTTTACAAAAGAGGGACTTCTCGAGCTCTCCCTCCAAGCTACCTAACTCTCATTAATTAAATTGAATTACATTCAATGGCCATCTAGTCTGAATCGGATCTAGATCTCATCAACCTGTCAGTCATTAAAGAGACATCATCTCCTTCTTGCACAAAGGAATCGATTTGGCTCTTCCATCCTTACAACATTTAATTCCATTTAATACAAATTGAAATTTTAAGTTGAGGGGAAAATGAGAGGGTTGGCGCCTCTCCCCTCTTTGAATGCGCTTTGATGTGCTGAAATGTTGGTGCATTGTTGACGTGGAGTGATGCTCTTGCATAATACTCCACTGCTATGAAAAAATCATGAGCTTCCCGGCTCTATTTAAATCCTCCTGGATCCCAAACTCTCCTTTGGAGTTGTCCTCCTGCTCCCTTGTTTTGTTGTTGTTGTTGTTGTGGCTTCCCTATTTCTCTTGCAGGTCCTCCTCTATTCATCTTCCTCCTACTGACAGTCTCTTGTGCTTACTTCAATGTCAGCTCTCTCATCTCCTCAATCACCTTGTCCAGCTGCTCAGGTGGTTGGTTCCTTCTTCCATGAAGATTTCTCTATTGTATCTCCTCCTTGTCAATGGGTAGATCAACTTGATCCCCCCTTTTGTTTTATTTTTCTCCTGTCGCCTTAGCTTGCCACCTTGTTGTTGACTCCAGTTATGTATTCTCATCACTAAGCTATTCGTCATTTATCTCTCCTAACAGATTGAATTTTTTCATCTCCTCTGCTGGTATATCTCCAGCTTCCTCCAGCTACTCCTTGGGTTGGTATGCTCCTCCATCTATTTCGAACTTAGCATGTTGGATGTGTATGCTTTTCACTATCACCCTTCTCTCTTGGGATTCCAATTCTTCATACAACTCAGCAAAATCCATGTTGTCTACTTCCTCTTCTGCCACAAGCTTCAGCGTTGTAGTCATCTCATGTTCATCTTCCTGGATGAAACTTTTAAGAAATTCTGTTGAATTCTCTTCTTTTGTTGCTGGAGAAAACATCGATGTCTGCTCCTTCTCCTCCTTTATGACAGTCACAACTGGTTTTCTATCCTTTGTTGCACCTGCATCACAGACATAGTTAGATTTAAAATCATTTGGCCCCATGGCCTCTTTCTTGGATTCTTGTTGCACCACATCCTCATGTGCAATACTTGTGCGAGCCTCTTCTAGACTATTTGGCAGGAATATTTGAATTCCCCCAATGATCAGAATGCTCCTCTGGTCCACCTCCATCGGCACTTCTTGTTGATATGAACTCTCAGTGGAGTTCATATCTTCTCCCTTGCCCACCTGACAATCTGGGATTTATTTTCTACCCATCTGGTAGTCTATGAGATCAACTAACCTCATCTCATTTCCCAAATGGAAATATGAAATTTCATCACTACCTTCCTGGCAGTTTAGGATACCTTTAACTGATCTCACCTCCTCCTCATCACTGAATTTCCTCCCAATATCTGGTACACAGATGTGGATCACTTTCTCCTCTATGTCATCGAGGTTTTCATCATGCCTCATCCACTTCATCATTACTTGCTTCTTTTTGGCCAACAACTTTTGAATAGGCCATTTTACCTTCCTACTCAGAGACCATTCATACCTCCAGTGTACCTTTTCCTCCTGAGGTTGCATCTTCAATGCCATCTGCTCCATTCTTGTTCTTATCTCTATGAGCTCTAGATCCATCTCTGGCTTGCTTTTCTGTTTGTGGCCTTCTCTCCAACCATGTTCATGGCCTTAAGTAGCCATTTTCACCCTCTACCTACCCTCCTGGAAAGTTTGTTGTTCACTCTGCTATGGAGAGCATCTCCATCTTCTCCTATAGCTCACCTGGTTATTTGATTTGATGCTACATGCATGCAACCATCATTCACAGAGCATCATTACTCTATCTTCTCCTTCACCTGTTGTCTACAGAGAACTTTTACTTATAATACCATTTGATGTTATACGATTATCTCTTTTATCTCCTTTCCTCTTTTTTCTGTTGTCTACAAGAAATAAAAATCTTTTCTACCACTTGATGGTATCAAAGTATCTCCTTTCACCGACTCACCTTTGTCTGTTGTCTGCAAACAAAATAACGAATTTCTCCTCTGCCTCCTTTGTCCGTTATCTGCAAACAAAAATTGTGCTCTGATACCACTTGATGCAACCCCTCTACCTTAGTAGGGTCTGCGTGACCTCCTGGTCTAGGTGAGTGTTTTCTCGTTGACAGTTTTTGTTGGATTTCCTTCTATTGTTGCACCTGCAACACACACTCTGGCATCAACTAGGTTGCTTGGTAGGAATACTACTTGATGCAGCCCCCCTGCCTCAGTAGGGTTTACACAACCTCTCAGTCTAGGATATTCAAATATATGAGTTGGATTAGCTCTTCGGGACCCCTGTTGGAACCTAAAACAAGTTACACAGAACCTTTCACCCTTGGCGCAGGTCGTATGGCACCTGTGGGCCCTCTCATTAGCGTTGTTTGAATATCAACGCAAATGGGAGATAGCTCTTTTGGCTAAGCCCCTTCCTTTCATGTGACTACGTACTATGACCATGGGCTATCTCCCTTTGCAACTACATGCTTTGGAACTTTTGCAAACTACTTTATCCCTTTTTCCCGATCCCCGAATCACTAATTCTCTCAGACCAAATCCACGGTTTACACTCTCCTTTTATGTGACCTCGAGCTATGACCCAGGGCTTAAACTCCTAGGAACTCCAGACTTCAGTTGTTTCAACTGCATTTGTCATCAACTTATCTGAACCCAAACCATGAATATAACTGACATGAGGATCAACGGTCCCCGCTAATTCTTCAAATCAACGGCCCTCAACGGTTTCGGCTTCAGCGATTCGGGTAATTCTGAAACACTCCTCCACAGAACCTTTGGAGTGTTAAGTCTCTATACTAGAAGATCCTCTACCAAGTTTCCTCTTTTCATGGATGGCCCTTATGACCTCGCGACTTCGGAATTCGCAAGTTTTCACTTCTCTTACCTCTGGCTTTCCCGATTAGCAAATCAGTGAAGCGTTGATCTAATGCCATGTGTCCTATATCAATGGATGGTTAGGATTGCTTCGGCTACCACCTCTTTGGGTGTTCTCCTGCTTGCCTTTTCTTCGAAGGTTTCATCCTATGAAGTCTGTGGATCTCTGCCACATATCCTTCCCAGCACCAATGGTTAGGATCAACTCCACTCTTCAAATTTTGGGAGTTTCATATTCTACTCCACGCAGATCTTCTCGAGCTTTATCTCCCAGACCCTTCGATATGATGCCACCTGTCAACCTTGACGATGGATAGTCTCATCTGGTTCGTAGCTTCAGGACTTCACAAGTCCGTTCTCCTGTGCACTTAAAAGGGTTTACGTCACGTGCACTTACCTCTGGATCCAACAATTGTTGGTCCTTCGCTCCCATATCTAACGGTTGAGATCTGTTCTCCTCAGTGTTCATTCCTCATTGTCTGGACTCTGATCTGATGGTCCAGATTCTTCACAGTGTGCGATCCAATGGCCACTATCGCTCCTCCTCCTGAGCTTATACTTTCTTCCCTGAGTTGGAAGATTTCATACATTTCAAAGGCTTCACCTTTGAACCACCTCCTGCAAGTCCTAATGTATTGGGTCTCAATGGTGTTCTCCCTCCTGAGATTCGGAAAAGAAATTTAACCTCGGCTATGGCTCACACTTTCACTTGGCATGCAACTTTGCAATGTCTCTCCCAAGATGAGGAATCGCTCATCCTTCCAAGGGACTCGCCCTCTTCTTCCTTAGAATAATTCTGGTGCCCTCCTAGCACACTTTGCACTCGACCTCCTAAGCTTGTAAAGTGGAACTAATTTACTTATGGTGTGCTCCTTGCGCTTGACTGGCCTTTAGATGGTTTTCTTTCAACACTTCGTCTGAGTGTTGGCCTAGTGCTCTCCTTGCACAGATCTTCCTCAACCCTGAACTCTTCTTCAGGTTCTCTGATGCATCTCCTATATCTGCTCAATGCACTCTTGAAGAGCTATTAGACATAGCATTCATAAACTATATGAGTGTATCTCCTTTGACACTCCTCTCCTTGAACTTGAGGCAAAGTTCACCTTGTGCACTCTTGCACCTGCTCGATGCCCTTCTGGCAGAGCTCTACATAATCTTCAGTAATTTTGTTTTCTCCTCTGTGTTTTCTTTGCACATTCTTCCCTCCATAATATCCAGTAACTCTGAGGCTCCTTGAGTCTGTAAATTTTCTGGTGTGCCCTCCTGGCACATTCTCTCTTGAACTCAAAGCAGAGTTCAGATACGCACTCCTTGCGTTGGATCGCATAGT
This sequence comes from Picea engelmannii, assembly GCA_009831015.1. Classification (NCBI taxonomy): domain Eukaryota; kingdom Viridiplantae; phylum Streptophyta; class Pinopsida; order Pinales; family Pinaceae; genus Picea; species Picea engelmannii. The sequence goes on along the minus strand of ML798906.1, from coordinate 117,053 downwards.
TTTCACACTTTGTCGTGCACTCCTTGCACTTAGCCTAAAGAATCCAGAACAGTTCCAACAAACTCTCAAAGATAGTAGAATCTACCTTCACCCTACATATGGAAATGATTCACACACATCTACAGCATAAACTCATAAGACACGAATGACATTCATTCATAAAACACATAAACACACTGAATCATATGCAGGAAAAATTGTTTTTTTAATTATCTTTGAATGTCTATACAGATGTTTACAAAGGTTGGACTGCAACAGAGTCTCAGTGTTCTCTCCTGTGTTTTTCTCCTAGATTTTTTACTTCCTTATCCTAATATGTTCTAATGAATTTAGATACAAATATATTTAACAAAAGAGGGGCTTCTTGAGCTCTCCCTCCAAGCTACCTAACTCTCATTAATTGCATTGAATTACATTCAATGGCCATCTATTCTGAATCGGATCTAGATCTCATCAACCTATCAGTCATTAAGGAGACATCATCTCTTTCCTACACAAAGGAATTGATTTGTCTCTTCCATCCTTACAACATTTAATTGCATTTAATACAAATTGAAATTTGAAGTTGAGGGGAAAATGAGAGGGTTGGCGCCTCTCCCCTCCTTGAATGCATTTTGATGTGCTAGAATGTTGGCGCATTGTTGAGGTGGAGAAATGCTCCTACATCACATGGTTAGGCCCATGATAATTCTCTCCAGATGAGATATTTTTTTTTGAAGAGGTGGGTTTTCAGGTTTTCGGGCCCATGAGAATTCTCTCCAGGTGATCAACGATTGTTTGTCAAAGAGGTGAGTTTTCAGTCCTGTGAGCATTCTCTCCGAGTGAGATAATTGTTGGGAATTGTTCCCTGGTGCATTGGGCATTAGTTATACGGCTCCAAGACTTCCTATATGGCTTGTTGTTGAAGCCTTGGAAGGGAAGTGGGGCAACCGAGGGACTATTGAGCAGATAAGGAACACACTTCCTCGGGTGGGATAGACATGTGGGGAATGAAAGACTGTGGGCTAGTTGCAACAGTTGGCACCTTGGAATGAGCAATTTTGTTGATTATCATACCTTTGCCTGACTTTAGAAACTTTGGTGGAGTTTAATCCCCATCTCGGGGGTGACCTGTTGCTGAAATTTTATGAGAAACAGAGTCTATGGTTGGGAAAAACATTTGAGATTTGCACGTAGTTGGTGACTCCTTATAAAAGAAAAGTGTCCTTTATGTGCTTGTCTAATTTAATGTGTGTTTATTTACTTATGTCTGATATGGGTTTATTTCCTATATGATGTTGCATATGTTAATTGATGTATTTATGTATAATGTTGTTTTCACATTGTAAGTGTGATTTTGTTATTTAGTATTTGTTGTCGCACAAGAAGAGTGTGACAGTTGTTAAGTATTGATGTTAGTTAACTTTGTAATAATGGTCATAAGTTTCAGAGGTGAGACTAAAATTGTTGTGTGCGTAGGGAAATAATTTGTGCGTGCAAGAGGTTGGATTCACTGTGTGCATAGAGAATCAAATCTGTGCATGCAAGTAGAACAAAATCTTCATGTGGCGCAAGAATGGTTGTGCACGTAGTAGTAATAATGTGCTTAGAGTGGTTACATGTGTAGTGGTACTTGTATGCTCAGAATCATTATGTGTGCAGTTGTCTAATATGTTAATGTTGTTGTTATAAATAGTGTCTGAATAACAAAATTTGTGTTGCGTGATCCATCTTGGGATCATGCACATTACCTTGATTTCTTGTGCATAATTCAAGTCTGACTGTAACAAGGAACATTATAGTGTAGAATATTCGCACTAGATTTTTGGAGTGTCATTTCCCAGCAGTAAGTTGAGTACGTTACAAAGTGGTATCAGAGAAGGTAACGAGACTCGACTAACAGGTTGGTTATGTTACAGAGCGGGACTTAGCTAGGAGGTTGGGCATGCTATAGAGTGGTATCAGAGCAGGTACAAGGAATTAGTTAGGAGTTTGGGTACATTACAGAGTGGTATCAGAGAAAAAAGAATAAAGGAAACGGGACCTAGCTGGGAGGCCGGGTACATTACATATTGGTATCAGAATTCTAGTTTCAACACTGATCCTGCATGGGTTGGGTATCTACTTAAGGAAATATTTGTACTAATAAGTGGCTAAATTTGGAATTACAACATGACCATGGTACGCATAAAATAAGAATGTGCAATTATGTGCACTAAAGTTTGACATTGTGGGATGTGGCACTGGATATGGATAGAAAATAATGGTGTGTGGGTGTGTGCATTAAAATTTGGGGCTGCGCGGAGCAAAACTGGTAGTGCATGTGCAATATTGATACGTAGTCTATATGTTAAAATATTGACATCGTGCATTGGTACGTGTGGAATATCAGTGTGTGCAGGAGCTTCAAGAAAGAAGAAAGAAATAGTAAAAGGGTATTTGGGTGAATTCCAAATGACCATAATTTACTTCGCAAGACTCAGAATTGCACAAGGGAGCAGTTGATGGGAAATATTTGGACAGAGGAGTCCAATTATTCACCTAGAAATTTTGAATTTGGACGTTAAAATCATCCAAGAAATCAAAAGAAAGGATTATGAAAAATGGTGCAGATTTTTCATGAAGTTCTCTCAAGAATTCATCTAAAATATCTTATTGTCTGGACATTTTATAGAATTAAGAGCAATTATATCAAGATAGAATTAGTGCAGAGAGTCAAAAGCATGGAATATGTGCAAATAACTTAGAGCCATGATGATGAATTCGGGGGTTTGTATATTGGTATGGGTATTGATAGCACAAAATCTAAGGAGGAGCGCATAAACTTGGTAGAAACCATAAAGGGACTGCAAAAATATGTTTAGGGATATAAAGTTGATAATGAGAGTCTTATGAAAGCCAAGGAGCGGCAAAATGGATTCAATATCAAGTTGATGCAAATCTTAGACAGAATAGAAAAGAAAATGGATAAGGAGACAGAGTCAAGCAAGTTAAGAAGTCATAGGTCTCATGCTAAAATAAGAGAAACAAGAAGTGTTGATAGGAATCTTCACCACTCACCAAATCATTCATTTAGGAAAGTGTGCAGAAGCTCAAGTCCATCTTTTGTCACAAAGAATAAGAGAATAATTGGGGTGGACAAGTTACAAGGAGAAATTAATAAGATCAAGCCTCTTATGTTTGATGGTGAGCACAAGAAGGATGAAGACACAGAGACCTAGTTGTTGGGCATGAGGAAGTACTTCCAGCTGCATAATTACTTTGCATAGGCAAAAAGGAGAATTGTCATCTATCAATTAAAGGTAAAGGCATCAATGTGGTGGTATCAGTTCATGCAAGTGCAACACATTGATGAGAAGAAGGTTACTTTGAGGGAGTTTAAAATATATTTTCAAAAGAAATACTTAACCAAGAGATATTATGACAATAAAATGAAGGAGTTCTTTGAACTCAAGCTTGGGAGTATGAAAATAGATGAGTATGAAAGAAGGTTCTTATAGTTGTTGAAACATGTTGCATTCAACAAGGATGAACAAGTTAAAATTTAGAGGTACCTGCGTGGGTTTCCATCATTCATCAGTGACAAAATACAATATAATGACACAAAAACATTGGAGGAAACCATAAGGTGTGCTAAATGTCTCTATGATCAGCAAAGGGGAAGACCGACTTTCCAAAATTCTTGGGAAGACAAGATAAAAAGAAAGATGGAACAGCGGAAGAAGGGGACTAAGCCACCATTTTTCATAAATACTTCTCAAGAACAACCAACTCCCAAGGAGCCCAGAATGACTGAGACAATGGGGCAAAGACCAAGGAAGACACCTATTCAATGTTGGGGTTGTGGGAGAGACCACATGTACAGATATTTCCCTCACAGGGGTGAAAAGGTGAGGATTGTTCACAATGTACAACAAGTTGTGACAATTGAATACATGGGCAGAAATTTACCTAGGATTTACGCAACCCTGGATAACAAGAAAGTTGAGTTTCAGACGCACATGATTGAAGTGGAAGGTAAAATTAATGGCCAACCCATTGTTATTTTAATTGATTCAATATATATTCATGGCTATCTAGATCTTAAGATGGTGGAAATATTCCAATTGCCAAGAAGAAAGCTTGGAAAACCTTGGTTGGTGCAGTTAGTTAAAGGGGAAAAAAGGAAAATTAGTAAGATGGTTAAGGCATTTCCAATGGATATGAATGGACTACACACAAAAAATAATTTGAATATCATACCTTTGGGATCTTATGATTTCCTCATTGGTATGGATTGGTTTGACTAGCATCATGTTGTTCTAAACTTTTACAATAAGACATTTACTTGCTTGTATGAGGAAGGAACATTTAGATAATTTCAAGGCATTCCAAGAGTTGAAACTATCAGAGAAGTTTCAGTCTTGCAATTGAAGAAAATATACATGAGATGTCAAGTATTTGCAGTGCACATGGAGGAGGAACCTAAGGATAAAGTGTCAAATGTTGAAAACTACGTCGTACAAAAATAATTTGAAGATGTATTTAAATAAATATTGGGGTTGCCATCGAAAAGAGATATTGATTTCTATATAAATATGATTCCTAGAGCAGCCCACATATCCAAGATTCCTTATAGGATGAGTACACTAGAGTTGAAGGAATTGTAGATGTAATTTGAATAGCTTCTGGAGAAGGGGTGTATACGCCCAAGTGTGTCACCTTGTGGTTCCATGGTATTGTTTTTGAAGAAGAAGGATTGTATGTTGAGGCTTTGTATTGACTTTAGGCAATTGAACAAAATAAAAGTAAATAACAAGTATCATTTTCCACGAATAGATGACCTATTTGACCAGTTAAGGGACGTGCAGACATTTTCAAAGATTGATCTTAGATATGGATATCAACAGGTAATAATTAAAGAAAAATACATCAGCAAGACCACCTTCAGAATGAGGTATGGACATTATGAGTTTATAGTGGTGTCATTTGGGTTGTCAAATGCACCAGTTGTATTTATGTGTTTAATGAATGGAGTTTTTATAAATTACTTAGATAAGTTTGTCATTGTATTTTTGAATGACATACGTATTTACTCAAAGTCTGAAGAAGAACATGAGCAACACTTGAGGATGGTGCTACAAATATTGAGGGAGCATCAACTACTGCAAAGTTGAGCAAGTGCTCATTTTACCAAAGGCAAATCCATTACTTGGGACATATCATTTCATAGGAAGGAATAATAGTGGATCCAAAAAACATAAGGGCCATTGAAGAATGGTCAACACCAAGAAATGTTGCAGAGGTGAGGTCTTTCATGGGACTTGCAGGTTACTACAGAATATTCATTGAGTGTGTCTCAAAAATTGTGCACCCAATCACATCCTTGCAAAAGAAAGGTGTGTGATTTGAATGGACTCCAGATTGTGTAAGGAGTTTTCAGCACTTGGAGATTTTGTTGACAAGTGCGTCAATTTTGAGTATTGTTGAACGAAATGAAGACTTCATTGTATGTATGGATTCTTGCAAAGAAGGGCTTGAGGGAGTCCTTAGTCAAAGTTGGCATGTGATGTTTTATGAATCAATAAATCTAAAAGAGCATGAAAGGCACTATGTTACTCATGATTTAGAATTGGAAGTCATAGTGCAAGACTTGAAGATGTGGAGACATTATCTCATGGGTAAAATATTTGAGTTGAGAACAGGTCATAGTGGTATGAAATATTTGTTTGGATAGCCAATTCTAATGCCAAACAAAGCAGATGGATGGAATTCCTCAGTGAGTATGACTTTGATATCAACCATATCAAAGGAAAAGAGAATAAGGTGGTTGATTCACTCAATAGGAGGGTGCATGAGTTTTATGCTACATTCATTAGCATGTATAAATCATATTTGAGTAAGAAAATTTTAGAGGTTGTCAGATCATATCATTGCTATGTGGACATAAAGGAAAATTTACAGCAAGGTAGATTGCAACATAAATTTGAAGGTTATGAACTAAAAGAGGATGGAATCCTCATGTATAGGCGTAGACTTTATGTGCCAAATGTTCAGGAGTTGAAAATATGTTATTTTCATATATGCATAAAGTTCCTTATGTTGGGCACCCAGGCTATCAGAAGACAATTGCAACGGTTAAAAAGAAATACTATTGGCCAGGCATGAAAAAGGAGGTTGATGATTTTATTGCTAGATGTCTGGAATTTCAAAAGGTCAAGGATGAGCACAGACACTCAACTGGTTTGCTACAACCTTTGCCCATTCCTGAGTGTAAATGGGAAGTATTAACCATGGATTTCATTACTAATCTTCCAAGGACTGTTAAGAGACATGATTCTATTATGGTAGTGTTGGACGAGCTTACTAAAGCTTCCCATTTTATTCTAGTGAAGTCAACTCACAAGGAAGCCAACATTGTTGATATATGCATGAGAGAAATTGTTAGGTTGCATGGTGTACCTAAGAAAATTGTTTCTGACATAGATCCCAAGTTCACATCGAATTTTTGGAAAGGGATATTCAAAGGATTTGGGACAAATCTGAACTTTAGCACAACATATCACCCTAAGTCAGATGGACAAACAAGGAGGGTAAATTGGGTGATAGAAGATATGCTAAGAATGTATGTGATGGACAAACCAACGCAGTGGGAAAAATATCTACACTTGGTAGATTTTTCTTACAACAATAGGTATCACGCATCTTTAAATATGAGCCCATTTGAGGCACTTTATGGTAGAAAGTGAAACACACCAGTGAGTTGCGATAACCCAGCAGACAAAGCAAGGGTTGGACCAGATTTTCTCAAGGAAATGGAAGAGACGATAGTGAAGATAAGGAAAAATTTAAAGGTTTCCCAAGACAGGAAGAAAATTTGTGCAGATAAAGACAAATCCCACAGAGAGTTTAAAGTGGGTGAGAATGTGTTCTTGAAAGTAAAAGCAAGACATGGTTCCCTGAAATTGGGAAATTGTTCTAAGTTGAAAACATGCTTTTGTGGGCCATTTGAAATCATAGAGAGGATTGGTCATGTCGCATATATGGTTGCATTTCCTACATCCTTGTGTATTCATAATGTTTCCATGTATTTTTGCTTAAAAAGTACATACCTAATGTTTGTTGAATTTTCAATGAGCTATGGCTCATGCGTTTAATTAAATTTTTTGTTTAGATTTTAACTTGAACCATAACTACTATAGAAAACCAAGATCACAAGAAGAATAACCATGAACAAGAACACAATAAGTATCTTGGGAAACCCTTCTCAACAAGGGAAGAAAGCCCAGCCAATCCCTTGTTATATTCTTCAATAGAAAGACCTCCCACACCATCACCAAACCTAGCACACAAGAGGGTGTTGTCATTCTTATAATTTCAGACCACAACTTCTGAAATCATGAGATGACACAATATTAAGTGTGTTTCCTCAATGGGGATTTACCTTTATTTATATAAGACTTACCACATCAAATGATGTGTCTATTGGCACAATAGGGTCGACCTCAATAACTCAAAATATAATTAATAATTACCATATTAATTATATTTTACATTAATTATCTTTTACATTAATTATATTTTACATTAAATATATTTTACATTATGGTGGGGCTGACCTGTACCCTTTACATCAGAAATAGGGTTACAGGTAAGTTTGACTCTTGGACAATATAGCAAGGGATCTCATACACCCACTAGTTCTCAGCCACTAGGGGCACATCCATATGTGCTCAGCCAGAGGGATGTCCACATCTCTATCTCACTGCATCTCACAGGAGAACCACACTCACTAGTGCTCAGCCACTAGGATCACATCCACATGTGCTCAGCCACAGGTACGTCCAACTTAGCAGATATCTTTCTCATTGTGTTACAGAAGAGAATCATATGGAGTATCACATCATCTCAACTCTCTGCACAGAGGAGGCTAATACATCGTTTCATCTCTGTCTCGGAATGATGCACCCAACTCAAGGTATTTTCCACATGTTCACTTGTGCTCAGCCATAGGCACGTCCAAAACAAAAGATCTTCTTTCTCATTGTGTTACACAGGACAATCATCTGGAATATCATATCAACTCTCTGCACAGAGGAGAACAGTAACCCATCACATGGGCTCCTTCGCCCCTCACAGGGGTACACAACATTCCATCTATGTCTCAAAGAGGAACCACACACCCAACTCATGAGCTTCCTCACCCCACACAGGGGCACACAACGTTCCTTCTTTGTCTCAAAGAGGAATCGTGCATTTAGCTCATGGGAACACCCAAATCATGGGCTTTCTCTCAAGCCGACTTAGTCAGTCTGTGTCCTGGACGATATCTCATGCAGTTGTAATCATCAACACTCCCTCTCAGCTATGGAGGAATTCTCCATCAGGTCAAATATCGCACGGAAGTACTTGAAATTCGTTTTGGCTGTAGTCATCAACACTCCCTCTCAGCTAGAGAGGTATTCCCCACCAATCCAATTTGGTGAATATATTTGGAATCTGCTCATGTGTAGGAAGGTACTTCACGTGCACTGTTTTCCTCTGCATCATGTCTATGATATAATGATATTTTATCTCAATGTGTTTTTATGGAACACAGGGTTCTCAACGATGTTCACATAGCTCGGGTTATAATCATAGAATCCATCTCATGATCAAGTAAATATGTCAGAAGCTTGTGAAGCCACACTGCTTCACACACTCAATGTTATATACTCTGCTTCTGTGGTACTCAAGGCCACAGAGCTTTGTTTCCTGCTGCACCAGGAAACCATGGAAAAATCCAAGGTAAAACAAAAACCGGACGTGCTCTTCAAGTCCACTATACTCTTTGTTCAATCTGTATCAGCATATCCCTACAACTCAAGTTCACATTGGAGGCATATCTCAGGCCATATCCAATTGTGTCTTGTATATATATCAATACATGTTTTACTGTTATCCAATGAGTATGTCTCGGCTGACTCATGGATTGACCAAGCACATTCATTTCATAGCATATATCATGTCTGGTGTTAACCAGATACATCAATTATCCAATCAATTGTTGGTACACATGTGGATCATTCTCATCTAAATTGTCATCATTTATTTTTTGTCAAATCCATCACCATCGGTGTAGACATGGATTTGCATTTTGTCATACTGAACTTCTTTAATATCCCCATTGTCTATTTTCCTTGACTTAGGAAAAGTATCATTGGTCCTCTGTCATACTTCTTGTCCCAATAAGTAGTGCATCATACCCATATCTTTCATCTTGAAATCAGAATTTGAGGCTTGCTTGTATCCAATCACAACTTTCTGAATAAGTCATCAAAATCGGGCTCTTGTCACCAACAATGTAATAGTATAGGTTTGGATCAACAACACTCTTGTTGAAACAAAAACTCATCAAGAATCCATCAATCTGATGTAGTTTCCAACTCATGGATGGTATTATATATGGAAATGCATCGGGCTACTGGATCAATATTTCTCATCATAGTTCACTCCCTCTGCTTGTGAGAATCCTCTGACTACAAGTATCGTTTTGTATTTCTCAACATTTCCATCAGTTGCATGTCTTTCTGCCTCTTGCAGAGTTTTTCAAGCCCAGGCAGGCCTTTTATGGCCTACTGCAATGTCCCTAGGAATATCAACTGGAACAACTAGATCAACTGTATCAATGGATATCTCCCTTTGGATTGTTGAAGAGGGAAAATGTATTGTCTCTCTTTCTCAATTATTTTGACTCCTTATGAGACAAGTGAATCCCTCTGAAGTGTGAAGGATAAGCATCTTCCTTCGATGTTAACCTGCCTGGAAAAAGAAAACAAATGAAAGAAAACAAGATAAGAATATATTCTAGAGGATATTCATGAGTACATATCTATAATCAAAACATTTTTCGTCACAGCTACAAAACCTACTTGTAATGTAGCAACCTTAGAAATGTCGGTTAGAGGCATGCTAATTTAAAACAATCAAACCTAGAGTATTTACTTCTAGTGTGTTGTTCTTCTGAATTCACTGAGACCTCTCTAGTTCCATGATTGCACCAATAGTTCCTTCCTCCCGTAAGTACCCTTATGACAGTGATGCAAATAATATATATACAAGCACATACCTAAGAGTGGACACCAATGGAGGTTCTTCTTGTTTGTCAATGTCATGATGATCAATGAAATTCCTCGCTTGTTTTCCTTGTAGCCACCTATACCACACAAGTCTCTGATGAAGTCTGTATCAACCTTTACTATTGTAACGAGTATGAGAGTATCATATGTTAGCAATTTTTCCCTTCTATTGGTGATTCAACTTGTTATGATTGTTTTATCTTATCAAGGTCATGTCCATTGTTGACATTCAACAAAATTCCAAACACACTATTATAGTTATCCTTGTAGCTCTTACTGCTACTCAAAATTGTTACTACTTGTATTCATATATGTAATTAAGGGTTTCAATCTGGTCTATAATCAATATCTTCAATGCACTTAGGCAAGCGATTATAATTTTATGTGGAGAGAACTTCAAGAGTAGATGGAACCTCATGGAAAGACATCAACAACATCCTTCTATATTCATTGGGATATACACTAGCACCACCATTAAATACTTGCATCAATAGATGGCATCAAAAAATGATAGTAAGGAGCAGTTGGACAACCTTCTATTGGATAACAGTCATGAAAACATAGTATATCCAAGATCTTATATTATAAAGGTTTTAAGAGAACAAACGGATCTCTTATGCTTGGCAAAGTCCCCCACAACAAATACTATGTTCCAGCAAGGAATTAAAACATAGCCTTACAGAGATATAACTCAAAATTTAGAATTGGCCATAGGTCTCCTTGTGTTGTCACAGGTCTGTAATGGCACTTAAGTGGCCCTCAAAACTGCCCAAAAAAAAATGTTATTGTACTGGAAGTTACAGCCATAATGGAAACCCTTTATATTGTTGCTAGGGTGGTTGTAACAACCCCCAACACAGTGGCCTATAATTTTCTAGAAGTTTCCTAGTATTCTTCGGACTCCCTAGGACTGTCTCACAAACCTCCAAAAACACCCAACCACGGTCTGCTTACTAGAAAGGGTAGACTCTTAGACTAATCGATATTTTTCTAGGCCTCTCGCAACCTTATTTCCCTAGGCCTAACCTCTTGTAGGTTGTGGTTGGCCTCTCCTAGGCTGGTTGTTCTTTTAACTGGCTTGTGGCAGCCCTTTAATCATTGGTAGAATCCCTCCACATAGTTCTAGCCCTGTGGCTACTCTCCTTTTCACAGTACTATCCAAAAACAACGAACTGAAGGCTTCACCTGGTCCCTCTTTATGGTTGGACTGAGGTCATCAAATCTCCACAAAAAATTAAGAAAAAAAAGTTTGGCCTTCTTTTATTATATCAGTGGTAAAGGTTTAGCAAACTTTCCTAAATTGTGCAATGGTCATCTTCAGGACCTGCTCTGATTCCATGTTGAATTTTCAATGAGCTATGGCTCATGAATTTAATTAAATTTTATGTTTAGCTTTTAACTTGAACCATAACTACTGCAGCAAACCAAGATCACAAGAAGAATAACCATGCACAAGAACACAAGAAGTATCCTGGGAAACCCTTCTCAACAAGGGAAGAAAACCCAGCCAATCCTTTGTTATATTCTTCAAGAGAAAGACCTCCCACACCATCACCAAACCTAGCATACAAAAGGGTGTTGTAATTCTCATAATTTCAGACCACAACTTCTGAAATCATGAGATGACACAATGTTAAGTGTGTTTCCTCAATGGGGATTCAACTTTATTTATATAATACTTACCACATCAAATGATGTGTCTATTGGCACAATAGGTCCGACCTCAATAACTCAAAATATAATTAATAATTACCATATTAATAATATTTTACATTTATTATATTTTACATTATGGTGGGGCCGACTTGTACCCTTTACATCAAAAATAGGGTTACAGGTAAGTCTGACTCTTGGACAATGTAGCAAGGGATATCATACACCCACTAGTGTGTAGCCACTAGGGACACATCCATTTTTCCTCAGCCACAGGGATGTCAACATATCTATCTCACTGCATCTCACAGGAGAATCACACTCACTAGTGCTCAACCACTAGGATCACGTTCACCTGTGCTCAACCACAGGCATGTCCAACTCAGTAGATCTCTTTCTCATTATGTTACACAAGAGAATCAGCTGGAATATCACATCATCTCAAATCTATGCACAGAAGAGGCTAATACATCGTTTCATCTCTGTCTCAGAATGATTCACCCAACTCATGGGATTTTCCACACATTCACCTGTGCTCAGCCACAGGCACGTCCAACTCAGCAAATCTTCTTTCTCACTGTGTTACATAGGAGAATCATCTGGAGTATCATCTCAACTCTTTGCACAGTGGATAACAGTGAACCCATCACATGGACTCCTTCACCCCTCACAGGGGTACACAACATTCCATCTTTGTCTCAGAGAGTAACCACACACCCAACTCATGGGCACACCCAAATCATGGGATTCCTCACCCCACACAAGGGCACATGAATGTTCCTTCTCCATATCAGAGAGGAACCACACACCCATCTCATGGTCACACCCAACTCATGGGATTTCTCTCAGGCTAATTTACTCAGTCTGTGTCTTGGAAGATGTCTCATGCAGTTGTAATCATCAACAATGCTAATCATGTCATTGATTGGAATGTGATTCAAGTGGAGCCAGAAGGTGATTTTCGAGTGTGATCGGATTGCATATTGGACCAGAAAATCAAACAGCTCTGAAATTGTTCCATGGAGCTAGTAAAGGTCCAATGGACCTAGTATGGTCTTGAGAATGCAACTTGGGAGCGCGAGGATGTTATGTGCGCATAGTACCCGCATTGTTTTGAAGACTTTTGAAGTTTTTGTATGTACATATGTATATAATGCACTGAGGACAATGCATAAATAGGGGTGGGGATGTAATATCCCTAATTCGAACCCCAATTGTAAATCAAAATGTAAATGTGCATATAGACTGGTGACCCAGTGGCACCAAGTTTTGGTTCATTTTTGCACGCACCTAAGTAGTGTGCGAGGATTGTTTACCAAAGAAAGAGCGTGCACATTTTGCAGTGTTGTGTGCACCTGAGTAAGTGCACGTGGATTGTGCATCAAGGGAAGAGTGCACAGATTTCATAGTTTTGAACGCACTCAAATAAGTGCGTGAGGATTACCTTGAAGTGCGCATCACACCGAGTTATGTGTGTGTGTGTGTGTGTGTGTGTGTGTGTGTGAGAGAGAGAGAGAGAGAGAGAGAGGCCAGAGAGCCTGTGTGGTTATTGGGCTTGTGACTCGGGATGCAAAAAGGCCAATGTGCCTATCCTTGTAAAATATAATTATACTCAAAGTATTAATAATAGCACATTGTTGCGCGTTGACCAATTAGACAAAAAAAATATGGGGGGCTAAACTTCATCGAAAAAGGGAAAAGGGGGGCTTAATTCCAAGGGAATATTTTATTAATATTTCTAAAAAGTATAATTTATGCGATATATATTTATCCTAAGTTCCCGAGGGATGGGAACGAGTCACCAAGTGGATAAATCTAGTTCTTAAGGTGACAAGTGTCTAGTTTAAGGCATGCAATATATATTGTTGGCCTTAGTGCATTTCAATGGATTATCATTCATTCCTTCATCAGGAAGACCAACTTTCCTCTGCTAAGCATTCATATCTTGTTGCAACTTGTTTCCATTACCTTACTGTGAAGAGAAGCTTGGAGATGGGTTTTCATCTAGTAACCAGATTTTTTTTGTCGAAGAGGTGGATTGTCAGGTCCATGAGCATTCTCTCTAGGTAAGAGATTTGTTGTCGAAGAGGCGGGTTGTCAGGCTCATTAGCATTCTCTCCAGGTGGTAGTTTACTTGTCAAAGAGGTGGGTGTTGACGATAAAAATCTCAACGAGGATTTCGCCCGCAAAGTATTAATAAAAACCTATTATTATAAGCTAACGATATATATAATACTAGTAGGTGGGACCCCATTGTAGATTGGAGGATCAGATGAGGTTCTTCTTTGATATTTGTGTTGTTGTTCGACATTTCTTACAGGGTTCTACATGATTGATGATGAAATATTGGTTTTATTTGAGACATAATAGCAGATGGACAATGTGTATTATGTGTTGGTTCTGATTTCTCTAAGCTATAAATTCCATATTATTTGAATGGATTGTATTCACTGTTATCACATTGTTATTAGCGCCATGAATTTTTACATGTTGCACCTGCACAAGACACATGTTATCCGTAATAAGAGACAAAAGCAATATAAAAAAAAAAAATCCCAACAAAGAGGAGCTATCCTATACTATACTATGTTATGTTACATTATTTGCAAATGAAATTAAAAGGATTATTGTTAATCCTAGCTAACAAAGTTAGTGGCTATACGATTTATTGATTCATATGGAGTGCATGTGATATATGTTATGGTTTTGGAAATTGGTTATTATGGATAGGGTGGCACACTTGGCAAGTAATGGATGTTAGTTTCGATGCATGGATTAATTGAATGGATTAATTGATGGTTGGATGGCATGTACTAAGGAATTGAATGAGTAGAGGATGGAAGTGACATGCATTTACTGCATGTCACTCCATACCCCTCCCACTGTCCGTCACCCTAGCTTGGCTATTATTCAATTGTGTTTTGTTGTGGTTAAGCTCTAATTTTTAGGCTAGAAAAGAACTACTCGACCTAGCTCGTGTTTTTAAGGCTTTTTGGTTACAGGTATGCCTTTTTCGCCATCCATGAACTCTCTCTGGTTAAGAAATAGATATTGGCTCAGTGATGTATTGGTTTGTGATTTTCTTGAGATTGGAAACTATGTAAACTTGTGATATTTCTCTGGAATGGTTGGTTGTGTGTATCCACTATAAATGAAAAAATTGGATAGTTGAAGTCATGATTTCATTGATGATTCTATGTGGTGGAATACATGAAGGCTCTTTGTTGTCTTATGGGTTTTGGTTGGAGGGTTTCATTCGGTCCAGACTTGTTGGTCATCTCTACATAGTTCTTGCAAACATACCCAATTGTATTTGGTGTTATGGGGTTATTGTGCTTGATTTTGAACCACCTTGGCTCACTACTATCGTTTTCACCTGGTCATGGGCTCGTGTATGATTTTGGTTTCTACATAGTTGGTTATGGTGGATATTATGCCAAGATGCTTAATTTAAGTTTGGTTTCTATTACATGGCTCTGCATTTTTACCATCATTATTCGGTTTTTTGGGAAAACCACCAGGGTTATACCCATGCGTGTTCTCGGGATTATTACTAGCCAGTAAGGAGCCTCTGCTCCTCTGTTCATAGTATCTCCTACCTGGTGTGAATTACCACCATGTCATACATGTTAATAGTTATATGGAATGTGTGTTCACCATGTTGTTTCGAAGGGTTCTCACATGTTGTTGATATGGTCGACTCCAGTCTCCTTGTGGTTCAATGATCGAACAAACCCTTGATTATTTTCTTGTTTCCGTTGGTACCGAGCTCGATTTTGATTAACTCAACAGTCACACTCTGTCGTTCATATGGTTGATTGTTATTGTTGTTGGGTAGTATTTCCAGTGGGGTTAATTATTGGTTCATCCCTATTGATCGGGTTAATTACAGAGTTGGTGGAATAGCGTTGACAGTGGTTTTTATTATTGGTGTTTAGTCGTTGCATTATGTATTATAATAGTCAAATCGATAGCTCGGCATGGTTAATTGGTTGATTCGATAAATGAAATGGGCACACAGTCGATGCCTCTTGTGTTTTAACAGTTGGATTGTTAACTCGGCATTGTTTTATGGTTTGATTGGGAGTATGCCTCTTTGCGTTATGTGTTGGGTTGTGTGTTTCCTACAGCATGGTATAAGTTGAAACGATGGTTGGTGTTACTGTGTGTTTTAATTGCCAATCGAGATTATTGCAATTTAAAATCGTGATAGTTGTGACTCGGTTGTCTGTTGTGTATGTTTTATGGATATCGTGCATCATATCAAATATGGGCAGGGGTTTTATAACAGTATGGTTTCATTACAAGTTAATTGTTAAATTGATTAGAGGAATGGAATCGGGCACAATTTTAAAAAAACTTGTGTCTGTGTTTGATTTGAGGAAGCATTTCATGGACAGTGGTTGATGTTTTGATGCTAAACAGAGTGAAAAAAAATAATTGTGTGTCCATTTTAAATTTGTTTTAATATAATGGGACAAATGAGAGAAAACATAATTATTATACAGGTTGTTTTGGAAGGCATGTTATTTTGAGTATGATGACATTGTGTTAAAAATTTTAATGTGAACAGTGAGTAAGTGTTAGGTACCTAACCCCTCACATAGGTAGAATAATATATTCCGATGTAATAAAGGTCAATATTAATAAGGCCTAGCAATAAGGAAGAATAAGTCGAATGTAAGAAGACCTAATTGAAGATTCTACTTCTAGAAGGATCTTCCTCTAGATGGTTCTTTTGATAGACATATTTAGTATAAATGGGAGTCGAGGGTATGAGAAATATTTTTCTGGATATTATCGTAATAGAGCTCTGCTCGACTGGAGGTTTCCCCCTAGAAGAGGCAAGTGAACATTTCTCTCAGTAATCGAAGTGCTCTTTATGGTGTTATTATGTTATCATTTTAGTATTATTGTGGTGTTGTTCTGGTTATATTGTTTTTCATCTGCTATTTCTAGCATTTTATTTATGTTCTGCATACTTTTTATATCAGGAATATTACAATTGGTATCAGAGCACATTCCTCAACAGAAAATTGTGGATTAAATTTTTTTCAGGGTAGAGACGTATTTCGGCATATTTAAGCTACAGAGATCTATCGTTACACGCATAAACCCTCGGTCGAGGATTCATACATGTAGGAAATACAGGTGGTACTTAAGCGCACATCTATTGGCCACCCTTGTTACCCATGTATGTACCCCTTCGAGTGGTAGCACATAAGAAATCACTTGTATACGGATCGACCTAGATTTCCTAAATACCTCTTTAGATAAACCGATCGGTCGCCTGACTGCTATAGTGCCACAGAGAACAGCACTCAGGAAGATACTCTCTAGTACCTGGGTAGTCGAGTAGTACAGCTAAGGGTACGGTCTAGCCTCCTTAGTTGGTTCCCTGAGATATTGGGTCGAGTACTACTATTGGACCCCGCATGTATATAAAAGAGATATAGCACAGGGAAAACCCTTGTATGTAGAACCCTTGTGGATGGAAACAAGAAAATAAAACAGATAAGATCTATTGTCGCGCAATTGTGTTCAAGTTGACAAATCACTACACATTTCTTCCTGGTTAATCATTTGGGCATTTCATCACTACAGTATTCTTCGGACCGGAGTATAACTCTGCAGGTGTAAAAAAAAAAAGTCTGGAAATATTTGCACCATTATTTGAGACCTATTCCATTGGATTTATCTCTTCTCCCTTATCATAGTCATACCTATAATTTTTTAGCAAAATTTTTTACCCCACCCTCCCCTTTTTGGTTCCCTCGTCATCATGGCCCATACCCATAGCCAAGACTTGGAATCTTGCTTCAATACCTTACAATCTAATTTCACAGAGACCCAACAAGAAGTGAGACAGCTCAGTGCCAATATTTCCACCATCAATAAAAACACGCATTCCTCCATCGCAGCCTCAATCACAGAACTCAAAGAAGACCTCAAACAAGACATGACTACCCATCTTGAATCTGTCGCTTCGATGATATGCACCAAGCTGCATATCCCTACAGATCCCCCTTTATCTGACCCACCTTTGCATACTGAAGCTTAAACTTCCTCTCATTCCCATAATTTTCAGCCCCGTCACTTTCAGCGTGACCTACACCTTTAGCGGGTGGATGTGACCAAATTTGATGGCTCAGATCCCACTGGTTGGGTAACTCAAATGGAACATTATTTCTCTTTGTACATCATTACAGATGACTTGGCTAAACTCTGGTATGGTGCTCTCCATCTAGATCAAGAACGTTGGCAATTGTGGCAATGGAGAAAAATTGTTCGTCAAGGGTATGTTGCTTGGACACAATTTGTGGCAGAGCTTTATGAACGCTTTGACACTGAAACCAACCATTTAGGTTGTTTGACAAAGTTGAAACAATCTGGCACAATGGAATACTTTATAGCTTCTTTTGAGCAACTAGCTTTTCGTACAGAGGGCATGTCTGATGTTTTTTTTCGAGAATGTTTTATCAGTGGCCTCAAGGATGAGATTTGTTCCCATGTCCTCATGGCTCGAACTCAGATTTGGCTAGAGGCTACTAAACGAGTTAAGGAAGCAAAACATGTTGTCTCTTCTCAAAACCAGAAACCATCCTTTATTCCTCGCACTAAACCAATAAATCCCACTCCTCCTTATACTCCACTAAAGATCCAAAAATTGACCAAGGTCGAAATGGTTGAATGACAACTCAAAGGCATTTGTTATAATTGTGATGAAAAATATTTTCCAGGACACGAGTGTAAGGAAAAAAATATTTTTATGGCCATCTCGAAGGATGTTTCGGAAGAGGATGTTGAAGCTCCCCTTGTGTATGAGTCACCTGAACCCACCGACATTTCCCCTCCCTCAGACTCTCTCGAAGTAGAACCGATCATTTCCCTAAATGATCTCACTGGATTCTCTTCCCCAAACCCTCAAACTAATTGGCTACATCAATCATAGGAAGGTCATCATTCTTCTTGATAGTGGAAGCACCCATAATTTTATTCATCACCGCATTTCCCAAGAAACTAATTTCTATATCCATGTAGTCAATAATTTCCAAATCATGATTTCCAATGGAGGGTCCATGAAATGTCGAGGGCGTTGTGAAAACGTGCGTCTCCAAATTGGTGACTACCACCTGAAATATCATATGTTTTCTATTGACATGGGCGGTTGTGACATTATGTTGGGTGCAGACTGGCTAAGGACTTTGGGTCCCATTCTCATGTATTTTAAGGAATTAACCATGCAATTCAACCAAGAGGGCTAGCAATATAAGTTCCAAGGCATCACCGCCAGTTCCCTTGATATATTTAGTTCCCATCGCATCGAAAAGCTTCTAAAAAAAGGTCATTTTGGTGTTATTTCCCAACTCCATGCCATACAAGAAACTGAGACACCCTCTGTTCCACGGGACCTCTAATCCATCCTCTCTAAACATCAAGTGTTTTTTTCCACTCCTCAAGGACTCCCTCCTTCCCATGGTGTTCATGATCATTCCATTCCCCTTGTCCCAGGAATCCTTCCTCCCAATATTCGTCCCTATCAACAGCCCTTTTCCCAAAAAAATGAAATTGAGAAAATGGTTCAAGAACTTCTTAATGAAGGTGTTATCTGCCCTAGTACGAGCCCCTAATCTTCTCCTATGGTCATGGTCATGAAAAAATAAGGTTCTTGGTGCATGTGTCCTAATTTCCGTGCCCTCAACAAACTCACCATTAAAGACAAATTTACCATTCCTTTCATTGATGACCTGTTGGATGAATTGAGTGGTGCCCAGTTCTTTACTAAACTTGATCTTCATTTTGGCTACCACTAGATCCATATGAAAGAGGAAGATATTCCTAATATTTCCTTTAGAACTCATGAGGACCACTATGAGTTTTTGGTCATGCCCTTTGGTTTGTGTAATGCTCCCTCCACTTTCCAAAGTCTCATGAATCATGTCTTCCGTCCTTTTCTTCGTCATTTTGTTTTAGTTTTCTTTGATGATATCCTCATATATAGAAAAACATGGACAAACCATCTTTCTCATGTGGATTGAGTTCTCCATATACTCTCTCAGCACCAACTTTTCCTGAAACAATCTAAATGTGCTTTTGGTGCCTCTGAATTTGAATACCTAGGTCATCTTGTTGGCAAGCACAGGGTCGGGGTGGATCCTAAAAAGATTGAATATATGCAAGACTTGCCTCACCCAAAGACTCTCAAAAGCTTGCATGGATTTCTGGGCTTAACAGGTTATTATCGCAAGTTTCTTAAGAACTATGGAAAGATTGCGGCCCCTCTCACTACACTCCTTAAAAAGAATTGTTTCACCTGGACTCCAGCAGCTGCTCAGGATTTTTAAAACTTGAAGATGGCCATGTGCACCACTCCAGTCCTTGCACTTCTTGATTTCAAAAAGACCTTTGTCCTCGAATGTGATGCTTCAGGAAAAGGAATTGGCATTTTCCTTATGCAAGAGGGTCAGCCTTTGGCCTTTACCAGCAACCAACTGTCTGAACGAAATTTGGGCAAATCAATCTATGAAAAGGAAATTTTGGCTATTCTACATGTTGATATTTGGCACCCTTATCTATTGTGGAAATGCTTCTAAATTAAGACAGATCATCAAAGCCTCAAGTATTTTCTGGAACAACGTATTTCTTCCCAAGAGAAACAAAAATGGGTGACTAAGCTCTTTGGATATGATTATGAGATCATTTACAAGAAAGGAAAAGACAATGTGGTTGCGGATGCACTTTCCCAAAAATATGAAGATGAAGGGTCCCTTTTTTCTCTCCTTCATTGTACCAGATTGGCTCCAAGACGTTCACCAGGAATGGCTACACGATCCCAAAATTTTGCATCTGATACAAAAATTGCAGTCCAATTCTCTAGTTTCCCCAGGGTACTCTTGGCTCCATGATGAGCTTCAATACAAAGGTCATTTGTATTTAATTAAACGGTCAAAACATAAATCCACGGTACTTTTTGAGCTTCATGCTACACCCACATTTGGGCACTCGGGGTTTACCAAAACCTATGACAGGGTCAAGCATTCTTTTTTCTAGGAGGGTATGAAACAATATGTTCGTAATTTTGTGGTTGAATGTGATGTGTGTCAACGCAACAAGGGCGAAACAATAAAATCTCCTAGCACACTAAAACCACTTTCAATTCCACCTGATATTTGGCGAGATATCGGTATGGATTTTATTGTAGGCTTACCTAAATCAGGAAATAAATAAGTCATCATGGTGGTTTTTTATCGCATTTCCAAGTATGCTCATTTATGTTCTCTTCAACACCCATTTACATCATCCATTGTGGCTCAAATTTTCATGGATTAGGTCTTCAAGCTTCATGGCGTGCCACGTTCTATTGTTTTTGATCCCGATCCAACTTTCACCAGCAATTTTTGGCAAGAAATATTCAAGCCACAAGGCACCCAATTGCATCTCAGCATAGATTATCATCCCCAGACTGATGGTCAAACTGAAGTTGTCAACAAGTGTTTGGAAACATATTTGATGTGTTTTTCATCGGAAAAACAAAATTAGTGGGCTCAATGGTTTCCACTAGTTGAATGGTGGTACAACACTTCATACCATACAGCTACCCGCATGACTCCTTTTGAAGCAGTATATGGACAAAATACACCTTCAGTTCTCTCATATGTACCAGGTGTCTCGAAGGTCCGGGCAGTGGATCAAATGCTTACAGTTCGAGAGCCTATTCTCCATACCCTCAAAGAGAATCCAGTCATGGCCCAGAATCACATGAAGCAACATGCAGATCAAGGTCACTCTAAACGTCAATTTGGAGAATGGGATCATGTGTTTTTTCGGCTGCAATCTTACAAGCAAAATTCACTCAAGGCTAACCATTGTCAGAAACTGGCGCCCAAATTTTATGGTCCTTATATCATTCTCAAGTGTGTGGGATAGGTGGCCTATCAGTTAGCTTTGCCCAGTCATTCTAAGCTACATCATGTTTTTCATGTTTCCTTCTTAAAGAAGGTGATTGGAACTAAGTGCCAAACTCAAACCAACCTTCCCGAGTTGGACAAAGAAGGCTCCATTTGGCTACAGCCAGAAGCAGTTTTGGACTAGCGTCAGCGTCGCCTACATCAGTGAAGCATCAAGGAAGTGTTAGACCAGTGGAAAGATACAACCCTAGCAGATGCCACTTGGGAACCAGCTACCATTCTGTAACAATTTCCACATATCAAGCCTTGAGGACAAGGTTTTTTTTAAGGGGGAGGACATGTTAGGGACCTAACCCCTCACGTAGGTACAATAATAGATTCTGATGTAATAAAGGTCAATATTAATAAGGCCTAGAAATAAGGAAGAATAAGTCGAATGTAAGAAGACCTAATAGAAGCTTTCGCTTCTAGAAGGATATTCCTCTAGATGGTTCTTTTGATAGACATATTTAGTATAAATAGGAGTCGAGGGTATGAGAACTGTTGTCTTGGATATTATTGTAATAGATATTTTCTAGACTGGAGGTTGCCCCCTCGAAGAGGCAAGTGAACATTGCTCTCAGTAATCAAAGTGCTCTTTCTGGTGTTATTATGTTATCATTTCAGTATTATTATGGAGTTGTTCTGGTTATATTGTTGTTCATCTGCCATTTCTTGCATTTTAGTTTTGTTCTGCATACTTTTTATATCAGGAATATTACAACAAGTTAACACACAGTAATGGTTAAATTATACACAGTGATTGTTTAATTGATCACAGTAATTATTTCGTTAGTGTTGGATCATTTGCATTAAATACAAAAAAAAAATTATGGATTACTTAATGTATTCTTCAAATAGTATCCGCTCTTTTCCCCTACCACTTTTTCACTTTTTCGCTAATTACAATCCCCTCGCATAACCCATATCAATTATCCACTCCTTGTTCCTAAAATTTAATTACAGTTAAGAAGAACTTTGTATTGTAACAGTTTAAGTTCACAAGGATGGATTACAGTGATATGTTCTTTGGTTTACGTTACAGTTGATTGTTTGTTGTCTATGAGCAGTAACAATGATATTTTCCCCCTCATTTTAACATTTTTTTCTCAATACAACCCCTTGCATATTCCAGAACCTTTGTTCACCCTTTTCTCATTGACAATGATTAGACAATTTGTATGGATTGGATTGCATGAGTCTGATATGTTGTTGAGACAAAATTTATTTCATATTTTAAAATGAGTTGTCATGTATGGTTGTTAAAGAGACTATTTTCTAATCAATTATGCATACAGGAATGAGATTTTTCAACCGAGGTAGCCATGGAAGAGGTAATGGAGGAAGAGGTAATTGGAACACGGGCCCTAGAAGGCCAAGATTCTCCATACACTTTGATGTTGACTCACAAGAGTTAGGCAGCTATTTCAGGCTGGGTTTTTAAATTGGATTGGGCAAGAATTGGTCAAACCTAGGCCTAAAAGGATTCTCTTCCAAGCCCCACAGGTCCCTGGTATCCTCGTGCCCCCTCATGTCTCATTGCAGCCTGAAGTTCCCAAAAATGGTGGATGGAAAAATATTGTCCACCCGGCAGTCTCCCAACATCGTGGCTGGCCCAATTTTTCTTTACCCGCTCCCCCGCCTATCAATCAAATTGTCCAACATGCCCCTGTCCACTCACCAGTTCATTCTTCCGATGCAAGTAAAAGGTTGAAAACCGAGGCCCACCATGCCCCTGAAAAGGGAAAATCCATTGTTGCCCCTTCCTCACCCTCCAATGGCTCTAATAAATCTGTGTCCTCCCGCATGCATTTGAGGGATGATTGTTCTCATGTGATAAGTGAGATTAGGCCTAAAGGATCAGCACAACCTAAGTCAAATTCAGAAAGATCAAAAGGAGACAGCAGCAACAAAGGAAGGATTGCATATCAGAGTGGAAAATATGGATTTTAATTTTTTTTTAATTTATAAATTGATGATAACAATTGACTTCTGGAATTTTGGACAGCATATAATTTTTTGGATATATGAGTAACATATTTTGGAAATAATTTCAATTATTATTGAGATAAATTGTCAAATATGAATGTGATGATGGGAGTCACAAGGTGGGATGTTTTGTTTAATTAACTAGTCGTGTTATGATTGTTAAATGCTAAAGGGAGTCACAAGGGGTCCCACCTATTAGTTATTATTTATTTAAAAAAAAAACCTTATTATCATTATTACTTTTCCCCCTTAACTAAAAAGGTTGGTTGAGTTTTTGTTAACTTAACTAATGAAGTAGTTCAACTACTTCAACCAATTCCAATTTGCTTAAAGGAAAAAGAAAAGGGAGGAACAAGGGGAGAATAGAAGGAGAAGCATACTAAGGTTTGCTCTTTGAGTTTTTGTTGAGATAATTTAGTTTTCATTCATTCCTTAATTCATTATAAGCCTAATTTTTTTTTATGATAGCAGGTTCCTATTGTAGACAGCAAGATTCAAGGCTGAATTACATCATTCAGACACTTGTTTTTCAAAGGTGTTGATCTATCTTTCATAGTCTGTGTAGACTTGTCTATTTGTGAATTAGTTTTCATGACTAACAAAGGTTTTTGTGCAGAGTCTAGTGGGAAACAATCTGTGGCAAGTTGATCTAGATTTTCAAGTTCAGTTTTTTTTATTTTCTGTCAGAAGTCCTTTTGTATGTTTCATCGAGAACATCTAATTTTGACTTTGGTCCAAAACTTCCTCTGGAAATTTTGTAAAGAGAACGATTATTTGGTGAATTGGAATGAAATAAAGGATTTCATTATGTCTCATATGTGTTGATTATTGACTTAGTTTCTTTACTTATGTCTCCATATTTATTTCAGCATCTGATATGTTCATAAAATTACATAAAAAATGATTTTTTCAGCAAGATATTAATTATAAAAAAAACAGCCTAAGCACTTGTAAACAATACTTGTGAATTAGGATATTAGTTTTGATGGCTATAAACATAGGGTGATATTCCCATCTATATTTATTTATCCAAGCAGGATCTAAAAATGTTTGAGTAAGATCACTTCATATCTTTTCCTCAACATTTATTTGGCGACCATACTAGGGAGATATTCAATATATGTCTGGTTAATTTTTATGCTTGATTAGCATCGAATACATCTATTTTTATAATATTGATTCTTTGATTGTTTTATTTCTTAATGACTGTGCCTATTGCAAGGCATCCCAATATTGAGCCCGGTCTTCAAGATCAGACTAGCATTGCTTTGAATTTGTTCAACACCATTTTAGACACTGACAATACTCGTGTTGAGCTTAATCATTCATGGGAAGCAATTGAACAAGATATTAGTGCCCAAGAATGTTGGGAAGCTAGACGTAGATAGCCTAGAAATCAGCAGTAACTTATGTGTTCCTTATGTTTTGGCCTTACTTTCATGTCCTTAGACTCTCGTGTTTCTAGAAGAAGAAGAGGCTTATCACTTGAAATTAATCCTATTGCTGAAATAGGAAGAAAGAACGTTGTTTTATCGACCAAACAGAGTAATCTAAGGAGAAATTTGTGTCCAATTCATCCAGTTCGTCTTTCTCTCCCTTACCTATCATCCACAAGATGGCATCTAGTGGTGGTTTTGGTGGCAATAGAAGTGCTTCCTCCTCTCAGTATCCAGCTTCGTCAGTGATTGGTAGCTTATATAGCCACCATATCCCTGTCCAATCTACCATAAATCCCACCAAAAACATTAAAAAGTATGGGATTTTTCAGTTTGAAGAAGACGCCACAACCACATCGTGGCATGTGTCCTTTTCTCTTAACCTAGCACCTGCTACTCGGCCACTTCCTAAGTTCAAAGAGAATCTCCCTAGGTTTTCGGGGAATAAAATTGTCAATACAAATGAACACCTGGTGGCATTTTCTAATGCTTGTCACAATATAGGAGCCAATGACAACGATACTTGCATGCGCTTATTCGTCAATTCCTTGGAAGGAAAGGATGTGGCCGATTTCTTTGACCTTTCTCCTAAGATTCTATCTACCTGGGAGGAGTTAGTCTATTGGTTCATATCCACCTATGGAAAATCTAAAATCCCATCTGAACAGTTACGGGAGTACAATAACATTGTCTATAAGGATGGTGAGGCCATCAAGTCTTTCAACATGCGTTTCACTAAGCTATATAATCAAATCCCTGAGCTCATTCGACCTCAGAACCAAGCCACTTTCATGCATTACTACAATGCATTACCTTCCTCCTATCATCATAGACTTGAGGAAAAATTCATTGATAACCTCAGATCCACTCTGCATACATTTTTAGAGTATGAAGAACAGCTCGAAAGAATGGGTCTTCCCTAGGGAGAATCGGTTAAACAGACAAACATGTATGCCCTCTTACAACTAGTATAAGATATGAATAATCGTATGATAGCGTATGAGCGAAAGAGAAATGTCTCCCCTCTAACCCATGGAGATTCATCCTCTTCTGCACCCCCCTTTAGAAACCCAATTCAAAATAATTTTCATCCCAAGGCTATCTTGCCTCAAATTTGGTGTAAATTTTGCGAGGAACATCATGAGGAAGCCACATGTGAGGTAAGGAAGAGTTCCAGAAATAAGATCTTTGGTAAAATACCAGAAACTACCATTTTTGTCCTAGATTTTGTAGAGTTGGAGGATGTCATGATCATCAATACTAGGAACAAATCCTATGCTCCCAAAGGAAAATATGATTATCCCGACAATTCTTCTATCCCAAGCTCATCATCACAGGCTACTACAGTTCAGGTTCCTAACGTTCCTAACAGTCAAGGAACAATTTCCCCTCTCCCCTCTTCAAAATACAATATTCTAAATCAGTTGGCCAACATCAAAGTAGATGCCACCCTCCTGGACATGGTTGTCATCCCTAAACAACAGAGGCATCTAAGACAATTCATGGAAGTTAAGGATTCTATTGTATCCAACCTATCTGAAGAGGTGAATGAAGAGGATTCATCTGTAAATAAAGTAGGTGTACATAACTTTAGATACCCTGTAAAAAATCCCCCTTTTATATTTCTGTAATTATTATGGATAAGATTTCCCATTGTTTCCTCATTGATGGTGATTCGGGCCCAAGTGTGATGTAGAATATTATTATGGAAGAGCTAGGCTTGTCTTGTACAAATGAAAACACCAGAAGCATGCTCTCCTATAATAGTCTACAACAAACAACCATAGGTGAGATTAAATATGTGACCTTAGTTTTGTGCGCGCACCCTAAAATAAGGACAACCCTTAGAATTCAAGTAATCGACATGCCAGTAAGAAATAACTCAATCATCTTGGGAAGAGATTGGCAAGCTTTGATGGGTGGATACCTCTCACTCGACGGGAAACATTTATCCACTCCTCGGAATGGTAAGAACATTATAGTCCTTAGAGAGGGGAGGATTTCACCTTACATAGAGTGTGTCCCACAACCTAATGTAAACTATATTGAAGAGGAACTAGGAGTGTATTCCATCTTTGTTGAGGAGGATAACATTCCATTGGAACAAATTGATCTGGATGATGGTATGTGGCACATGCACTTCGATGTTTCGTGCTCTAGTGAAGGTAACGGAGCTGGCATAATCTTATACTCTCTTGTTGGGAAGATTCATAATTTTTCTTACAGGTTGGAGTTTGTTTGCACAAACAATGTCACTGAATTCGAAGCCTTATTATTAGGCATTCAAAACGCTTATAATCTTGGTTGTGGTCACCTTTCAGTTTTTTGGGATTCAGAGCTTGTTGTGAACCTTGTACGTAATATTTACTCTCCTAGCAACAAGTTGATGAAACGATATACCCAATTTGTTTGGGAACTTATCTCGAACCTATTATCTTTCAATATCACTCATGTTAAGAGGGAATTGAACTCAATGGCTGATCGGTTAGTTGTTTTTGCAGCCTCTCCTAATCGGCAAATTCTGCCACATAGATCTGATTGTACTTTTCAATATCTATATCGTCCACATATTCCTGACAATATATAATCTTGGCAGGTCTTCCCTAGAGATGAGAGCATATTTTATTTCATTCAAAATGAACCCTATAAGCCCGAGGAAATCATATCCATAGAATATAACAAGATTCATAAAGGCTCGACTCCTCTAGAGAGTTTATTTTCATCGAGTGATGTAGACAATAAAGAGAAACCAAAGAAAGAGGAGTCGAAAAGGAAGGTGGGTGAAACCATATCCTTGAACATTGGGACACTCGAGTCCCCAAAGAATGTTAAAATAGGTGCCCAATGTTCTGATGAAGAGAAAATGAAGTTTTCCAAGCCACTTGGCAAATTTCAAGATGTTTTTGTTTGGTCTTACGAGGATCTTCGTGGGTTTGATCCTGGTCTTATACAACATTCCATTCCCATCAAGGAATTCATAAAAGCAGGTAGGAAAAAACAAATACTTGTCAACCCTGCATTGGAAGCAATTATTCGAAGGGAGTTGGAAAATCTCTTAAAAGCTAGAATCACCTTTCTAGTCAAGTACCCTGAATGGGTTTCCAAATTGGTTCATGTTCTGAAGGTTACTGGTCATATTATCTTCTGCATTAATTATCGCATATTCAATCAGGCTATTGTGAAAAATCCTTTCCCTCCCCCTAATATGGAAATGATTCTACAACAAGTTGTGAGCTCACAGAGGAGGCCCTCACTTGACAGTTTTTTTGGTTACAATCAAATCAAGGTAAATAGGGAAGATGCATACAAATCCACCTTTATTACTAATTGGGGTACTTTAACCTACGAGTGTATGTCTTCTGGATTATTTGTTACAAGCACCACTTTTAAAGGATCTATGCAAATAAGCTTCAACGATTTGTTTGGTAAGATTACTCATGTTTACCTTGATGATATAATCATATACTCTAAAGGACTATCAGTTGTCTCAAAGTTTCAAAAAATATGGTTGGGTCCTTTCAAAATCGCTTTTGTTCTGGGTACTAATTCTTACATTCTAAAATATTTACAAGAGCGATTTTTTTCCTACAGCACTAACGGTTCTCACTTGAAACATTATGTGGAACCAACTTGAAAAGCTTTAACGTTGTTTGGATTTTTTGTATATTAGTAGTCTAGCTCTGCTTTCATTTTTTTTACTATTTTTCATTTCTGCTTTACAGTAGTTTGATTTTTTCTTTATGTTTTTAACAATTTCCTGTTGCTTTTACATTTCTGTCACTTTATTTTTGTTTTTTTTAAATTTTGCAATTTTAATTATGTTGTGAATTTTATTGTTTTTTCGTCTTTTAGTTGATTTTGGTCAAGAATAAGATGTTGGATCAATTCTACCAATGTGACACTCCTGCAAGATATTGTTAGTCAAAAACAATAAAGCTTACACAGTTTTTATGATGTTCCCCCTGAAAGCACTTGAATTTGTTATCTCCTTTCATTCTTGTCTTATAAAGAAATTGGTTATCTCTCGCTTTTGCTTTCCATTTCTTCGTCCATTTGAGAATTTTAAAGATCAAGTCCATAAGTTTTCTCCTTGAAGTAAAGAGAACATTATGGTTGAATGATTATGCATACAGGGATAAACCCACTCATAGTTAACATTTTTCATGAGTTATTCCCAAATTCCCGATCATTTTTCCATTAAAACCGCTTATTTCCCCCTGTTGCATAATATTCCTCGTTATATCCTCTTGATATGTTGTTATTGGTCTACGAAACCATTTTTTATGAGTTCTAAATCTGTTGAAAACAAATTTCCCTATGGATTCTCTAGTTTGTTGACGATAAAAATCACAACGAGGATTTCGCCCGCAAAGTATTGCTAAAAGCATATTATTATAAGGTAATGATATATATAATATGTTAGCACTTGGTAAATTTCCTAGAGGTTGAAAATAGAAGAAATTTACAAAGGTAACTTTATCCAACCACTTGGGAAGCTGGGATCTATCCCTTCCAACTTCAGAGAGGGATCTCTCTATATGATTTAGCTATGTTTCCAATTTTAGATATTAAGCTAGGTAAATAAATAGGTCGATTTTGTTGTCAAAGTGTTTTTTGAATTGGTTGAGACAGTCTACACATCCATTGGGCTATGGGGTCTGTGTCTTGATAAATATGAGATACAAACAAGAAACGCAAAGGGAAAACTTTCACAGGGCGAGATAATATAATCACTGGATCTTTTAGTAGCTTAAATGATGATTATTAGAAAAGAATGAGAAAGATAATTTCAACAAAGAAGCAGTTAAGAATTCCTTTATTGAAAATACCAGAAGAAAAACACTAAAATCTTTCGAGTCAGAAACGAGGTATACTAGATAAATCCTGCAACATTCACTACTCTTAAAGATTAGAATTAGAAAACAAGGTGATTACAAAGCAAGAATAACATTCAACTTAGAGAGAAAACATCACCAGTGAATACACGCAAGAATCCTGTAAAAGTGCCTCCTTTTTTATTAATGGAAGATCTCTTCAAAAATATTACAGTCTGATAGCGTCAGGGTGTGAAGATCAACAACCCCCAATACTTCGAAAGTTGAAGTATTTATAACTCAAATTACAAACAGTCCTGTCATTAATGACCAAGACGTGCTAAATATATTTTTAGCCTAACTAATTTAACAAATTTCCTAAATCTAGGAACTGCTTGATGACTTGGTGTAATTGCACGCTGATTTCTGGGTAGATCGTTGATGAAGCCTTTGCATGACCTCATCTGACTGTACAGCTGACTAGACCTAGACAGCTCATCTTCTAATCGATCAGATTGCAAAGTTCCTCCCATCTGAGATGACTGGGCACGTTGACTTTGAGCACTCTTCGATACACTTCGTCCATTTCCGTATACTTGGCGAATGTAGGCTTGGTGAGGAATATGTATTGAATTTCATGTTGGATGTTGATGTCCCACTAGAGGGCATCCAAGAATGCCTTGCTGGTTATGCTCCCTTGAATCCCTGCAAACTTTGAACTGTCCTTAGACACCTCAGCCAATCTCTTCTTGTAATCTGGGAGTGTCATCAGTTTATCATTAATAACCTTCAGACCAGGTAGACCTTTCTTCTGGCGAGATTCAATCTTGCTGAAGAATCTTTGTACCCCTAGGTCCATGGTCTGAACATTTTCTTCCAATTGAAGCATTAATCCTCTCTTGGTCAAAACTCTTTTGACCTCAAGGATGGTCTCTGTTCTGTCCTCGATCTTCAACTCCTCTAGCTCTTCTCTGGTCTTAGAATTGAGGAACTTGATGATATCATTCGCCTGTGTTGGCATCTCCCCCAATTCTACTCTGATCTTCTCGATGGCCTGTTTTCTCCTCTGGACCAATTCATTTTTCTCAAACATGATCTGGATCATTGGCCATATCTCATTCATGGACTTAGTGATGTCTGTCCATACACTCCCTTTAACCTCGGCCAATGTCTTGCCTGCCACTGTCTGCTTCCAGAGCTGTTGTAACTCCTGCTTGAGCTGCTTTGTTACCTGCTTTTCCTTGGATAGGTTGGTTTGGAAGGAAGATTTGAGTTCCTGCAGGTTCTCAATATCCTTTTTTAGCCTGCTGATCTCTGTCTCCTGCAGGTTCATCCTTTCCATGGACTCAGCCAGATCGGTTGTCTTCTCCTGAGATGTCGATGGAGTCGTGGACAGGAATGTTGTTACTGATGTTGTGCTCACTCCTGCAATTGGGATAGCACTCAATGGAATGACTTCCATTGGCTTCAGTTGCTCTTTCTCCTTTAACAGTTTCTCCATCTCATCTTCCATTTCTTTAAGTTGTGCGTTCTTCTCCATGAGCAACTTTAGCATCTCATCCTTCTCACCTTCTTTCTCTCCTATCTCCTTTTCCTGTGAGTCCTTTGTGGGAGGGAGCTTCAGTTGTTTCCTCAAGGATGCAATGTCAGCATTTTTCTTCTTTATCATTTCCTCTGTTGTTTTGACGTTCGAAGGATCATAACCGATCTTGAGGACCAGCTCCTCCAAAGTTTTGATCCTATTGTCCTTTGTGAATGATGAAATCTTCTCCATTTTGATTTGTGTTTGAGCATTGTTCAGTGACACCTGCAATTTGGCTGCAGAAGCAGAAGCATGCGCCAATGTATAGAAAACCATTTCTCCAGTCTGCTTGTGCAGATCCATTTGATCGGCTGGGTGCACGTCCTTCGTCTGGAATTCAAAGGTGGCCCTCTTGTAGTCGGTGATCACCTTGGGATCTGGTACCTGCACCTGGAGGAAGGCCATGTGCATTCTGCCCCTTTCTGTGACAAACGCAGACAGCAGCCTTGTTGACGTGTGAAAACGATCGTCCGTCAACTAAGAGAGTGGAACCGGTCCGGGGTTTTCTAATAACCCAAGCCGTTTTGGATGAACCACCCTGACGGGTTTAGCGGCTCTGTTAGCCGATCTAAGGTCCTAAGAAAACAAAAAGAAAACTAATCTATAATAACTAAAAATAACAATTAAAACAAACTAAACTAATCTAACTAAAAACAAATAAAACAAACTAATAAACTAATCTAACTAAAACTAATTATTAAACAAACTAACTAATCTAATTATTCTATATAAATACAATCTGCTAACCAATACTATACTAACTACTAAATGAAATATAACTTATTCACAAAATGTACAATATCCACAATTTACAGATTTAAACAAAACCTGAAAAACTCATTAATATTCTGCCCTAAGATAGAGAAAGATATTTTTGTTGATTTTATATTTTTATGAACAAGAAATAAAACAAAAACATAACTAACTAAACTACAACTAATATATTAATTCTAACTACAAATCTAACTAACATATATCTAATTAAACTACTTGAACAAACTAAACAAATTAACGAAAATAAATCACAAACTGACCTGGAGAAACGCTCCAGATTTTCCCTGTGTATGATGACTGTTGTAGTAGATCAGAGGGAGGAAACACACACCGAATAATCCAGGAGCTTCTCGTAAACGATACGCTGCAGTGCTCTACAAGTTTGATTACAGGACAAACAAGACATAAAAGTAACAACGATCTTATAATTTATAAATCTCTACAATTAGATAAACCTGTATGCAAAGATCTATAGATAATAGTTCAGTTGATGAAGAAGAGAAATCTGTCATTCATAAGTTGAACTAAGTAATTGTTGTATTCTTAAAATTAGTGAAAGAAATCAGACATGGATCACATTAATTCAATCATATCATTCTACAGAAAATTATGATAGCTAAAGTAGTCACTAATCAAGTGCAAATTGATAAGCATAAACATGAAACAAAAGATTGATATTATGAAAGCGAAAGTTGTAGCATAACATCAACTTCTGTCTCATTTTGTATTAGAAATCCATCATCCTGGTTCTCCCACAAGCGAGGATGATCCTTATTACAAAATTAATAAGTATTTATAAGTTTTCCACAGGGTAAAATCTTCCTGTGGAAGTTATCAAAACTATTTACATAAATCTGGGAAGATATCCCAAGTTTAACTAAACTAGGAAACTACAATAAAACTAAAACACACAAATATCCCCTAGACTGCCCAGCATGTCCCATTCAATTTGAATTTACCTGAAAAGGGTCAAAAATAGACAAGTTAGAAGGATCTTTTATTAATAAAATGGTAAAAATCTAATTCTATATACTAGCTACAGAATCTTGCGATTTTGTAGCTGGTCTAAATAAGACACAGAATCAGCATTAAAATCAATTGAAAATCTTTTAAAGAATTAAATTAAATTAACATAGAACAACTATTTGAAAACGAGTCATTTAATTTGAAATTATTATACCATTCGAAATCAAACAGGATCAAAATCATTCAACCAAATACAGAGATAGGTGTACTCTGTTTCTTTTACCACAAAGTCGGGTCAACAGAATCATAACCGAACAATTGTGAAATCGTTTCATATCCAATTGAAACCGATATGATCAAACAAAATGCAAGCAATCGTTATGTTGCCTCAAAAAGAGGAGATACGATCGAATCCAAACAAGATCGCTTTTCAAATCGTTATAAATGTATTGACATACGATCTAGGCCGTGAACGAATTCAAACCATAACTGACTTGTAACTGTATACAAACGAAATCATAACATGATCAATCAATTAGCAACAGAGTTCGTAATAGATATCCTGTTGTTTTTTATGCAGATGGGGCAGACAAAATCATCACGAGATCATTTCTTGAATGCATTTTGAAACGATTATTCCCTGAATTTCCTCATACGAGTTTAACAGAATGAGATAAGTTGAACTGAGTTAACAAACTCGTTTGAGAATAGAGCTGTAATCAAATCTATTTTTAATACGAATGCAATTTATAAAACCGATCAAACTAACTAAAGATACCGCTATCCAATCAGGCGAATCAAGCGGGAGGGGTTTAACAAAGTTGTCGTGGATCGAAACTGTTCCATGATTCGGGCATGAATATCATTCGCATAGGCTTAAAGTGAAAGTATTGTTTCCATGAAAACAGAGTTATTTTTCCAAACTTGGAAACGATTGAATATAGAACATTCCATGACACAGTATCGTAACAACCAAATTTATTGAAATCGTTTACCAATCACAGCATATGAATCATAACGAAATCAAATACAAACCCGATCGTATTCTAAATTGAGCATGAAAAACTTCATGTTCGGAGTAGGTACAAAACAAATTGAACTGAAAGCGAATCATCAATTTCGTTAACTCAATCAGGCAAACCATCAAATAAAATCCAAATGAGAACCATTCAAATCGAATAAAAATCTATCGATGGATATACTGGGAATGATCAAATCATATATTCAAAACGAAATTTTTTTTTATTTTTAGCAAAGTGAAATGTATACAGGATGAACACATTATGAGAAAACCATTTCGAAATATAAACAGAGCTATTCGAAATATAAATTTCAATCACTATATTACTCATGATCACTCACAAAACCAAAATGATTTAAAATCCATACCTGTATGGCGACGAGACGGCTTGGTCACAACAATTTAGAGTTGATAACGGTTGTGGCCAATTCAACATTCTTGAAAAGGATGGAACATGTCGTCTTCTGCTTCTTATCAGCTACTTGGAGTTGGTCTCTTTGGCGGGTCAATGCTGCAATTTGATCTTCCAGCGATTGAATTTCGATTGGAGTAGGGGAACATCAATGTAGTATCGTTCCAACCATAAACCACATTGGTCACAGGAAGACTGTGTGGGTTTTGAAAGAACAGGCGAGGGTTTGGACACATCGCTGAGGGTTTCACTAGGCAAATTGATACCAGGGTAGCTAGGGTTATTTCTTAAGCAGGGAGGAAGATTTGTCACGAAATCATAAGGTGGTTCGGGGCATAAACCCTGCGAGTAAGGATACTCACTGGCTAGAAAACGTTCCACATCAAGGTCTGAATCCTCACTAAGGATTATAGGCTTTGACTCAGCAGAGGGTTTAGGTTTTTTCCTGGTCATCCTTGAAATAAGTCGAGCGGTCTTTTTAGCCTT
Source organism: Picea engelmannii (assembly GCA_009831015.1). Taxonomy (NCBI): domain Eukaryota; kingdom Viridiplantae; phylum Streptophyta; class Pinopsida; order Pinales; family Pinaceae; genus Picea; species Picea engelmannii. Next base: position 81,897 of record ML798906.1, on the reverse strand, counting down.
GGCATTAGTAGTAGGGTTTGCCTTGGGTTTTTTGCTCATAGGTTTCTTTATAGCCTCGACATTCTCAGTTCCAACGTCTAGTAAGTCAATAGGAGGGTAGACCGACAGCTTAGGAGCAGGAAATAGGATATGGAAGGGCACAAGGGTTCTAGCCTTGGCTTCACTCACCACAGGCTTGTCAACCTGTATAGGGTTTGTGTCCTCGAAACCATTTCGAGGGACGAAAGCTCTCCAGCTATCACCATGTAAACTCAAATGATAAACAACGATAAGTTTAATAAGCCCATGATGGAACAGGCTACTGTCAGCCTTCTCCCTTTTAAACCTTTTCGACATCTTATATAAGCTGCGTTGAAAGTAGAAAGGCATGTTTAAAGGGTACCCTATAAAATTCATCAGCAAACGCAGGTGGTAGAGAAACACAAGTCTGTATCGACCTTCACAGGTCACGAACTACTTGACTAGCATTAATAGGTCGTGCCATCATGGTTTGAGCATAGATATGGGCATACCTCTGTCACAAGAGGTGACTTTGCGCGAGAGAAATAGCAGCGGCCATGGAACCTCTTCTACTTTCGAATTTTTGAACCAATGCAGGACTGTGGCAGGTAAGCCTGTAGAAGAACTAATAAATCCCTCATCGATTTCCAACTGTATATCACCCACCTTAGCTCTACATCCATCAAACGTCAAAGCGAATTGTTGTGCCACACATAAGTTAAAACCCTCGAATCACTGTATGAAGGTAAGCCATCCGTTATCCTTCAAGTCCTTGTGGGCATTATCAAATAACAGTAAGGCTTGGCTTCCGTTTGACTCGATTCGCACGACTGGTGCCATGGAGCCGAGCACACGGTGAGTATAGGGTTTGGGTCATAGCACACAGAGGAGTAAAATGCATGTGGGGCGATGTGAGCTAACAGAGGTAAACGGTGAACAAGGGATAGGCATAAATGCCATCATGCGAAGGTGGTGGAGTTTATCTCTGCCATGCATGATAATTATTGCCAAGGTACAACCGTCGGCTTTAATAGTTGTTCTACCCAATAATCTATAGTTCAACAATCATGTCACTTGATTGACAAATGAAAACAGTGACAAGTGTATAAACCAACGCGCGCAATTGAACCATTATGCCTTAGTTTTCAACCATCAACATACGATTTGAAACCAATGCCAAACATGCGCCAATGTATCAGCTCATATAATCAATAGTTTAACCAATGTGCCAATGTATTGTAACAGCTCATATAAGTATTTTAACCAAGGTGCCAAAGAGTCTTCCACATACCAATAATTATGAAAACATTAACATAGGGATTATATCAAAAGACATATATAAAAATTTAATCAAAACCCCTATGCACTTTCATGAAACCAATGGTCAAGTAGGTCGAATAAAATTCAAGTCCAAATTCCAATGCGTTACAAACTCGATGAAACCAAGTCATACAATCAATACAAAAATGTCTAATGAGTATAGTTCGAAAGTTTTGCCAGCTGCATAACGATAAGTAAAAAGTAAGCGCAATATGCATATTGACAAGAAGGATCATGATAGTTCAGATAGCGATTCCAATGCAACTTTGAAGGACTAAGTTTTCACGCTTACAGTTGTGAAAACAAAACGAAGATAAGCGTGCAAAAAGGCACAAAGAATAAAAGTGTCGTTCATTTGAAAATTGTGACAAAAAATTGATGTTTGCAAAGCATTGGTGTAGGCAGCTTGTAAGACCATGGAAAAATGTGATTTGTCTGCCAACAATGGCGACACACTGGTAGAAGCATTTATCTCTGCCAAAATGAACAAATTCAAATTAGGACAGCAAATATAATTCCAACTCGAAAATAACAACCAGAAAATAGTATAAACATCATCATTAACCAATTATTCCAGCAGTGTTTTAAAAGATGAAAATTGATAACAGTCTTAAGACCAACGAATCACAATATTAAAGATAAAATATCCAATATTGTTGATAGAGACACTACTGCCAGCAGGCATCCATAGCCTCGACAGGGTTTTCATTTAACCCACTCTGACATTTGTATCCTGCCAAGAAGTTTTGGATCAGAATAAAGGACATTAAAGAGGTTTCTTTTTTGTGAATTTTCATATACCCGACATTGCTTCACTGCCAGCGGGCCTGTTCAGTACCCCGGCGAAGTTGCCTTGGCGTCATGCATGCATTTACCTGCTGCCAGCAAACCTGTTCAGCATCCCGACGGGTTTACAAACACTTCCCACAGCTCTTCTTAATAATTTTTGTTTTGTTTTTCATAGATATATAGCTGAGCGGGGTGACGCTGAAAATCTTGATATTTTAACATATTTTTTCAGACCTCATCAGAATTTTTTAGAACTGTCCTTTATTTAGATCCAGAGATGTTTTATTAACAAAAACAACTTCCTAAGACAGGGAGAAATCCTCTGAGTCATTCCTTCACGAAATAGGGACAGTGTAAAAAGATAATGGATGATCATGACAAGCTTTACTCGGAGATCGAAATCAGTGAACTTTCAAACAACAGAGTTTTTCAATTTCAGAAATATACTATTGATGTTTGTACAAATTTCTCAGAAATTATTTCAGTGAAGGAATTTCTTATCGTCTTTGTCTGAAAAGCTCAGTGTACAGGTATGTGTATTTTTCAAAAACACAAACTGATAAATTCAAATCAAAATCAAAACAGAAAGTAAACGAAAACGCAAACAAAAATAAAATATTTACATAATATACAATGATAGTTATCAAGCAAAGTATCTCTTCAGGGCTTGGCCATTCACCGGGTAGGTGTCAAGCTGACCCTCAAGATTCTGCAATCGAAAATAACTAGGACCCAACTTTTCAGCAATTAAAAATGGTCCAAGCCATAAGTTTTGAAATTTTGTGTGCTCTCCTTTTCCCGCGTGTGGTTTGTCCCACTTTAGGACGAGATCACCTACTTCAAAATTCCTATCAGAAGCAGAATTATAATCGAACCAGCTTTTATCCAATTGTTGATGTTGATCTAACTTACGCTTAGCTTGGGCTCTTACCTCTTCTAGCTTCATCAAAGCGTTAATTCGGTTTTCTAAAGGGGGGCAATCTTCTTCTTGAACTTTCTGTGTTAACTGAAGTGAAGGAAGAAGAATGTGAGGTGGCAGAATTGCTTCTCTGCCATAAACGAGAAAAAAGGGGGAGTTACCTACAGCAGCTTTTGGTGTTACCCTATCATCCCATAGCGCGTTTAGCAACGCATTGTGCCAATTTTTGTGATTTTCAACCACGGTTCTCTTGATAATTTTAATCAAGTTCTTGTTTGTTGATTCTACCAATCCGTTGCCCTGGGGGTAGTAACTAGCAGAATACTTCAGCTTAATTCCTTTTTCCAAAGCGAACTCTCTCATCTCAAGAGAATAAAAGTAAGAAGCGTTGTCAAAGACTAAACAGTCAGGGATACCGAAACGAGTGATAATATTCGAATTAAGAAAGGCGATTACCTGACTGGTGTTAACAGCTCTTAATGTAGCATCTTCGGACCATCGAGTAAAGTAATCTATGGCTGTCACAATAAACTTGTGTTGTTGTGAGGATGGAGGGTTGATTGGACCTATGATATCAAGGCCCCATTTCTAGAAAGGAGAATCGACTGAAACGGACTGCAAAGGAAAGGTTGGTTTTTGTAACCGCCCTGATGCTTTCTGACAAATGATACATTTACGACACAAGGCATGGGCGTCTCTAAAAAGAGTAGGCCAGTAATAACTGGCTCTTAGAAATTTATGAGCAGTGGTATCACCACCAAAATGACCACCAGCTTCTCCTGCATGCAACTCTAGCAAGATTTTTTCTGCTTCGTCTTTTTCAAGACAACGCATCAGTACGTCGTCAAAGCTTTGACGAAACAGGATGCCATTAACCAGATGAAAGGAGGTAGATTTCAGTCTCAACACTCTTCTTTTAGCGGGGTCAAGGTGACGGGGGGCTGATTCGTGTTCAAGACAGAATCTTATATCGTCGTACCAAGGACTAACTGAGTTCTGTGCGCAACAGATTATACTTTGATCGCGTTGTCCTAGGTCTGACATATCGCTCTCTTCTTGATGTCCTACTGTTGAATCAGCAACTAACTTACATAACCCTTGGCCTCTCACTATCTGAGCTGGGGTGATTTCTAAGTCATATTCCTGCAAGGAGGTGACCCAGTTGGCTCTCTTTTCTCCTAGTTCCTTTTGTACTAACAGGTTCCTGACGGCTGGGTAGGGGACAATGACTTTCGTCCTTGACTTCAAAAGATAGGACCGAAAATGCTTAACTGCTTTGAAAACAGCGTAGGCTTGTCGATCTACCGTTGGGTAATTAATTTCAGTGCCTTTGAAAGCGGAGCTCATAAAAGCGATGGGTACTTCATTGTTCTCGGAATTCTTTTGGGTTAGGACGGCAGCATAGGAACGGTCAGAAGAAAAAGTGTAGAGTGTAAAGTCTTGAGAAAAATATGGGCTCATGAGAGACGGAGCGTCTATTATGGCCTTCTTTATTGCATTGAAAGCTTGGTTTTCCAAGGATCCCCAGTGATATTGGGTGTCTTTCTTAATTAGGTTTTGCAAGGGTCTGACCATTTTAGAGAAGCTGGGGACAAATCTTCTCACGAAGTTAATCTGGCCTAAGAAAGACTGCATAGATTTTTTGGATGTAGGAGGGGGAATTTTTGCGATGACTTGAGTCCTTTCGGGGTCAATAATCATCCCTTCACTAGACACAATGAATCCTAGGAGTTTACCCCACTCTACTACAAAAATGGATTTTTTGGGATTCAAGGAGATGCCGTATTTACGACATCGCAGTAGGACGGCTCGTAAGTGAGCTAGATGATTGTTTTTGTTTTTAGAAAATACAGTCACATCATATAAGTAAACTACGACGGACTGATTGATTAAGCCTCGGAAAGCAATGTCCATTGCTCTCTGAAAAGTGGCGCCAGCATTAATCAATCCAAAAGGCATTTTGCGATAAGCATAAGTTCCCCACGGGGTACAGAACGTAGTTTTTAGTTGGTCTGGTGGAGACATCAGGACCTGGTTGTATCCTGAGAAACCATCTAGTATGGATAGTCTCTCGGAACTAGATACCTATTGAAGGATCTATTCCATGGGCGGGACAGGATAGTTGTCTTTATCAGACGCTCTATTGAGGTTTCAAAAATCGACGCAGAGTCGAATTTCCCCGTTTTTCTTTCGGACTGGGACAAGGTTAGAAACCCATTGAGTGTGTCTAACAGGAAAAATTATCTTAGCATTTAGGAGCTTATTCAATTATTTTTGAATGGTCGGTTCGAGTTTCAGGTGCATTTTCCTCAATTTTTGTTGAAAGGGTAAGGTTTGGGGCTTCATAGGGATGACATGTTGTATGATATTAGGGTCGAAAGTTTTGAGGTTATCATATGTCCAAGCAAAGACATCTTTAAATTCTTTGAACAATTTAATAAATGCATCTTTTTCTTGTCGAGAACATCCCAACCCTAGATTAATGCATTGAGGATTTTCATTAGTTCCTAAGTTCACTTTTTCATAAGATAATGAGGAACTATTGGTTTTACAATTGACAGACTTTTTAAATTTATCTTCAAAATCATAAAACTTCTCTAATCTAACTACATATTTGGGTATCGAATTTACCATGTTCGATAAAGCTTCAGGAGTTTTCGGATCAAGTATTACCGTAAAATCGTGCAAATTGTCATCGTGTGTGCGTTCATCTATCACCGCGCCTTGAAAGGTTTCTTCCATGTGCAGAAAGTTGATAATCTGTTGATCGTCGTCAAATACTCTCCAATTCGTGATGTTGTCGGGAACGGATGGCCGAAACAGCAGCTCAACAGAGAATGCATCTGGGGATAAGCCTTCTGCAGGAATAAGTTTAGAAGCTACATTAGCTAATAAATCTGCTTCAGAGTTATTCAACCTAGGAATAGAATTTATATTGAAAGCAGAAAATTTATTCATTAAATTCCATACCTCAGACTAGTAGCTTTTGAGATGCGGAGAAAGACAGTGGATAGAATCTCTTACCTGTCTAACCACTATTTTAGAGTCGCCAAAGATGGTTAAATTTTGAATGTTCATATCCAAAGCTTTTATGAGACCTTGCAGTAAAGCCTCATATTCTGCATTATTGTTAGTACATTCAAATTCCAACCTACATGTTATCAATGTTTTGTTACCTGTCGGATCGATAATGACGCAGCCTGCTCCATCTCCTTCTTTGGACTTTGATTCGTCGAAATAAAGAGACCATATTTGATTTGCTTCGGGTGCATGAGACCGTTGCGTAGAAGTTGTTGGTTGTACGTATGCTACAATCTCATACTGTTGTTCTGGATTGATGATAGGTGAAGCCTCGGCCATGAAATTGCCGAAGAAGGTGTCCATCCCTTGGACTTCGGGTGAATTGGCAGAAGGTGTAAATGGTTCGTTGGGATCGTTCAAATCGGTGACCGTGAACTTAAGGTAGCGCTCACGATTTACTTTGATCTTGTTAGGCTTGACATTCTCTGGGAGCCATAGGTGGGACCAATCTGTCCCGAAGTAACCGTGTAGCTGCTCCGACCAGTCCCTGCTTAAAAATAGACCATACACTTCTGGAATATCCACAACATTTATATCAATAACTTGATGAACCTTGGGGTTAGACGATAATCTAATAAGCACATTCTTTAGTTCGCCTATAACTTTAACATTTGTTCAATCAAGTTGTATGATTTTTAAAGTCGAGGGTTCAACTTCAGCGTTCATTTTCTAGAAAACGGACCAAGGCATCACATTGGATGACGCTCCTGAGTCTACCATACAATTGTGCACGTTTCTATTAAAAATCTCGAAAGTTAACAGGAAAGGAGGTACATTTTTGCGAGTATTAAGAGTAGTAGCTTGTGGCTTTTTACTCGCAGTTTCTAAAGCTACGTTATCTACATTATTTACATTATTTACATTACTTACATTACTTACAAGAAGGCTTCCTTTATCTTTAGGATTAGGATTATTTTTAGTGGAAGTCTTCTGAGGGACTTTGCTTTGCACAACCTTGTTACCACTTGAATTACCATTTTTGCCATTCTCTGAAATATTTTGCAACATTTTTTGAAGCAGAAATGGAAATTTCAATAACTCATAAATAGAAATGTTTGCCCTTAACTTTTTAAGATCTTCAACAACATCATAATCTAAGTTGGGGTTCACATTACTCTGTTTAGTCTCATCTGATTTAGATGGCTTTGGAGGTGAAGTTGTAGTGTTTTTGGAAGAAGGTTTGTTGGTTGTCTTACTCCTGGTGTTATAGGGATGCACTGTCTCGAAGTTAGCTTGAAAGATGTTATCCGAGAAGTGTCCAAAAATGTTTGGAGAAGACTCTTCTTATTGAACTGTCTCTTGTTCAACTACCTCCTCGAGGATCTCAGGAGGCATCAAGTTATCTTGGGCTTATAGAATTGTTTGAAGGGCGCATTGCAAAATTTCTATATTTAGGCCTTCGGTGTTTGGATTAGGTCGGTTGGTAGGAAAAGGCCTCCGGAACGGGGGTTTGTAAGGTCATTTGCTCGAGGAAGCTTCTTCGGTCGACCTTTTTAAGTCGATAACTTGATTTGACAGTTTTTGAACAACTTTAGTTAAGTTCTCTAAATCAGAATTTCCAGGTTGTGTTTTACTTTGAGTGGGTCTGGAGAGGATTTCAATCTTCTTTTTGGAAGCAGAACTAGTCTCAGTTTCGTTGTTGGAAGATTCCTTAAGGCTAAGTATATCTTTTTCAATCTGGCTGGCCTCCTCGAAGGCTTCTAACAACGTGGCTTTCTTAGATCGTTTAACCCAGATAGCTATACTTTGATGCAAAGCTTTAGTGTAGTATTCTATTATAAGACTCTCAGCAAGCATGGAATCCGTAGGGATTCGGTTTTTAAGTGTTAAGAATCTTTGATTAAAATCTTTAATTTTTTCTTTTGGGTTCATTCTTAAGCTAGAAAGATCCATGACTAGGACTTTCGGAGGTTTACCGTCTCTGAATTTTTCCAAAAAGCACGACTCGAACTTTTCCCAAGACACGATGGTATGGGGCTGTTGGGCAAAGTACCATGTGGATGAATTACCCTCGAAAGTATAAGGGAACAACCTATAGACAACGTCTTCATTTTCGACATTGCGGAGTCTTATGGCTAACATAAACTTTTTAATGTGATCTTCAGCGATCTGTTTTGAATCAGGATCAAACTTGGGAAGCCATTTCTCTGGATGCTTAGGTAAAGGGTGTTGAGCTCCAGGTACAGCTACAACATCCTAATCAAGCCAGGGTCTAGCAGGGTTGTTCTAATTTTCCATTGGTGTAGTGGGTGTGGAAGGCTGAGAAGGGGAATTGCCTTCGTCAGAGGAATCTCCTCCAGAAGAGGAAGGAGATGATGGAGGTGGTGAAGGGGGTATCCCAGATCCTCCTGCAGCAGGATTTAAGATTGGATCTGAAGGATTCACAATAGGATCAGTGCCTCCTAATTGTTCTCTGATATCAGAGAAATCCAAAGGTTGGCCCCATAGACGGTTAGGTTGCCTTAAACGGGCTAAGGCACTATGTGTTTTAATAAGAGATTGACGGACAACCTCTTGTATGTCACCACCTGTAGGATTAGGGGTTGTTGGCTCAACTGTGATCTCTATATATTCGGTTGAAGTAGTTGTTGTTTGAAGGGGAATATTATCATTTGAATGGCTTCTAGTCACTATAGGTGAGCGATTAGGTGGAGGAGGAGTCTTGCGACCGCCTCGTGCCATTAATTAAGTTCAGGCCCTCCTTCTAGCGCCATTTGTTGACGGGCGAAAACGACCGTCCATCAACTGAGAGAGTGGAACCAGTCCGGGGTTGTCTAATAACCCAAGCCGTTTTGGATGAACCACCCTGACGGGTTTAGAGGCTCCGTTAGCCGATCTAAGGTCCTAAGAAAACAAAAAGAAAACTAATCTATAATAACTAAAAATAACAATTAAAACAAACTAAACTAATCTAACTAAAAACAAATAAAACAAACTAATAAACTAATCTAACTAAAACTAATTATTAAACAAACTAACTAATCTAATTATTCTATATAAATACAATCTGCTAACCAATACTATACTAACAACTAAATGAAATATAACTTATTCAAAAAATGTACAATATCCACAATTTACAAATTTAAACAAAACCTGAAAAACTCATTAATATTATGCCCTAAGACAGAGAAAGATATTTTTGTTGATTTTATATTTTTATGAACAAGAAATAAAACAAAAACATAACTAACTAAACTACTACTAATATATTAATTCTAACTACAAATCTAACTAACATATATCTAATTAAACTACTTGAACAAACTAAACAAATTAACGAAAATAAATCACAAACTGACCTGGAGAAACGCTCCAGATTTGCCCTGTGTGTGATGACTGTTGTAGCAGATCGGAGGGAGGAAACTTGCACCGAATAATACAGGAGATTCTCGTAAACGATACGCTGCAGTGCTCTACAAGTTTGATTACAGGACAAACAAGACATAAAAGTAACAACAATCTTATAATTTATAAATCTCTACAATTAGATAAACATGTATGCAAAGATCTATAGATAATAGTTCAGTTGATGAAGAAGAGAAATCTGTCATTCATAAGCTGAACTAAGTAATTGTTGTATTCTTAAAATTAGTGAAAGAAATCAGACATGGATCACATTAATTCAATCATATCATTCTGCAGAAAACTATGATAGCTAAAGTAGTCACTAATCAAGTGCAAATTGATAAGCATAAACATGAAACAAAAGATTGATATTATGAAAGCGAAAGCTGTAGCAGAACATCAACTTCTGTCTCAGTTTGTACTAGAAATCCATCATCCTGGTTCTCCCACAAGCGAGGATGATCCTTATTACAAAAATAATAAGTATTTATAAGTTTTCCACAGGGTAAAACCTCCTTGTGGAAGTTATCAAAACTATTTACATAAATCTGGGAAGATATCCCAAGTTTAACTAAACTAGGAAACTACAATAAAACTAAAACACACAAATATCCCCTAGACTACCCAGCATGTCCCATTCAATTCGAATTTACCTGAAAAGGGTCAAAAATAGACAAGTTAGAAGGATCTTTTATTAATAAAATGGTAAAAATCTAATTCTATAGACTAGCTACAGAATCTTGCGATTATGTAGCTGGTCTAAATAAGACACAGAATCAGCATTAAAATCAATTGAAAATCTTTTAAAGAATTAAATTCAATTAACATAGAACAACTATTTGAAAACGAGTCATTTAATTTGAAATTATTATACCATTCGAAATCAAACAGGATCAAAATCATTCAACCAAATACAGAGATAGATGTACTCTGTTTCTTTTACCACAAAGTCGGGTCAACAGAATCATAATCGAGCAATTGTGAAATCATTTCATATCCAATTGAAACCGATATGATCAAACAAAATGCAAGCAATCGTTATGCTACCTCAACAAGAGGAGATACGATCGAATCCAAACAAGATCGCTTTTCAAATCGTTATAAATGTATTGACATATGATCTAGGCCGTGAACGAATTCAAACCATAACTGACTCGTAACTGTATACAAACGAAATCGTAACATGATCAATCAATTAGCAACAGAGTTCGTAATAGATATCCGATTTTTTGTTATGCAGATGGGGCAGACAAAATCATCACGAGATCATTTCTTGAATGCATTTTGAAACGATTATTCCCTGAATTTCCTCATACGAGTTTAACAGAATGAGATAAGTTGAACTGAGTTAACAAACTCGTTTGAGAAAAGAGCTGTAATCAAATCTATTTTTAATACGAATGCAATTTATAAAACCGATCAAACTAAATAAATATACCGCTATCCAATCAGGCGAATCAAATCGGAGGGGTTTAACAAAGTTGTCGTGGATCGAAACTGTTCCATGATTCAGGCATGAATATCATTCACATAGGCTTAAAGTGAAAGTATTGTTTCCATGAAAACAGAGTTATTTTTCCAAACTTGGAAATGATTGAATATAGAACATTACATGACACAGTATCGTAACAACCAAATTTATTGAAATCGTTTACCAATCACAGCATATGAATCATAACGAAATCAAATACAAACCCGATCGTATTCTAAATTGAGCATGAAAAACTTCATGTTCGGAGTAGGTACAAAACGAATTGAACTGAAAGTGAATCATCAATTTCATTAACTCAATCAGGAAAACCATCAAATCAAATCCAAACGAGAACCATTCAAATAGAATAAAAATCTATCGATGGCTATACTGGGAATGATCAAATCATATATTCAAAACAAAATTTCATTTATTTTTAGCAAAGTGAAATGTATACAGGATGAACACATTATGAGAAAACCATTTCGAAATATAAACTGAGTTATTTGAAATATAAATTCCAATCACTATATTACTCATGATCACTCACAAAACCAAAATGATTTAAAATCCATACCTGTATGGCGACGAGACGGCTTGGTCATGACAATTTAGAGTTGATAACGGTTGTGGCCGATTCAACATTCTTGAAAAGGATGGAACCTGTCGTCTTCTGCTTCTTATCAGCTGCTTGGAGTTGGTCTCTTTGGCGGGTCAATGTTGCAATTTGATCTTCCAGCGATTGAATTTTCGATTGGAGTAGGGGAACATCAATGTAGTATCGTTCCAACCATAAACCACATTGGTCACAGGAAGGCTATGTGGGTTTTGAAAGAACAGGCGAGGGTTTGGACACATCGCTGAGGGTTTCGCTAGGCAATTTGATACCAAGGTAGCTAGGGTTATTTCTTAGGCAGGGAGGAAGATTTGTCACGAAATCATAAGGTGGTTTGGGGCATAAACCCTGCGAGTAAGGATACTCACTGGCTAGAAAATGTTCGACGTCAGAGTCCGAATCCTCACTAAGTTTTATAGGCTTTGACTCAGCAGAGGGTTTAGGTTTGTTCCTGGTCATCCTTGAAATAAGCCAAGCGGTCTTTTTAGCCTTGGCATTAGCAGTAGGGTTTGCCTTGGGATTTTTTCTCATAGGTTTCTTTATAGCCTCGGCATTCTCAGTTCCAACGTCTAGTAAGTCAATAGGAGGGTAGACCGGCGGCTTAGGAGTAGGCAATAGGATATGGAAGGGCACGGGGGTTCCAGCCTTGGCTTCACTCACCACAGGCTTGTCAACCTGTATAGGGTTTGTGTCCTCGAAACCATTTCGAGCGACGAAATCTCTCCAGCAATCACCATGTAAACTCAAATGATAAACAACGATAAGTTTAATAAGCCCATGATGGAACAGGATACTGTCATCCTTCTCCCTTTTAAACCTTTTTGACATCTTATATAAGCTGCGCTGAAAGTAGAAAGGCATGTTTAAAGGGTACCCTATAAAATTCATCAGCAAATGCAGGTGGTAGAGAAACACAAGTCTGTATCGACCTTCACAGGTCACGAACTACTTGACTAGCATTAATAGGTCGTGCCATCATGGTTTGAGCATAGATATGGGCATACCTCTGTCACAAGAGGTGACTTTGCGCGAGAGAAACAGCAGCAGCCATGGAACCTCTTCTACTTTCGAATTTTTGAACCAACGCAGGCCTGTGGCAGGTAAGCCTGTAGCAGAACTGATAAATCCCTCATCGATTTCCAACTGTATATCACCCACCTTGGCTCTACAGCCATCAAACATCAAAGAAAACTGTTGTGCCACACATAAGTTAAAACCCTCGAATCGTTGTATGAAGGTAACCATTTGTTATCCTTCAAGTCCTTGTGGGCATTATCAAATAATAGTAAGGCTTGGTTGTCGTTTGGCTCGATTCGCACGACTGGTGCCATGGATCCGAGCACACAGTGAGTACAGGGTTTGGTTCATAGCACACAGAGGAGTAAAATGCATGCGGGGTGATGCGAGCTAACAGAGGTAAACGGTGAACAAGGGATAGGAATAAATGCCATCGTGCGAAGGTGGTGGAGTTTATCTCTGCCATGCATGATAATTATTGCCAAGGTACAACCGCCGGCTTTAATAGCTGTTCTACCCAATAATCTATAGTTCAACAATCATGTCACTTGGTTGACAAATGAAAACAGTGACAAGTGTATAAATCAACGCGCGCAATTGAACCATTATGCCTTAGTTTTCAACCATCAACATACGATTTGAAACCAATGCCAAACATGTGCCAATGTATCAGCTCATATAATCAATAGTTTAACCAATGTGCCAATGTATTGTAACAGCTCATATAAGTATTTTAACCAAGGTGCCAAAGGGTCTTCCACATACCAATAATTATGAAAACATTAACATAGGGATTATATCAAAAGACATATATATAAATGTAATCAAAACCCCTATGCACTTTCATGAAACCAATGGTCAAGTACGTCAAATAAAATGCAATTCCAAATGCCAATGCGTTACAAACTCGATGAAACCAAGTCATACAATCAATACAAAAATGTCTAATGAGTATAGTTCGAAATTTTTGCCAGCTGCATAACAATAAGTAAAAAGTAAGCGCAATATGCATATTGACAAGAAGGATCATGACAGTTCAGATAGCGATTCCAATGCGACTTTCAAAGACTAAGTTTTCACGCTTACATTCATGAAAACAAAACGAAGATAAGCATGCAAAAAGGCGCAAAGAATAAAATTGTCGTTCATTTGAAAATTGTGACAAAAAATTGATGTTTGCAAAGCATTGGTGTAGGCAGCTTGTAAGACCATGGAAAAATGTGATTTGGTTGCAAACAAGCCTATGCTGCGCAGTCGACGTCTGCTTCCAAAACTGAGCACAAGTACTGCTGGTAAGGGTCTGGTTCTTTTTCTTAATCAGCTCGTACTTCTCGAAAATGCTCAACTTGGGCCCAGTCTTGCCTGGCTGAGTGTCCAATGGGGAGTCTGTAGATTTCTTCGGTAATGCAGGGGTGATATCCTTATAGAGGCTCGAACCGAATGGTGGAATAACCGACTTGATCATTGTGGTAGGCGGGGCTTCTTATACCCCTGTCGGACCAGGGACTGACGAAGTCTTAGGCCTCTTAGTGTGCAGCTGGAACTCCTCGGAAGATACCTCAGTGACAGGCGGAGATAAATCCTGCCTCTGCCTCTTCTCCTTTGGTACCTCTGGCGTGGTCGTTGGTGGCACAGTGGTCGGGGGAGCCTGCTATTCCACTTCGACCAATGTGTTAGGCTCCCACACTGTCTGATTTGCAAATTTTTCCACCTCAGGCCTAGCTTCATGAACGTATGGTATGTTTTTTCTCTTCACCCGCATTTCTGAGATGATCCCGCATGGATCATAATGCCATGGGAATCTTGGGAAGAACTTCATTTCTCTCAGCATTCGGTCTGCTTCTTCCCCAGCGCCACGACTGTTGCAGATGAAGGAGCCAATCTGCCCCTTGATTCTAAGTTGTTGCTTTTTCTTCAATGATACAAAATGGATATCATTTGAATTCATAATCTGCCTTATATATTCTAAAAAGAAGATTCTGACCGGCAAATATTTGGGCAGCTTATAAGGTGCCAACTCGCACCCGTATACTCTGATCTCGGTATGATTCTGATAAAGGTACCAATCCCTGGTCTTTGTGTTGTCCAAGAGGTGCAGGATCCTCTGAACTTCATCGTTTATTCGAGGCTCAAGCTGGCCCCCTAGCATGCTTACCACAGGGTGGTAGAATAGATCGATGAACGCCTTGAAGCTGTACTCTGTAGAGTTGTGCTTCAGCAAGGAGGTCCATGCTGTGACTGCCTGAGGTCTACCATCTGCATCAATCTTCTGCATGGAAAAACTAAATTTATCTGCCTGGAAGAAAACAAACAAGTAGGCTAGTATTGACGAATATCTAAACATGCCTTCCGTACCAAAACTCACGAATTGTTCATGAATATTGTCTGCCAAGAATGCGCTGAAATTAAACTGGGTGGTGGGATTTTCATCAGTGGAGAAAATGGATAGAAAACCCAGAGTGGGCTCATCTACCCACTGATCAGAATAATATCCCAACAGAGCGCAAAGGGAAGAAATGACCTGGTTTCCCTTAGTGGAGAACATGGATGATGGGTAAGGGGGATTTGTGGAAGGGAATTAAGCGGATGTGGGAAGGAAAAGCTCGAATATTTGAGCTCTTTGGGGAAAAGTCATTTTTTGATACAACTCTATAAGGATTTCTACGTTGAAAGGAGACGCAGAGTCGGCACGGGGAATTTGCATCATCTGGTCTATGGACTCGGGCGTCATGAAGAAAATGATTTCTCTGGTCCAGGAGATGACGGCTCTTTGTTCGGGAATATAGTGGGATTGACACTTAAGCGCGAACTTGGGAAAATGGTGGATTTGGGGAAAGAGGTAAAGGGGTAAATTGGACTCCCAGAGTCCAATTTCATCACTCTGGTCCAGGAAAACTTTTCTGAGCCATGACTGGAGGTCTGAGAAATCAAAATCACATTTGGTATCCGTGATTAATCGGTCTTTGTCGACCAGTGGGATCTTGTCCTGGTCGACAGGAGGCGGGAGAAACAGATTCTCCTCTCCTTCCGCCGGTTTGGACTTTAGCGCCATTTCTGCAACAGTACCTGCAATAAACACGATGTTAGTGGGGGTGACTGATTGTGGATGAGGGTGACGGAATGTAATGGAGGAGTAAGCGATGAATTTCTCTATTGGATGGTTTCTCGGGTTACAATCAGGTCCTAGTTCACCCGGATGACCAAGACAAAACCGCTTTCACCACCCCATGGGGCACATTCATGTATGTGAAAATGCCTTTTGGTATGATGAACGCAGGAGCCACATTCCAGAGGGCGATGGAAATCGCCTTCGTGGAAGAATCGGGTAAGTTTATTTTCATCTATTTAGATGATGTAACTGTGTTTTCCCGATCTGATGACGAACACCTGCGACACCTCAGACGAGTCTTCGAGAAATGTAGAAGGTTTGGGATTTCTTTAAATCCTAAGAAAATCCTTTTTGGGTTAGAGGAAGGCAAACTGCTAGGACACATCATTTCCAAAGATGGAATCAAAATAGACCCCAGCAGAATCGAGGCCATACAAAAATTAGAACACCCCAGGAACCTCAAGGAACTACAGTCTTTTATCGGGAGAATAAACTTTCTATGAAGATTCATTCCCAATCTGGCAGAACTCCTCAGAAACATCACAAATATGCTAAAAAAGGATGTAAAAATAAAATGGGACTCCGAGTCCAGACAGTCTTTCGAACAAGTCAAACGAGCACTCACAGAAGCCCCTGTTTTGATCAGTCCTGATTTTACTAAGGATTTATATCTCTTTTCTTTCGCTTCCGAACATACTATAGCAGCGGTCTTACTGCAAAAGAACAATGAAGGGTATGACCAGCCCATAGTTTTCTTTAGCAAAGCGTTAAGAGATGCTACTCTGAATTACAAGATAATGGAGAAACAAGCTTTTGCTTTGGTAAAAGCCATAAAAGACTTTAGAGTCTACATTCTTCATTCCCACACCATAGCATATGTTATGAACGCGGTAGTAAAAGACATTTTGACACAGGACAACCCTGAAGGAAGAAGGGGAAAATGGATTGTTTTTATTTTAGAATATGATATAGAGATTAAGCCTACAAAACTAATTAAGGGTCAAGGCCTAGCAAAATTAATGGCTAAATCGAACTTCCATGCTCTTGACATTAATTTTTTAGATGTGGCAGATGAACAGGGCGAGATGGCGAATCCAAGCATGAGAGAGGTATTTCTCAACTCTCCCTGGTACGCAGACCTTATATTCATTTTGCAAAATCTACAAGCTCCCCCTAGTTTGACTAAGACTAAAGCTAGATTTTTAAAGTTGAAAGCCTTAAAATTATGTATTCTAGAAGGCAATTTGTATTGGAAAGATCCTGGAGGCATTCTGTTAAATTGTTTATTGAAATATGAAGCTGATAAAGTGTTACAAGAGTTTCATGCAGGAGAATGTGGTGGCCATATGAACTTGAAGGTCACAGCCAACAAAATACTCAGAGTTGGATTCTATTGGCCCACCTTGTTTGCCGATGTGCATCAAAAGGTAACTACATGTCCTCAATGTCAACTGTTTGAAGGAAAAAGGAAACTCCTCCCTCTACCTCTGAAACCGATCTCAGTTTAGGCCCCTTTCCAGCAATGGGGACTCGACTTCATTGGAGAAATACACCCCCCGTCTTCAAGCCAGCACAGGTGGATTCTCACTGCCATCGATTATTTTACCAAATGGATCGAAGCAGTACCAAGCAGGCAATCCACTGACTCTATTATTATCAAATTCCTTGAAAATAATATTTTGTCTCGCTTTGGATGTCCTAGAAAGATTATAATTGATAATGCAGCTACTTTTCGGTCGAATAAGCTCATAGATTTCTGCAACCAGTATCACATTGGTTTGGGGCATTCCACAACCTACTACCCTCAGGGGAATGGGCTGGCGGAATCTTCAAACAAAACCTTGGTAAATATCATCAAGAAAACATTGCAGGAAAACAAGAAATCATGGCACAACAAGTTGGTGTTTGCGTTATGGGTTGACAGACTGACCACCAAAAGGTCAATTGGTATGTCACCATACTAACTGGTCTATGGCACAGAGGCAGTTTTCCCCACTTCTTTAGGAGTCCCTGTCATGAAGCTGCTTCAAGATGTACAAGCTGAGCCAAATGACTCACAGAGAAGGATCAACCAGATGATCCATTTACAGCAGTCTAGGGAGGACGTTTTCAACAAAACTCAGGTAATCCAAGAAAACATCAAGAAGATCTTTGACAAATGAACCAAGGAAGATGATTTTGAGCTAGGAGATTTGGTGCTGAGATGGGATGCCATAAATGAAGACAAGGGAAAGCATGGAAAATTTGACAGTCTGTGGACAGGACCATATATGATCCAAGCTTTTAGGGGAAACAATTCTTTCTTGCTAAACAATGCCGATGGGACAGATCTTCCAGGAGGACCTGTGAATGGCAGAATGTTGAAACATTATGTGCCACCTCAGTAGAAGATTCGAGTTTTCACTCTCCATTGTACATACCATTTTTATTTTTATTTTTCACTTTCATTTTCTGAGTGAAGAACATTAGTCAGTTGGTTGAAGCCCGAAGAGAAGGCCCTAAACTGTTGACCATTTTTTTTCCAATTTTTTAGAATAAAACCAACGAAGGCTACTAGGCAGAAATTTTCAGAATGACAGGAACCAGGATTCTTGGCACTTCACAGGGCAAGTACCATTCCCAGGTGGAGCCGCTGTTATCATCCTATAAATTATAGGATCAACTGGTGACTGGGATATTATCTATCTCTAGTGTTTTTGTTGACAAATGATTTTTCATTCTGCAAATAATTTGAAAAGAAAAAGAAAGAAAGAAAAGAGGGCATAAAAGAATTGCAATAAAAGCCCCATGCAATAATAGTAACTTGGTCCATACCTTTCAAGCATGGACAAGTTTTTTTTTTTTTTAATTTGAATGTTGATAGGGTAGTGAATGAATTTGGCTAAACAGTTTAATATTAGCCAAAGTGTCTAGGTTAGATTAGTGAATAAATCTGGCCAGGCTGTCTAATCTTGGTCAGATAGCCCCAGGTAGAATAAATTCTTAACCCAATAGTTTAATCTGGGTTAATTGTCATAGGAAGATAGGTTAGTATGTAGGCTAGTTGATTTGTTGTTTCATTCAAATAAAACCAGCTTGATGTAAATGTTGCACCATGTTTTATATGCTTAGAATATCATTTGATCAAAGCCCGTGGTGGTGTCTACTTGAAAAGTTTGGGGAAAAACCCATAAAATACATTTATCCTAAGTTTTTCCCAGCGCATGTGTTTTCCGCTCCCCATATATGCTCCCTGCACATATAGACGGTCCTGATCACGGCG
>ML798906.1:39876-50531 GCA_009831015.1 Picea engelmannii | reverse complement strand
ACCTCGTTGTTAGACGTAAAGCAAGATGAGTCATGCTTCTGACCTAGTTGTTAGATGTAAAGCATGACGTTGTGATTCCTCGCTTCTGACCTAGTTGTTAGACGTAAAGCGAGATGATGATATTACTTGCTTCTGACCTAGTTTTTAGACGTAAAGCAAGATATGACTGACACTGAGCTACCAGCTTAACCGCTGTGACATTGAGCTAGTGTAGTACTGTGATGTGCCAGCCTAGTGTTGTGATGAGGTATCATTTATACTGATACATATTTGATGCAGATGATGATATAGCATTCTTTCGAGAATGATGATGCCATTGATGATGCATACCTCTCTTGCCTAATGCTGATGAAGAATACCCTTCTTGTTAAGGGGGAGTGTTGAAATAATGTAACTGCGAAGAGCATTATTATTATTATTTTGTTATTGGATTAAATTCCCATTACAGATTAATCATGTCATTATTATTATTATTGTTATTAGATTAATCCCCATTGAGGATTAATCATGTCGGTAATTGTATAAGGACCAAATCCCCTTTTGCGGATTGGTCATCGGACAATTACAAAGGATAGAATAAGAAGTCATCCCCAGCAGTTATAATGGAAGACCCAGAATTAATTAAAGGTGGGTTTACCCACCCAGAGTGAGAGGTCGGCCCTGCCAGTTGTGACCTTTCACACGTGCCAGTCTGATATAAATAAGAGGCTAGCGCCTCACTTCAAACACACAACTCACTTGCCCATTCTCTTATGAGGCAAGCTGCAATTACCAGTTGGAGAGAGGGAGAAGAGTGGCGCATCTTTTGGAGAGGACTATCTGTATTGGTTTGAGTTATCTCTTGAACATTGTTTAAGTTATTTATGATAAGGAAGTTTTTCTAGGTTTTCTTCCCCTAGAGGGTTTCCCAGGATAAATGGTGTGTCTCTTGTGAATGTGTATTTCTCATTGATCTTGTTCTTATTATGATCTTATCTATTGAAATGCAAAGAACTATAATAATGGCATAAACATTAACAGCAGGAACTTCTCACTCGGGAAGAGAAACAATTGAAACTCATTCTCTCTCTCTCTCTCTCAGACTTCAAACATTTAACATGAAATCATACATAAATAGCATAACAACAAATGCATGACAGAGAGGATAAAACAACTATAAGCAGACCATTCAACATGTACAAATAGAAAACATCATAACACCATGAATCTAAATTAAAGCTTCGTATATTAATTCAAAGCTCTTGTACATGAGTTCTTCTTCTCAACTCTCTGCTATAGCTCTCTTTTTTCTTGCTCTATGCTAATGTGCTTAATTGATCTAATTCTGATTGATACAAAGATGAGGGTGTCTATAGTCATTTTCCCTCCTGTTCTGAAAACTGTCAAATCTGGAATTTAAATCTACCTACTTTCATTAATTGGGCATAAATGCCTCTACCTCCTACAGATGAGAGTGAATCGCTCATGATCTGTTTACAATATGCAAGTATGCTTCCCTTTAACCATTACATTAATGCTTTAAAAACATTTCCAAAACATGTAAAATGTGTGTTTCACTTTCCAGCTGTCTTTTGCCTTCATGCTCGCTTGGTTGGTTGCTTGCGATGCTCTTGCATCATACTCCCTTGCTTGAAAATTCTCATGAACTCCTATTCATTAGCTCTTGCACGGTCTGTCCATGCTTCTGAATTTTTTCTTCATCCTCCCAACTGGCATCTTCAACTGGATGTCCCTTCCATTTGACCAAGTATTCAAAATACTCTTTCCTCTTGGTCTTCCTGTTGACCCTCTTATCAATTATACTTTCCATCTATGGATTTGTAGCTACAGGCATTTGTTTGGTCCACTGAACTCTTGTATGTTCATTCTCTGCCCCTACTTCTTCATCTTTGTAAGGGTACAAATCTGAGATGTTGAATATTGGTGAAATTTCGATTCCATCGGGTAACTCGATCTCATGTGCGTTTGCCCCAAATTTCTTCATGACTCTGCATGGTCCAATATTTTTCATTTTCAGTTTGTTATATCTTCCCCTTGGGAACCTCTCCTTTCTCAGATGTGCAAGAACTAGATCACCAACTTCAAACTGAAGTTATCGTCTGTGTTGATCTGCTCTCCGTTTATACTCTTGACTCGAATTTTGCAAATGTTCCCTCACTTGGCTATGAAGTTCCTTCATTGCTTCTGCAAAATCCTCTACGCTAACACTTCTAGTTTCATTTTGTTCTGAATCCTTTAATTCAGAAACTCACCTTGGCTGCATTCCATATGCAATTTGGAATGGACTCTGCTCTGTGCTTCTATTGATTGAACCATTATAAGCAAATTCCACCTGTGGCAGAATGTGATCCCACTGACTATGGTGTTCAGTCACTAGGCTCCTCAGTAAATATCCCAAGATTTTGTTCACAACTTATGTTTGCCCATCCGTCTGAGGATGATAAGCTGACCTAAATGACAAACTTGTCCCCAACTTCTTCCATAAAGTCCTCCAGAAATGTCCCACGAACTTGGTATCTCGATCTGAAACTATACTCCTTGACAAGCCGTGAAGTCTGACGACTTCTTTGAAAAAAAAAGGTTCGCAATATGTGTGGTGTTGCTGGTTTTCTGACATGGTATAAAATGTGTCATATTTGAAAATCTGTCTACCACCACAAAGATTGGATCAAATCCTCTTTGCATTCTTGGCAGCCCCAATATAAAATCCATGCTCACTGCATCCCATGGCCTCTCAGGTATGGGTAATGGCTGGTATAACCCTGTGTTCTGCCTTTTTCCCTTTGTGTGCTGACAAATTCTACATCTGTCCACAAATATTTTGACATTTGTCCTCATCCCTGGCCAAAAATATGAGCCACTTAATTTCGAGAACGTTTTGTCATGACCGAAATGTCTTGCCAATCCTCCATTGTGTTTTTCTTTCAGCAGATTCTCCCTCATGGAGCATTTTGGAATACATAATTGATTTCCTCTGAATAATAACCCATCCTGGATCATATATTCAATCCATTGACTTTTGTCCCTAGAAACTGGATTCTCATATGCCTCATACGCCTCTTCGAAATCTGGGTCATCCTTGTACATTTCTTTGAGGTTATCAAAACCCAAAGTTTTGACTTTGAATTCCTGCATCAGCAAACATTTCATGCTCAAAGCATCAGCAACTTTGTTAGCAGTTCCAGAAATATGTTTAATTACAAAAGTAAAATATTTCATATATTCAACCCATTTTGCATGCTTTTGGTTCAACTTTTCCTGTTGAGTCACGAATTGTAAGGCATGATTATCATTGTACAAAACAAACTTTTTAGGAACCAAATAATGTCTCCATTTCTTCAGTGCTTGTATGATTGCATAGAATTCCTTTTCATATGTTGAATATTTAATCTTTGCTTCATTCAGTTTTTCACTGAAGTATGCGACCGACCTGTCATCTTGGCTCAAGACCACTCCAATTGCAAATCCACTAGCGTCACACCTGACCTGAAACGTCTTACTGAAATCTGGAAACACCAAAATTGGTTGTTCAGTAATCTTCTTTTTCAATAGATTGAAACTTTTCTCTGCTTCTTTTGTCCAGTGAAAAGACTTGTGTCTTTTCAACACCGTGTCCATCATCGGTGCACTAATTCCACTGAAATTTCTGATAAATTTCCTGTAGAAATTGGCCAATCCATGAAAGCTTCTAACTTCAAATATACTCTTCGGAGATGGCCAATTCTTAATCGCCTCTACCTTATCCGGATCCATTTTCAGCTCATCTGCGGAGATAAAAAAACCCAAATAAATGAGTTATGTCCTCATGAATGATTATTTCTTCACATTTATCATCAATTTCTCTTGTTGTAATCTCCTCATCACTGTAGCCAAATGCTTCAAGTGCTCTGTTTCTGTTCTACTGAAAATCAGTATATCGTCAAGATATACAATGATGAATTTTCCTATGAAATCCTTCAGGACTTCATTCATCAATCTCATGAAAGTAATAGGCACATTTGTTAAGCCAAATGGCATAACAAGTCATTCATGCAGCCCTTCATTTGTCTTGAATTCTATCTTCCATTCATCACCATCTCTCATATGAATTTGATGATATCCGCTTTTCAAATCAATCTTTGAAAAAAAAATTGCTCCACTCAAGCAATCCATCAAATCATCCATCCTTGACAAAGGAAATCTATACTTGATGGTAATCTTATTGATTTCCCTTGAGTCTGTACACATCCTCCAACCTCCATCTTTCTTTGGGCTGAGCACTGTTGGAACATCACATGGACTCAAGCTCTCTCTAATCAATCCTTTGTCCATCAAATCCTGGACCTATCTCTTGACCTCTTCATTCTCCTGCGGCGTCAATCTATACGTTGCTTTGTTTGGTAAACTAGCTCCAGGTATAAGATCAATATGATGGCTTATACTTCTGATAGGTGGCAACGAATGAGGTAGTTCGTCCACTACTAAATCAGCGAACTCTTCCAGCAACTTCTGGATTTCTTCTAGTAAATCATCCACTCTTGTACTGGTTAAAACAATTCTAGGCTTCCTGACCACAATAAATTGTGTATCTTCCCTCTTCTTAACCTCCTTAATAATTTCCTTCCCACTCATGAGAAGTACAATGTTGCTCACCTCTAGTTTCACTTCTTTATCCTTAATCGGCAGCAACATGTGAGTTCTCCCATTCTTCTCCAGGGTGTATGTGTTCTTTCTCCCATCATGAATCACATTCCTATAATATTTCCACAGTCTACCCAGCAATAGATGACAAACATCCATGGGAATCACATCACATAGTATTTCATCCTTATATCCTCCTATTTTAAATTCAACTAAACATTGTTTAGTGTCATTTACCTGATGTCCTTTTTGTAGCCACAAAACTCTGTATGGGCTTGGACATTCAATAGTCTCCAGCTCCAGCTTTTCTACCATCTTTGTAGATACGATATTGTCTGTGCTACCATTGTCCACTATAACCTTGCATACCATGTCTTTGGTCTTGCAAGCAGTCTGAAAACGTTTGTTCCTTTGGACTGGGTGTTCTGCCTCCTTCTCTGGTGTCAAGAGAACTTTTCTCATCATCAGTGATCTTCCGCCCTCAGCATCTTCTGCCTCAACATTATGTCCTTGTGCTTCAGCAATGTGAGTTTCACCTCCTTCTTTCTTTCAATCTGGACATTCATAGGATTTGTGTCCATTTTTTCCACAGGTAAAGCATTTTTATTTCTCCACCTCTACCTCTTCCTCTTCCTCTGGTTTGAGGAAAAGTATTTCTATTAGCATATTGTCCTCTCTGTGAGCTTCCTCCTTTCTCAATCTGGGTTTGAGGTTTCTTCCCCTCTTCTTCAGATTTCTGAGTTCTGTCTTGGGCAATTGTTTTTCCTCTGGCTTGACTTCTGCCTCGGCCTCTCTGACCTTGCTTTCGACTTAGCTTCTCTTCATCTTTCAGAGCCATCTGATAAGCATCCTCTACATTCCAAAGGGTCATCATGCTCATCTCGTCCTGTATGTCATATCGTAGACCATTCATGTACCTGGCAACCTTTTCATGATCATTTTCCTAATGACTTGCCCTGATGTTGATCTTGTAGAATTCTTCAGTGTACTCTTTCACTGTCATCAACTTCTGTCTCACGTTCTGCATTCTCCGAAACAGAGTAATTTTATAATCCTTGGGTATGAATTTGGCTTTCATCTTTGCAACCATTCTATCCCAACTTTTGATTTTTTGTTTGCCTTTGCAGCGTCTATCAACCTACAGTTCATCCCACCATAATGTTGCATTCCTTTTAAGTCTTGTGATAGCGTGCTTGACCTTCTTGTATTCCTCGACATCCTCATAGTCAAAATATTTATCCAGATATCTAATCCAGTCTAGAAGCTCTTCAACATCTAGGTTCCCTTCATATACTGGAATGTCCATTTTTTCTCTGGAACCTATCCTTGCAACAGCCCTGAATAGGCGTTCATCTGCTGCATCTTCGGCTGCAACTTCTTCTCCCTCATTTCCAGCTCCATCTTCACTGTCAGCCTCGCTGATATCCCCAACGTTGACTATGTACCTCTGTGTTGTCTCCATGGCATCAAGCCTGGCACGTAGTTCACGCATTTCTCTTTCCACCGCTGGGTCAGGCATTGGCATGGGTCTATCTCTTCTTCTCGAAGGCATGGATGAGAAATTTATCTCTTATTTGCTACAGAAAGCAAAGAAATTGTTTTGTTCTCTGATACCACAAATAATGCAGATCCCCCTACCCTCGGGCCGAGATCCGCTCAGGATCTTCACTACAACCACACCGAGGGTTAACCAACCCCTTTGTTTAAGCCACAAAGGACTTCGGATTTCGGGGTTTCATGATCCCTAATCTCGAGCTCCTCGACTCTTCCACTTGCCGAAACCCGAAATGTCGATACGTCAAAATCTCTGACCATGTTCTGCTCCTGTATTGGGTTTTTCGCCTTTTCGGGGTTTCGGACTTCATGATTTTGCGAGTCCTGATGTAAGGCTTTCGGCTCTCTAGTATCCAAAAACCTTGAACTCTGAAACCATATCTCCAACGGGATCAACAGCTATAATCTTCCCTTCGATCTGACGGCCCCCATGATTTTGGATTTTCAGGTACAGGGATTCCAAGAATCTCGATCCCAGAACACTATCCTCTCAGGTTCCCGAACCTCAAAACACTGAATTGTCGAAACGCCCCTTCACACTATTTCGTGCTTCGCAACTTCGGGGGTTCTCATGTGAAGAGCATGAATTCTTTGTCAACGGGAATGCCAAAATTTCGATTTTCTGAAATCCTGAAACTCACATCAAGTTCTGTCATGACTTGCGACTTCGGGTCTTTCACTCTGCTATGTCCCGATCTCTTGTCCTCAGGACCTTCGAAATCCCGAATTCCAAAATTTTGAAACATCAAAATTTCTTCTCTTCGCCTTCACACGCGATAATCCACTTCGCGCTTCGGAAGTTCGAACGACCAAGGGTTTCATCCACACTTCGGACTTACAACTCCCGAAATGCTGAAATGACCTCAACGTTCCAATAGTCACGATCAACGGTCCATATTGGATCCTGCCTCTTGAAGGATGAATTCTTCCAATCACTTAACTTCCCCCGCAGCTCTCCTAGATCCTACAGTCCTCGCTATTTCGGGGATTCTCCACAGAGAATTTTGACCGTTCGATTCTTCCCTCAAGAACCTCTACGAAATGAACTAATGTCCCCTTGTCGTGACCTTCCTTCTGCAAAGAAATTTCACTTCGCCTCCCTTTGAATACTTCAAAGGCACTACCCCTTTTGAGCTTCTCTGAAAACTTCAAATCACAAAAGAAATCCTGCACGCACTCCTTGCGGCAATCCTTCAATTACTTATGGGTATTTGAACTCACGACTTTGTGCACCTTTCTCTACAATAGCAGTCCTTCAATCTCTCAACCTTAGTTGATAAGTTCTACGGTATCGACCAGCCTGCGCACACCTTGCATGGCTTCTGTTCTTGTCTTTCACTTCCGCTAAAACGAGAACAAAAGTATCCCTCCTGAGCTTTCAAAGATAAATTCTGAGCCTTCGTCAACGCACTCCTTGTGGACGTTTCACTGCACTCCTTGCAGGAACTTCTCACTCAGGAAGAGAAACAATTGAAACACATTCTCTCTCTCTCTCGGACTTCAAACATTTAACATTAAATCATACATAAATAGCATAACAACAAATGCATGACAGAGAAGATAAAACAATTGTAAGCAGACCATTCAACATGTACAAACAGAAAACATCATAACACCATAAATCTGAATTAAAGCTTCATATATTAATTCAAAGCTCCTGTACATGAGTTCTTTTTCTCAACTCTCTGCTACAGCTCTCTCTTCTCTTTCTCTATGCTAATGTGCTTAATTGATCTAATTCTGATTGATACAAAGATGAGGGTGTCTATAGTCGTTTCCCCTCATGTTCCTAAAACTGTCAAATCTGGAATTTAAATCTACCTACTTTCATTAACTGGGCATAACTGCCTCTACCTCCTACAGATGAGAGTGAATCGCTCATGATCTGTTTACAATATGCAAGTACGCTTCCCTTTAACCATTACATTAATGCTTTAAAAACATTTCCAAAACATGTAAAATGTGTGTTGCACTTTCCAACTGTCTTTTGCCTTCATTCTCTCTTGGTTGCTTGCTTGCGATGCTCCTGCATCACGTTGACAGTGGTTTTTATTATTAGTGTTTAGTCGCTACATTATGTATTATAACAATCGAATTGATAGCTCAACATGGTTAATTGGTTTATTCGGGAAATGAAATGGGCACACAGTCGTTTCCTCTTATGTTTTAACAGTTGGATTGTTAACTCAACATTGTTTTATGGTTTGATTGGGAGTATGCCTCTTTGCATTATACGTGTTGGGTATCTGTTATATTCTTTTCATGTGTGTGTGTGGGTGCGTCAGGTTCGACAACTGCATCTGAAAATATCTCTAATAGTGTTCTTTGTGTCGTGTGTGTCGGGCGCTTTCCTAGGGGTGTGCCAGGGGGGGGCAAGTATGCCCCCCCTGGTTACACATAGCACCCCGAAACTTTTTTTTGGGTGGTTTTTGCTATTTTTGGCGGTTTACTAAATTAGTCTCGGATTAAAGGATTAGGGTTTTGGTATCTACAGAATACCTAAAAACATTGTATATATTGTATGGTGAATGGTGAAATTCAATAATGAATATAAGAAAGGTTTTCCCAGTTGAGGGTTTCCGGTATAAAATCTTTGTGTACTCTGTGTATGAGCCATTGATTAAATTATGTTTTGCTTAAGAATCTATATGCATTGCTTTACTTCACAGGTTTAAAACTTACGTGTGGTATCAGAGCTCCTTTTTGTCTTCAGAGGGATGCTTTTGTTGTTGAGGGTTTGGCTCGGTCTTGATAGATCAAGTTTATCTTGGGTCTGTGATAAACCCAGGTTTAGTGGGAGCTTTTGCAGTGATGATTTGAGTGCAGAAAGAGGAATGGCAAGCTCTTCTAGAATCGAGATAAAGAAGTTCAATGGTAAAAACTTTGAGCTATGGAAGCTAAAGATGGAGGACCTTCTTTTAGACAAAGAACAATGGATCGTTGTGGATCCTGGGAAACAGCCTACTGGTACACCATCTACTAGCACACAAGATATTGGTACAAACCCTACTAGTACACAAACTACCAGTACACCACCTACTAGTATGTCGAAGGAAGATTGGGAGAAGTTGGACAGAAGAGCAAGGAGTACTATTCGACTCTGCTTGGAAGATTCGGTGTTGTTGAATGTCTCTGGAGAATCTACAGCCAAGGAATTATGGGATAAGTTGGGGAATTTGTATCAATCAAAGTCCCTGGTAAACAAGTTGTTTCTTTGAAAGAAGTTGTATCATCTTAGGATGGAAGATGGAGATTATGTGACAGAACATCTAAATGCATTTAATACTCTGGTAAGTCAACTTGTCTCTGTTAATATTACCATTGCAGAAGAAGATAAGTGTATTACTTTGTTATGTTCTTTTCCAGACTCTTGGGATAATTTGGTTGTAGCAATAGGTAGTACCACTCAATCTACATTGAAGTATGAGGATGTAGTTTCATCCTTGTTATCTGAAGAGATGAGGCAGAAAAGCATGGATGGCCATAGAACAAATGCTTTATTTGTAATAGGTCGTACCCAAGATAGGAATCCTGGTAAGTATTCGAGGGGGAGATCTAAATCTACAGGTAGATCTAAGTCTCCAGGAAAATCTTTGAGGAAATGATGGAAGTGTGGTAAAACAGGGCATTATAAGAAAGATTGCAAGTCTAAGAAGGTGGAAAAACCAAAGGGATCTGATAGTACCTCTTCCACAGAGACGAAAACCTCCACTGAAGAAGGAGGTGATGTTTACCTGGAATCTACAGGTACACATGCAGACCATGATGTGTGCTTGATCGAATCAGGTGCGTCATACCACATGACTCCTCACAGGGAGTGGTTCTCTAAATATGAAAAATATGATGGTGGTGATGTATTCCTAGGAGATGACTCGACAGCAAAAATCATGGGACGTGGAAGGGTTAAGTTGTTGCTAAAAGATGGAAGGATTAGAACACTCCCTAGGGTTCTTCACATTCCAAAACTAGCCAGGAGACTAATATCTGTAAGTAAGTTGGATGATGCAGGAGTGAATACTGTATTTGGAAAGAACACCTGCAATATGGTACGAGGAGAAATGGTATTGATGAGGGGATTTCGGTGTGGAACTCTGTACAAGTTGTTGGGAAGCACTTATACTAATGGGTGCAACAGTTTTGTTGTCCCTAAGAAGAAAAATGAAGGATACAAGATCAATGTTGTCCCAGAAAAGAAGACCATGTTGTGGCATCAAAGACTGGGGCATATTGTAGAAAAGGGCCTTCGAACACTACACGGTAAAGGTATGGTTGAAGGTATGGCTAATTGCACTTGGATTTTGATTTCTGTGAACATTGCATATATGGTAAACATAATCGAGTAAGATTCCCATCTGGTGCTACAAGAGAAAAGGGGATCTTAGAGTTGATACACAGTGATGTGTTTGGACCTGTGCATGTTCCATCACTAGGTAAGTCTGTGTATTATGTTTCATTCATAGATGATTTCTCAAGGAACACAT
>ML798906.1:21639-38520 GCA_009831015.1 Picea engelmannii | reverse complement strand
TGTATATTCCAAGAAGGTTGGTAATCACTTCATTTATGTAGTTTTGTATGTTGATGACATGTTGTTGGTAGGAAATAACATGGATGTTATCAAGGAGGTGAAATCGCAGCTATCCTCCAAATTTGACATGAAGGATATCGGTGTCGCTAACTTCATTCTAGGAATGGATATTAAAAAAGATCGTGCAAACAGGAAACTCTGGTTGAATCAGAGAAAATATGTTGAGACGATATTACAAAGGTTTAATATGCATGGAAGTAAACCGATCAAGGTTCCTATTCCTATAGGTGTAAAGTTATCTACAGATCAGTGTCCCAAGACACTGGAAGAAGAAGAGGACATGTCCCATGTTTCGTATGCCAATGCAGTTGGTAGTTTGATGTATGCAATGGTATGTACTAGACCGGACATTGCACATGCAGTGGGATTTTTGAGAAGGTATATGTCAAAACCAGGGAAGGATCATTGGATAGTAGTAAAGAGGGTCTTCAGGTATCTTCGTGGCACTACAAGTTATGGATTGTGCTACCAAGGAAGACCAGGATTGGACAGAGTGGTGGACATACATGGATTTTTTGATGTAAACTGGGCTGGAGATTTGGATCGCAGAAGATATAAACGTGGGTATGTGTTTAACCTATTTGGAGGAGCAATCAATTGGATGAGCAAAAGACAGGTTGTAGTGGCACTCTCAACTACAGAAGTTGAATACATGGCAGCCACTCATGCAAGCAAGGAAGCAGTATGGTTACAAAGATTGTGTTTAGGTATTGGGTTGGTACAACAAGCTGTGAGATTAGATTGTGATAGTCAGAGTGCAATATTCCTGGCAAAGAACCCATCTTATCTTTCGAAGACAAAGCATATTGATGTTCAGCATCACTTTGTGAGAGACATGGTTGAGGAAAAGAAGGTGTTGTTGGAAAAGGTTGACACTTTGAAGAATGTTGCAGATTCATTGACAAATTCTATGAGCACAGAAAATCTCTCCTGGTGTAGAGTAACAATGGGCATTACTGCCCTAGATTGTTGATTATATAATCCCCTGGACCCCTGGATGCAAAGAAAACAACAAGTGGGATAATGTTGGGTATCTGTTATATTATTTGCATGTGTGTGTGTGTGGGCACATCAGGTTCAACAACTGCGTCTAACAATCCCTCTAGTAGTTCTCTTTGTGTCGTGTTCATCGGGCGCTTTCCTAGGGGGGGTAGGTATGCCCCCCCTAGTTACACGCAGTGCCCTGAAATTTTTTTGGGGGCGGTTTTTGCTATTTTTAGAGGTTTACTAAATTAATCCTGGATTAAGGGATTAGGGTTTTGGTATCTACAAAATACCTAAAAACATTGTATATATTGTATGGTGAATGGTGAAATTCAATAATGAATATAAGAAAGGTTTTCCTGGTTGAGGGTTTTCGGTATAAAATCATTGTGTATGAGCCATTGATTAAATTATGTTTTTCTTAAGAATCTATATGCATTGCTTTACTTCACAGGTTTAAAACTTACAATGTGTTGGGTTGTGTGTTTCCTACAGCATGGTATAAGTTGAAACGATGGTTGTTGTTAATGTGTGTTTTAATTGCCAATCGGGATTATTGCAATTTAAAATCATGATAGTTGTGACTCAGTTGTTTGTTGTGTGTGTTTTATGGATATCGTGCATCGTATCATATATGGGCACGGGTTTTATAAAAGTATGGTTTCATTACAATTTAATTGTTAAATTGATTAGAGGAATGGAATCAGGCACGATTTTAAAACAACTTGTGTCTGTGTTTGATTTGAGGAAGCATTTCATGGACAGTGGTTGGTGTTTTGATGTTGAACAAAGTGAAAACAAATGACTGTGTGTCCATTTAAAAAAAAATTTAAATATAATGGGACGAATGAGAGAAAACAAAATTCTTATACAGGTTTTTTTTGAAGGCATGTTATTTTGAGTATGATGACACTGTGTTAAAAATTTCAATGTGAACAGTGAGCAAGTTAACACACATTAATGGTTAAATTATACACAGTGATTGTTTAATTGATCACAGTAATTATTTGGTTAGTGTTGGATAATTTGCATTAAATACAGAATTGTTTTATGGATTACTTAATGGAATTTTCGAATAGTATCCACTCTTTTCCCCTACCACTATTTCACTTTTTCGCTAATTACAATCCCCTTGCATATCCCATAACTATTATCCACTCCTTGTTCCTAAAATTTAATTATAGTTAAGAAGAAATTTGTATTGTAACAGTTTAAGATCGCAAGGATGGATTACAGTAATATGTTCTTTGGTTTACGTTACAGTTGATTGTTTGTTGTCTATGAGCAGTAACCATGATCTTTTCCCCCTCATTTTAACATTTTTCGCTCAATACAACCTCTCGCATATTCGAGAACCTTTTTTCACCCCCTTCTCATTGACAACGATTAGACAATTTGTATGGATTGGATTGCATGAGTTTGATATGTTGTTGAGCCAAAATTTATTTCATATTTTAAAAGGAGTTGTCATGTATGGTTGTTAGAGAGACTATTTGCTAATCAATTATGCATACAGGAATGAGATTTTTCAGCCGAGGTAGCCATGGAAGAGGTAACTGAGGAAGAGGTAATTGGAATAGGGGCCCTAGAAGGCCAAGATTCTTCATACACTTTGATGTTGACTCACAAGAGTTAGGCCAGCAATTTCAAGCTGGGTTTCTTAAATGGATTGGGAAAGGAGTGGTCCAACCTAGGCCTGAAAGGCCTCCCTTTGAAGCCCCACAGGTCCCTGGTATCCCCATGCCCCCTCATGTCTCATTGTAGCCTAAAGTTCCCTAAAATGATGGATGGCAAGAGATTGTCCACCCAGCGGTCTCCCAACATCGTGGCTGGCCCAATTTGTCTTTACCTGCTCCCCTACCTATCAGTCAAATTGTCCAAGTTTCCCCTGTTCACTCACCAGTTCAGTCATCCCATGCGAGTAAAAGGTTGAAAACTGAGGCCACCATGCCTCTGACAAGGGAAAATCCATTGTTGCCCCTTCCTCACCCTCCAATGGATCGGATAAATTCGTGTCCTCCCACATGCATTTGACGGATGATTGCTCTCATGTGATTAGTGAGATTAGGCCTAAAGACTCGGCATAGCCTAAGGAAAATTCAAAGAGATCAAAAGGTGACAGCAACAACAAGGGAAGGATTGCATCTCAGAATGGAAAATATGGATTTTAAGTTTTTTTTAATTCATAAATTGATGATAACAGTTGACTTCTGAAATTTTGGACAGCACATTATTTTTTGGATATATGAGTAATATATTTTGGAAATAATTTCAATTATTATTGAGATAAATTGTCAAATATGAATGTGATGATGGGAGTCACAAGGAGGGATGTTTTGTTTAATTAACTAGTAGTGTTATGATTTTTAAATGATAAAAGGAGTCACAAGGGGTCCCACCTACTAGTTATTATTTATTTAAAAAAACTCTTATTATGATTATTACTTTTCCCCCTTAACTAAAAAAATTGGTTGAGTTTTTGTTCACTTAAATAATGAAGTAGTTCAACTACTTCAACCAATTCCAATTTTCTTAAAGGAAAAAGAAAGGGGGGAACAAAGGGAGAATAGAAGGAGAAGCATACTAAGGTTTTCTCTTTGAGTTTTTGTTGAGATAATTAAATTTTCATTCATTCCTTATTTCATTAGAATCCTAATTATTTTTTATGATAGCAGGGTCCTATAGTAGACAGCAAGATTCAGGGTTGAATTACATCATTCAGACACTTGTTTTTCAGAGGTGTTGATCTATCTTTCGTAGTCTGTGTAGACTTTTTTGTTTGTGAATTAGTTTTCATGACGGACAAAGGCTATAGTGCAGAGTCTAGTGGGAAGCAATTTGGCAAGCTGATCCATCTTTTCAAGTTCAATTTTTTTTATTTTCTGTCAGAAGTCCTTTTGTATGTTTCATCGGGTACCTCTAAGTTTGACTTTGGTCCAAACCTTCCTCAGGAAATTTGGTAAAGAGAACGATTCTTTGATGAATTGGAATGAAACAAAGGATTGCTTTATGTCTCATATGTGTTGATTATTGACTTAGTGTCTTTACTTATGTCTCTATATTTATTTCAGCATCTGATAAGTTCATAAAATTACATAAAAAAATGATTTTTTCAGCAAGCTTTTAATTATAAAAAAAAAACATCCTAAGCACTTGTAAACAATACTTGTGAATTAGGATATCAGTTTTGATGGATATAAACATAGGGTGATATTCCCATCTATCTTGCTTTAGCCAAGCAAGATCTTACAATGTTTGAGTAAGATCATTTCATATCTTTTCCTCAACAATGGGTTGTGAGGCCGTGAGCATTCTCTCCAAGTGAGAGACTTGTTTTTGAAGGGGCGGGTTTCCAGGCCCATGAGCAGTCTCTCTAGGTGAGATATTTGTTGTCAAAGAGGCGGGTTGTTAGGCCCGTGAGCATCCTCTCCAAGTGAATTTTTTGTTGCCGGAGAGGTGGGTTGTCAAGCCCGTGAGCATTTTCTCCAGGTGAGAGATTTGTTGTGGAAGAGGTGGGTTTCAGACCCATGAGCATTCTCTCCAAGTGAGGGATTTGTTGTCAAAGAGGCGGGTTGTCAGGCCCATGAGAATTCTCTCCAGATGAGAGAATCATTGGGAATTAGTTACAAGGCTCTGATACTTCTTGTCTACCCTGTTGTTGAATCCTTGGAAGGGAAGCGGAGAAGTCGAGGGATTGTTAAGAAGAGAAGGGGCACACTTCCTGGGGTGAGACAGGCATGTGGGCAATGATAGACTGTAGGCTAGTTACATCAATTGGCACCTTGGACTGAACAATTATGTTGATTAACAAACCTTAGCCTGGAATTAGGAATCTTTTTTCCTTGGTGGAGTTTAAGCCTCGGCTCTGGGGTGACCTATTGCTAAAATTTTATGAGGAACAAAGTCTATGGTTGGGAGGAACATCTAAGCTTTGCGCAAAGTTGGTGACTCTTTATAAAAGATAAGTGTCTTATATGTGCTTGTCCAATTTACTGTGTACTTATTTACTTATGTCTAATATGGGTTTATTTCTTGTATGATGTTACATATGATTAATTTGTGTATTTCAGTATAATGTTGTTTGCACATTGTAAGTGTGATGTTGTTATTTAGTATTTGTTGTCGCACAGGCAGAGTGTGGAATTTCTTAAGTATTCTTGCTAGTTAACTTTGTAATAATGGTCATGAGCTTTTTAGGCGAGGCCAGAATTGTCGTGCGCGCAGGGAAATAATCTATGCACGTAAGAGGCTATATTCATTGTGCACGCAAGGAAGCAGATCCATGCGCACAAGTAGAAACAAATATGAGTGGGCGCCAGAATTGTTGAGCGTGCAGTAGTAATCATGTGCTCAGAATGATTGTGAGCGCAGTTGTGTTATATATTAATTTTGTTGTTATAACTAATGTATGAAGAGAGAAAATTGTGTGGCATGATCTAGCTTGGGAACGTATACGTTACCTTGAGTTCTTGCAGAGAATTACAAGCCTGATTGTAACAAGGAACATTGTATCCTAGAATGTGCACACTAGATTTTTGGAGTGGGATTGTCCAGCAGTAAGTTGGGTACATTACATAGTGGTATCAGAGCAGGTAATGGGACTCAGCTAGGAGGTTGGGTACATTACAGAGTGGTATCAAATATAAAATAATAAAGGTAACGGGACCCAACTAGGAGGCTTGGTACGTTACACTCTCCCCTACTCTTTCTTCTGGTGGATAAAACTTTAAGTAGACTTATCACAAATGCAGTATTGTAGGGTCTCTTTAAAGGCATACAAATCTCACTTCATGTTATCTCATACATATTCTCTTTATCGATGCCATCCTCATTTTTTGTGAAGGAAAGCAATTATCCTTTGAATGCATAAAAATAATCCTACATTCCTTTTGCCTCTCAGCTGGCATGCAAATCAACCTAGAAAAATCATCTCTTATGGCCTAGGGACTAAGTGATGAGGAAATATTTTCTACCTCGACTCTTTTTGGAATATAGATTAAAAACCCATCTGATGGCCTCAAATACTTAGGATTCATCATCAATGGAATTGGGTACAACAAAATAGATTGGTGTGCTTCTTTCCAAAGTGGAAAAAATAATACATTCTTGGTGTAACAGATGGTTATCTAAAGCCAGAAGACCATTTCTCCTCAAATCAATCATAGAACCAATTTCGATCTATTGGACTTCTCTACCATGGGTTAAAACAAGAGTCCTACATAAAATCAACCAATTGGCACTCTGGTTCCTCTGGGTCGGCAAAGATGAGTCTCGTCCTTTGGTACTAGCATCAAAAAAACTTATCTCAAAAACAAAGGCAAATGGAGGATGGGGCCTTAAAGACATATTTATATTTTCAAAAACATTGGCAACAAAAAATGCCTGGAGTCTGGTGGAGGTGATAGGACTGTGGCATAGAATTTTAAAATAAAAATGTTTCCCCTCAATGTCCCTCTTGGAATGGATTCGCTCCACAAACAAATTCTATCAAAATGGAACCATCATTTGGAAAGCCCTCATAAATTCCTTCCCTATTATTGGAGACTATCTCATTTGGAAGGTTGGTAAAGGATCCAACATTTTGATAGGGAAAGGCCCTTGGATAGTATGCTTAAATAAACACATGTTGCTAGAGGCTCTCATTATTTCCCTCAACCAAAGGGGATATTTCTTCCTAAATCAAGTAGGGAACGGAGATTACACTACTGGAGCTACAAGATTACTATCAGGGGAGGAACTGAACTTGGAGGCCCAATAGATCCCGGCATGCATGGATTATACACACATCATAAATAGCTCTATTGTCCATCTCTTATACCAATAAGACCAACTAATCTAGTCTTTTTGTCCAAGAGGGAAAAATTCTCCCAAACTTGGATATTTGGCCCAACTCCAAGATGTTAATTCG
This sequence comes from Picea engelmannii, assembly GCA_009831015.1. Classification (NCBI taxonomy): domain Eukaryota; kingdom Viridiplantae; phylum Streptophyta; class Pinopsida; order Pinales; family Pinaceae; genus Picea; species Picea engelmannii. The sequence goes on along the minus strand of ML798906.1, from coordinate 31,568 downwards.
GATCCCCCTCGTGGTGTGGAAAATCCCTCTGGAAGTGAAAAAGTTCACACAAAACAAATCTATTCATGTGGCTTCTTCTTCAGAATAAGGCTCCAACCTGGGAAAATCTATAGAAATAGTCTTTCATAGGTCTAAGCAGGTGTTCCCTTTGCAAAAAAGATGAAGAAACCAGTTTACATATATTCCTACGATTGCTCATTTACAAAGTCGATACGAAGCGATATCAGTGGCTCACTGGGGCCTAAAATAAATTGGAATGGGACTCACATTTCGAAGGAATTTCAAAATTGGTTAATAGATCAACACAATTAGAATTTTAAATCCCTCCCCTAATTGTTTGTTGGGGAATTTGGTTGGCTCACAATCATGTCATATTTGAAAATAGGAATGGTTCTATCTCCCTCACTGTTATCTCCAGTCTAAAAATCTTGTTTTCTTTCCCCCCTAAAAATCACAATCTCCACTCAGCCAAGATCTTTACAGCCTCCAAAAATAAATAAAGACATCCCTTGGGCCTATTTCGACAGGGCTACAAAAGGCACTCCCTCAATGGGAGGTGTTGGCAGAATACTCCACATTTTAAACAACCACTTCCTTTGCTTCTCTACGGGTCTGGAAGAAGCCACAAATAACTATAGTGAAATTATGGCACTCTACCTCGTGCTTCTTTTGGCCCTTGAAAAAAATATCAGGAAGTTGAACATATATGGTGATTCTATGTTTTCAATTCAAGTCATGAAAGGAACACACATTCTGACATCTTACAGACTTCTTCCACTTCTTCAGGAAATAAAAATATGCTCTGCATATTTTACTCACATTTCTTTTACACATGTATACAGGAATCATAATCAAAAAGTGGACCAGCTCTCCAAAGTTGTCTTGGACTTGGATAAAGGAAACTGGAAGGTTAAAGAAGAAGGATCGGATAGTTCCTAGGAATATCTTCACAACCCTTGGTTCAATCTCTTATTAAACATGCTCAGAACTCCTTTTTTACACCTATGGACAGTTCGAACAGCCAAATATTTTGATACATTTGATGTATTTTTGATGTAAAATATATGAAATATATGATATATGATGGACAGCTTAGAGAACTGGCATTTTCTCTCCTATTGGAAGACTGTATATACTTCGTCAGTAATATATTTCCTCCTGAAAATGTATATATACTAGATGCAAAATTGAATGAGGAATTTCATATAAATCTAGTAGATGAAAGTTGGCTATGGCATAGAAGGTTGGGGCACATTAAGTTTGACAATCTAGTAAAAGTCAACAATCTTGGTGCAGTAAGAAACTTGCCAAAGATCATAAATCCCTCAAATACTATGTGTAGACATTGTCAACTAGGGAAGCAAACTAGAATAAGATTCAAAGCAAAAGAATACACAACCTCAAAACCTTTAGAGCTTGTTCACACTAACCTGTGTGGACCTAAAAGGACCAAGAGAAGGAGAGTCCTACTTTATGTTGTTCATTGATGATTTTACTAGAATGGGTTGGATATGTTTTCTAAAAGAAAAATCAGAAGCACTTAACAAATTCAAAGCCTTTAAAACCCTTGTTGAAAATGAAAAGGAGACAAAAATCAAATGTCTTAGATCAGAAAATGGTGGTGAGTTCACCTAAAAACATTTTGATCTCTTCTATGAAACCCATGAAATAAAAAGACAATTCTTTGTTTCCAAAACACCTCAGCAAAACAGGATTGTTGAGAGAAGGAATAGAACAATTCAGGAGGCTCCAAGGACTATGCTCAATCAAGAAAAATTGTATGATGGATATTGGAGGGAAGCTGTGAGCAGAGTAGTATACATATTGAATAGAGGTCAGCTCAGGATTAATAGTAATAAGACCCCTTATGAACTATGGTTTGGAAGAGCTCCATCGGTAAAATACTTCAAGGTCTTTGGAAGTAAGTGATACATCAAAAGGCTTGATGAGAATCTCGGAAAATTTGATGCTAGATCTGATAAAGGTATCCTTATTGGATATGCCTCTACCAAAAAGGAATACAAATGCTACAATCTTATATTACATAAGATTGTTGAGAGTGCATATGTCAAGGCGGGTGATATTAAAACAATAAGGATAAAAAATACAGAGACTATACTTGACAGTGAAGATGAAGATGATGATGAGTCAGTTGGTACACAAGCAGAAGAAGTAGAAGAGGATAAAGAAGAAAGCGAAGAGGATGATATGGATACTATTGAATATGAAGAGGATATTCAAGATGAAGAGATAAGATAATAATCCCCAACAAGAGACACAAAGACACCCTCTAGAATGACTCAAAAGAATCACCCTGAAGAATTGATTATTCAAAATAAGAGTGATGGAGTGCACACAAGAAGACAACCATTGTATCAAACAGAAATAGCACTTATGTCACATATTGATCCCAGCTCAATAAAAGAGGCATGTAAAGATGAGAATTGGGTCAATTCTATGAAAGAAGAATTGGACCAGATTGAAAAAAATCAAACCTGGGAACTAGTTCCAAGACCAAAAAACATAAAAGTCATTGGAACTAAATGGGTGTATAAAAACAAAATGAGTGAGAATGGGCAAGTAATAAGGAACAAAGCCAGATTGGTATTAAAGGATATGCTCAAGTCGAAGGAGTATACTATGAAGAAACCTTTGCACCATTGGCCAGATTAGAGGCAATTAGGATGTTCCTAGCCTTCTCCAGCTACAAAAAATTTAAAGTATACCAAATTAATGTCAAGTCAGCATTTCTCAATGGAAACTTAGTAGAAGAAGTATATATTGAGAAACCAGGAGGGTTTCAATTAACTAACAAAGGAGACTATGTTTGTAAACTAAAGAAAGCACTCTATGGGCTAAAACAAGCACCTAGAGCTTGGTATGCAAGGCTAGATTCTTACTTACAAAAACAAGGCCTCAAAAGGGGATCAGCAGACAGCAATATTTATTGTAAAATGATAGTAATAACATGATGATTGTGGAAGTATATGTTGATGATATTATATTTGGCAGTGATGATGAAAAAATGAGTAATGACTTTGCTAGGATGATGCAGCAATAATTTGAAATGTCTTTGCTTGGCGAACTGAATTTCTTTCTTGGATTACAAATAATACAATCCAAAAGAGGAGTCTTTATCCATCAGTCTAATTATGTTAAAGATATGCTTAAGAGATTCCAGTTAGAGGATTGAAAAACTGTTAGTACACCTATGACAGTTGGATGCAAACTAAGCAAGGAAGATGAGTCCAAAGTTGTAGATCCAAAACACTACAGATCAATGATTGGGAGTTTACTCTATGTAACAGCTTCCAGACCTGATGTCAAGCAAGTTGTTGGGATGGTGGCTAGATTCCAAGCAACACCAAAGGAGAGCCATGTTCAAGTTGTAAAAAGAATATTTAGGTATTTGAAAGGAACTATAGATCTTGGTTTGCGGTACCCTAGCAAGGATTCATTCACATTAAAAGCCTATTCAGATGTTGATTGGGTAGGTAGTGTAGAATCTAGATGACAAAAAAAGTACAAGTGGAGGAACATTATTTTTGGGAGAATCATTGGTAGCTTGGATAAGAAAGAAACAGTCCTCAATTTCTTTGTCTATCACTGAAGCTGAGTATATTGTAGCAGAAGAATCTTGCACACAAGTGGAATGGATGAAACAAACCTTACAAGACGTCAAAATAGTATTTGAAGAACCTACTATTATCCATTGTGATAATACAAGCGTTATAAGTCTCTCCAAGAATCTTGTCCAGCAGTCCAAATCAAAACATATTCCCATAAAATACCACTATCTAAGAGATCAGGCTAAAAATAAGAACATTAAATTGGAATATGTCCCGACACAAGAACAGGTGGAAGATATTTTCACAAAACCCTTAAGAAGAGATGTATTGAATATCTTAGGCATAAATTGGGAGTAATCCCTCTTCCAACCTAAATATCTTAATAAAATAATGCATCAATTGGCACCAAATCAGGGGGAGACAACAATCAAAATCAGAAGGAGTCATTCAGTTATGACAAGAAAAGTATGATTGCAGGATAAGTTACCCGTGTTCAGATTCTGATCAGAAGTATACAGACGAACAGAGCTTTACCATGGGGGAAGAAACCATTTTCCATTGATGTCAAAGGGGGAGAATAATTTCAAAAGAGAGAAGCATCATCACAAGGGAAGATTGTGTATAAACTTGGTTTGTTGCAATCAATGACAAAGGGGGAGATTGTTGGACATAGTGTCATTGATGTCAACAGACAAATGTCATTGATGTGATGATAAGTTGTTATGACGAATTGTCATTGATATCAACAGTATTATGGTTGATGTCAAACAGTTGGACGATGTGCAGAGATAAACTCTCAGGAGGGTTAGCAAATAAAGATCAAAGATCAGAAGAGATGGTGTGATGAATTTCGGAGAGTGAAAGAAGAATTAAACGACTCGCTAGTTATAATCCCGCAATCGGTCTAGATCGTAAGATATCATAAACTCAAATATCGACGACTGTGGTTGATCCAACAAACGATCAGAATCAGTCGGATTAAATCATGATCATTGGATGCGCAATGGCCAGATCAACGGCAGGAATAGATTGTGGAGATCGAAAGGAGAATTAAATATCGTGTTATTTCCAATCCCGCAATCAGTCGGGACTGTCAGATCTTATAGCTTCGAAGATCAACAATTGTGGTTGACTCACCAACAACGCACAACTTTAAATTGCGGAGTTTGGGTGACGAGTTAAATCACTTGCAAGTTGTGGTTTCGAAATCATCCATGATCATTAATCTGCTTCGAGAGTCTTCGTGATCGTTAGATCACCTTAAATGGAAGGATATTATAAGTGGGGGAAACGATTGAGAATTCAATTATCTGAATATCTGTCAATCGTCGGATCACTTTAAGTGGAAGGATAGGATAAGAAAAGATGGAGGGTCATTAGACTTAAACCAAGGCAAAGAAGCATTGCAGACAGATCGAGCCATCGATCTAAGATCTTGATCAAACGAACATAATTCACTTTGGGTCTAAAGATGTGAGGAGGTTACACTTTGGTAATATCACTTCGGAAGATTTGTGAAATTGATATATCGAAATACCCGAAGTCTCGAAAGCCAAAATTCTGAAGTCACTCTCAGTCGTCAATCTGAGATGCCCTTCAGATGCTATTATGACCATTAGATCAAGGATATGAATATGTGTCACATTGGGAGATGTACGTCAGTAGACCACGTCAGCAAGGACATGTGACAGACCACGTAAGAAAGGACACGTGGCACAGTCAGATAATGACAAGTGTCAAGTTGAAATCGGCATTTCAGGTACTTGCAAATCAAGAATCAGAGTGACACGTGATAGACACTCGGCTCATGCCACGTCATCAAGTGAAATAAGCAAGTTACGTCACTCCGGGAATTTTACTTCGGGATTTTCACCACCAGCATATGCCCTAAGTCCCAAAGTCCTGAATGTCGAAGTCTCAAAGTGGACATGAGTCGTCCGATCTGAAGATCATTTCGGGTGTATTCTCTGTTGATGTTTAGACAACATCGGGAAGACATTCTCTAAAGATAATAATTAATAATACAATTATTATTGATTATTAAATATAGTATATTATAAGTAAATGATAATAATAAATAGTTGTTGATTATTCAAGGGACGCATCCGTTCATGGATGGTCACCTTATGTTCCCTATATATGGAACACTCATTATTGTAATAATATATCGAATATCTCTTATATCTCATATGATTAAAAACCAACATGGTATCAGAGCAGGATTGGGTTGGCTCCTTCATAGGAGAGCCCAGTTACTTGGATAGAAGAGCCTTCATCGTGATTTTGGCGTTGCATGCCATGGACACGATTCTGGTGTTCATCACAATTATGGCGTTGCATGCCATGGAAAAGATGGTTGAAGTACGGATAAGTGTAAAACCAGATCTCTGCACCAGATCTCATGGTTGAAGAGATGGATGCATAAGACCATATCTTTGCACCGTTATCCCTCTCGAAGGCAATGCCCCCGTCGAGTACACACTAGTTGAAACAGTGCCACATCACCACGGTTCTCATGTCATTCTGCATCAGCAGCATTGACACCATCGAAAGATCCCTCTCTTGCACGAGCCACTTGGAGGCAAGGGTCAAGTCGTATCTTGTCTCAGTGAGGGACAGTTCCATGAGGCCTACCATAGTGAGCCGAACATTCCACGTTTCGGCAGGACAACACTATCTCTACAGTTTAAATGGAAAATGAAATTGATGCCTAAGTATTTATAAGATCTGGATCTGTGGACGTCAATGAATTGCAGTGTCCTTCAGGGAAACTTGGTTTATACACACCAACTATTTGACGAAATGTCTGAACGAAATGTGGTCTCATGGAATGCGATGGTTGTGGGATATGCATTGTATGGGTATGGCAGTGAGGCATTGGGACTGTATAATAAGATGCGACAGTCCAGTATGAAACCCGATAATTTTATGTTTCCGAGCATTCTTAGAGCATGTGCAATCATAGTTTCTCTGGGCCAGGGAAAACAACTACATGCCTGCATTATCAAAATCGAGAATGAGCCTAACATCATTTTGGAAAGTGCCCTTGTTGATATGTATGTGAAATGCGGCACCATTGAGGATGTACGCCAAGCATTTGATAAAATGCCTAAAATAAATGTTGTCTCATGGACCACCATCATTGTTGGGTATGGTAGGCATGGTGACAGCAAAGAGGTTTTCGTGCTCTTTGAACAAATGCAGCAGCTTGGGTTGAAGCCCAATTATCTCACCCTCCTAGCCATTCTAAATGCCTGCAGCCATGGTTGCTTAGTGGATGAAGCTTAGCACTACTTCGAATCAATTCATCGAGATTATCACATCAAACCTAGAGTGGAGCATTATTCCTGCAGAACGGGTTTGTTCATGAAGCCCTCAACTGTAGAGAGCTTATTACCATGGTGTTCCTTTTTTGGTGAACCCATACTTTTTAAGTACATGTGAAACAAGTCAGCTCGGATTTTTGTATATGAGACATTCAATGTCCAAAGAACGATGACAAATGTCGTAAATCATCTCATTATCGAGGAGAATGGCCACATTGGTGTGTTCCAGGAGAAGGTGGAGGAGCCACTTCTACAGAGAGCAGTCCCAAAGGAGGAAAATTGATGACAGAGTAGAGAAACTACTCTCAATCTTAATTCTTAGCAGTTACAGAGTCCCAAAGGGAGTAGTTGTGAAATCCCAGAGGGAGTAGCTGCAAAGAAAGTGGATGACCTACTCTCCAAGCAAAGAGCCAGATAGTGCTTTGTAGTAAGCACCCTAATCCAGCTTGTGATTTGAGAAGACTAAGTTGTAGCAGAGAAAGTGTACTAGTGTGGTACAATTGGATATGTCTCGGGAGATGAAGAAACACTACGGAGATATATATTTTTGACTAGGCAGAGAGTGCAGTTGACAGAAAGCACACCAGAGGGTGTTGCCTCAACTTGAGATCTGTCAAGATTTGTGGAAGGAGACTTCTATAACACTCGGTACTGCAGAGGCAGAATATATCGTAGCCAATTATGCAAGTCATGGAAGTAGTGAGGCCTCAAAGGCTTCTCGCAGGACTTCATCTGAGACATGGTGCACATGAAGCATCCAAGCTTCAACACATAGACAAGCAAGATGGTGTAGAATTCATCCTGGCATGCCTCAGATGGTCAAATGAATGAACCAAGACATCGGTTTCATGAGGAAACCTTTATATCTCAAATATTGTCTAAGATGACATTCCTTTCAGAGGGAGACAATTGAGCCTATTGATCCCATTGATCGTGTACCTCCAGTTGATGTTCCATGAAATATTGTAGTAGGTCAGAAGATACCTACTTGCGATCGTTAGAATCTGTAGGAGGTGGAAGGACATGCAACTCCTTGTGGTACCTTTCGAGAGAGAAAGAGACATAAAATATATTCGTGCTATGTCTCAACTATGAGCCACATCATTGATTCTGAGCCTTCTTGTTATGAGGAGGCATCTAGTCAGCCAATATGGAGAGATACCATGATGGAGGAGTATCAGTCCATCATGAAGAATGATGTGTGGGATATTGTTCCGAGACTTGAAGGGAAGTTTGTAGTGACTTCCAATTGGATCTATAAGATCAAACATACAACTGACGGAAGCATCGAGAAACACAAAGCAAGATTTGTTGCTAGAGGATTCTCTCAGGTGGAGAGAATAGATTATGAGGAGACATTTGCTCCTGTTGTTCGATACACTTCTATCCGGACGATTATTGCCCTCGCAGAATCCATGGGTTGAAAACTACGTCAAATGGATGTGAAGACAATCTTTCTCAATGGAGAGATTGAGGAAGAAATATACATCGAGCAGCCAGATGGTTTCGTCATACATGAGAAGGAGTCTCATGTGTGTAGGTTGAAGAAGGCCCTGTATGGACTCAAGCAGGCACCTCGAGCTTGGTATGCGAGGATTGGTGGACACCTGATGAGGTTGGGCTTCAACAAAAGTGTTGTCGATCCCAACATGTACTACAAGACTGTTAACGATGAGGCCTTGATTCTAGTCCTCTACGTTGATGATTTATTCCTCACCGATATAGAAAGTCGTATTATTGAATGTAGGTATGCATTGGCCTCTGAGTTCGAGATAAAGGACCTTGGTATGATTCACTACTTCTTGGGACTAGCAGTGTGGCAGAGAACTGATGAGATCTTCCTGAGTCAGGGGAAGTACACAGTTGATATATTGAAGAAGTTTGAGATAGTGAACTTCAAGCCCATGGCTATACCAATGATGACGAATCTAAAGAAACCAAGTGTGTCTTCTTCCGATTTTGATGAAATTGATCTGACTCTGTACAGACAGCTGATTGGATAATTGATGTATATGGTTAACACCAAACCAAATATTTGCTATGCAGTGAGTGCACTTAACCAGTTTATAAGTCAGTTGAGATAGACACACTAGATTGTTGTGAAACATGTGTTGAGATACTTGCGAGGCACAGTTCAACATGGTATGAGATATACTTCCAGTATTGATATGATATGGCAGGAATATATTGACTATGATTGGGCAGGGAGCGCAGTGGAAAAAAAGAACACCTTCAGGTGTTGCTTCACTTTGGGATCTTCCATGGTTTCCTGGTGTAGCAGGAAACAAACTTTTGTGGCTTTGAGCACAACAGAAGCAGAGTACATTGCATTAAGTATGACAGTCCGTGAAGCAGTGTGGCTTCACGAGCTCTGTGCCGATTTATTCGAACATGTGCTGGATTCCACCATTATTCATTATGGTAACTAAAGTTGTGTGAAGATCTCTGATAATCCATTGTTTCATGACAAATCGAACCACATTGATATCAAGTACCATTACATCCGAGACATGGTGCAGAGGAAGGAAGTATTGGTGCAGTACCTTCCTACAGATGAGCAGGTTGTTGATGTTCTTACCAAACCAAGATGAAGTTCAAGTACTTTCGTGACAGACTTGGCATGGCAGAAAATGCCTCCCTCGCTGAGAGGGAGTACTGATGTTTGCAGCTTCCTGAGACATTCTCCAGATCGTACTCCTATGTGACTGAGTTGATTTGATCTATGATGACACTTATCTGAGAAGGGATAAGTGGGGCACCTATCTGAGAAGGGATAAGTGTAGTTGGGCTTATAACCCAACGTCCCATGTGGAGAGCACATGAGGACATGTCAAGGGAGTTGACCCTTGACGTCATACACTATGGGAGTTGACCCTTGTGTTTCTAGAGGATGTAGCCTCTAGAAGTCCACATGGAGTGCCATGTGTGACAAACTTTCTCCAGATCGTACTCCTCTGTGAATTGAGTTGAGTTGATATGTGAGGACACTTATCCAAGAAGGGATAAGTGGAACACTTATTCGAGAAGGAATAAG
>ML798906.1:9317-21158 GCA_009831015.1 Picea engelmannii | reverse complement strand
GCATGTCTCTAGACAATAGTTGTGTACTACTATGGAAAGATACCTCCCTAGCTAAGAGGGAGTGTTGATGTTTCAGCATCGGGCATAACTTCTCCTACATTGGGCTGCAGACCAAGGGAGATAGGATACATTTATCACAAAGGTTCACTTGTGGTAAATGGGCCCAGACGTAGTCCTTCCTTGATCATGACAAGGAATAATATGGACTCGAGGTGCTTGAAGTGATTTCCACGTGTCAGTTAGCATCAAGCCGACATTCACTCATAGGTGTGTGCCTGTGGTGAAAGATTTTGGTGTGGTCTGTGTCCTAGTCATGGTGATTTGACAATAAATGATAAAGACTCAAGATGATATGCTATTACATGCGGACCCAAGTGATCCTAATCTTAGAGAGATTTAATTGGCTCAGAGGGAGAGCCGCGGAAGGAGTTTCTCCTCAGTTCAGGTGGGAGAGAGATGTCTCCCAAGACTGACAGACAAGTGTCATGAGTCTAAGATGAAGTTTGTATACTTCAAAGACAAGAGTGGCATGTTGCAGAATGTCTCCCTCGTTGAGAGGGAGTGTTGATGTTTAGACAACATCGGGAAGACATTCTCTAAAGATAATAATTAATAATACAATTATTATTGATTATTAAATATAGTATATTATAAGTAAATGATAATAATAAATAGTTGTTGATTATTCAAGGGACGCATCCATTCATGGATGGTCACCTTATGTTCCCTATATATGGAACACTCATTATTGTAATAATATATCGAATATCTCTTATATCTCATATGAATAAAAACCAACATTCTCAACCATTGATCATATTACAGTGGAAGGATAGTGTAAGTAGAATAGTCGAAGTCCCGGAGTAAATGGTGGTCATCCATCTAAATGTTTGATTATGTCCTAGCCGTCGGATTAAGCAATGAAAGGATAAGTGTAAGGATCGAACATGACCATTGATCTGGTTATGTGAAATAAAAGTGAATCGTCTAATCTGTTCGACGATATCTTATTCGAAATTTTGAAAAGTTGAAATCCCAAAGTCTCGAACGACGAAGTCCTGAAGTCTCGACTGTCGTCCATCTCATCAGGGGATTAAATCATGACCGTTGATTTGATAAGCGCTCAAGCACTCGTTTGGCCTAGCGTCTGGTCACCGCCATTGGTCATATGGAATAACAGATTAAAAAGGCAAGATATCATATGTTGCTAAATTGATAAGACTGTGGTTTTGTATCACTCGGTCACATGTAATGGTTTGAAGGAAGTGCCTCTACAGAACTCGGTTTCTGAAAATAAATGCATAGATTCGGGATCGAGTTAAAAGGACAAAATTGATCCATAACTGTGATCAATTTATGAAAAATCCTTCACAATAAAAATGTTAAAATGGTGATTATGGTTAAGTTAAACGAAGAGGTGTGATGGTCTAAATAAAGGGACACAGTGTATAACACTCACACCATTTTGAAGAATATATAAACGAGAAAGAGTGGTGAGAAGAAAGTGTCTATGTAGCTCGAATCAGAAGATATATTAAATCACAGGAGCAGAGAAAGATGCAGTAAAGACTTGATACAAAAAAAATTTCAAGATTAAGAAAATAAGGGTGGTTGGGTAGTGCAAGGGCAGGTTGGTGCCTGCAGAGGGAGTTGGTGATTCTTTGTCAGTTGTAGTTGAATAAACAGGGGGTCGTAGCCTCCTACCAGTTGGTGTTGGTGAACAAGGGTGTGGGTGCATCCTGATCAGTTGGTGTTGATCGAAAAAGAAGAATATCTTCCTTCTATGTAACATGTAAAACAAATTTTGCAGTTAATAGAAAAGCGTTTGTGGTTTTTCCCAATTGGGTTCCATGATAAAATATTGTGTCAAAAATTTGTTTGCATAAATAAAAGAAAATGATAAAATTATTGTTTCATTGATTCACCCCCCCCCCCCTCTCAGTGACAGGATATTGTCCTTCAATTGGTATCAGAGCAGGTCTCTTCACAAAAAGTTTAAATCAATTCAAGAGGAATATACATCATAATGGATCAGTAGTTGAAGATTTCATAAAAAAATCCCCTTATTTAATGGTGAAGACTATGTCTTCTGGAATGTTAGAATGAAAAGATGTCTAATGTCCATTGGACTGAAAGTATGGACATTAGTTGAAAAGGGATATGATGTTCCAAAATCCACGCCCATAGAAGCAGAAGACAGGAAAAAAATTTGGGAACATGCAAAAGCCTTAAACACACTACAAGATGGACTGAGTAAGAAAATTCTTGCTAAGGTACTAAACTATAATAATTCAAAACATCTCTGGGATAAATTGGAAACTGTATATGCAGGAGATACCAAGGTTAAGAGGGCCAAACTCCAGACTCTCAAAGTACAATATGAAGGCCTAAAAATGAAAGATGAGGAAAATATCTCTGAGTACTTCGAAAGAGTTGATAATATTATTAATTCAATCAGAGGATTAGGAGTAGAAGTATCAGACAATGAGCTAGTTGAAAAAATTCTAAGAACACTACCTATTCTATACAATCCTAAAGTGGTCTCTCTTGAAGATCGAGAAAATCTAGATAAACTCATCATGGATGAATTGTATGGAATCCTCACAGCCTATGAGTTAAGATTAGGTCATGAGAATCTCTCACAAGGAGAGGCAGCCTTCAAGGTACTCAAGAAAACAAAGAATCAAAAGAAGAAACTTCAATCCAGCCATGATGAAGAATCTAATGTGGAAGAAGAAAATTTCATTTTAAAACTTCAGACAGGATCAGGGAAGTACAAAGGCAAGTTGTCTTTCAAATGTTTTAACTATGGAAAGTTTGGCCATTTTGCAGCCAAGTGTCCCTATCCCAAGGAGGACCCTGAATATGAAGATAACAAAACCAAACAGTACAAGAAAAAGGAAAAACCCAACTACAAGAAAAAAAATTACAGAGGGAAAAAGAACTTTTACTCAAAAGAAGAAAACAACAGTTCATCAGAGTCTAGTGACAACAATGATGATGAAGTCATTTTTCTAGGTATTGAAGAGTCTAATGATATAGAATACATTAAACATGAGAAAGAGTCAGAAGATGAAGCAGAAGTTAATATGGAAGAAGAACTTCTCAGTGCCTTGGATGAATTAAGAAAATACAAAACCAGATATAGACAGCTGAAAAGTTTTGTAGTTCAACAAAAGGAAAAACATGAACAGAAATAAGAGGAGATGGAGAAACTTATGAGCAACCTGAAAAACCAAATCCTAGAAGAAAATAGGATCCAATAAATCCTAGAAAAGTCTCTTAAATAAAAACAAATAACCTGTGAAAAAATGGAGGCAAAAATAGTTCACCTAAGAAAAGAACTTGATACAAAACTCATTCAAACAAGATATGAGAATAGCTCTAAAATATTGGATAAGATTATTACCACACAAAGGGATTTAGGTAATAAAAATGGAATAGGTTATTCTCAACAAAAAATCCAAGTCAACTCAAAATCTTATGCAAATGCTCGCCTCAATACATTCAAGAAGAAAAACGAAGAGAAGACAGGTAATGACCAGAACTCCAGAGGACTACTTCCACCCATCAAGAAGGAAAACAAGACAATACCAAAGAAGGTTTATCAAAACAGGTATCCTCGCATTTTCTTTGGTTATTGCTTTGCGTGCTCTAATTTCGGACACAAGGCTATGAATTGTAGAGCATATAGAAGAAAAAATCTAAAGGTTAAGAACAATAACCTTAAAGATAAACAAGCAATAAATCGAGTTAAAAGCCGAAACTATAAATCCTTTTCACCTCTACAAGAAGGGTACCTAGAATGCTTCAGATTTCATAACTATGGACATAAGGCCATTAATTGCATATTAATGGAAGTTTTAGAACAACCAAAGTTCATTAGAGAGCAAAAGAAACTTTGGAGAGAAAAAACATCAAAAAGGGAATGTCTTATTGCCTTAAAATCCCAAGATAAAAAAGACCTCTGGTATGTTGACAGTGGGTGCTCAAAACATATGAAGGGTAACAAGGACAAGTTTTTAGACTTAAAGAAACACAAGGGTAGAGTTACATTTGGTGACAATGCTTCAGGTAACATACTTGGGAAAGGCACTGTGAGTTTGGGAAAAGACAAAGACAAAAATGTGTTGCTTGTTGAAAAACTGAAACCTAGTCTATTAAGTGTCAGCCAAACCTATGATCAGGGGCACTTCTACATATTTGATTCCCATAAATGTGAGATTAGGAGATAAGACACAGGAAAATTGGTTGGTATTGCTCCTAGAACTGTCGAACATCTATATATACTAGATGCAAAATTGAATGAGGAATGTCATATAAATCTAGTAGATGAAAGTTGGCTATGGCATAGAAGGTTGGGGCACATTAAATTTGACAATCTAGTAAAAGTCAGCAATCTTGGTGCAGTAAGAAACTTGCCAAAGATCATAAATCCATCAAATACTATGTGTAGACACTATCAACTAGGGAAGCAAACTAGAATAAGATTCAAAGAAAAACAATACACAACCTCAAAAAATTTATAACTTGTTCACACTGACCTATGTGGACCTACAAGGACCAAGAGTTTGCAAAGAGAGTCCTACTTTATGTTTTTCATTGATGATTTTACTAGAATGGGTTGGATATGTTTTCTCGAAGAAAAATCAGAAGCACTTAACAAATTCAAAGCCTTTAAAACCCTTGTTGAAAATGAAAAGGAGACAAAAATCAAATGTCTTAGATCAGACAATGGTGGTGAGTTCACCTCAAAAGAGTTTGATCTCTTCTGTGAAACCCATGGAATAAAAAGACAATTCTCTGCTGCCAAAAAACCTCAGCAAAACGGGATTGCTGAGAAAAGGAATAGAACATTTCAGGAGGCTGCAAGGACTATTCTCAATGAAGAAAAATTGTCTGATGGATATTGGAGGGAAGCTGTGAGCACAGCAGTATACATATTGAACAGAGGTCGACTCAGGATTAATAGTAATAAGACCCCTTATGAACTATGGTTTGGAAGAGCTCCATCAGTAAAATACTTCAAGGTCTTTGGAAGTAAGTGATATATCAAAAGGCTTGATGAGAATCTCGGAAAATTTGATGCTAGATCTGATGAAGGTATCTTTCTTGGATATACCTCTACCAAAAAGGCATACATATGCTACAATATTATATTACATAAGATTGTTGAGAGTGAAGATGTCAAGGTGGATGATCATAAAACAATAATGATCAAAAATCAAGAGACTATACTTGACAGTGAAGATGAAGATGATGATGAGTCAGTTGGTACACAAGCAGAAGAAGTAGAAGAGGATAAAGAAGAAAGGGAAGAGGATGATATGGATACGAGTGAAGACGAAGAGTATATTCAATAAGAAGAGATAAGATAAGAATCCCCAAGAAGAGACACAAAGACACCCTCTAGAATGACTCAAAAGAATCATCATGAAGAACTGATTATTGGAAATAAGAGTGGAGTGCACACAAGAAGACAATTGTTGTATCAAACAGAAATAGAACTTTTGTCACATATTGAGCCCATCTCAATCAAAGAGGCATGTAAATATGAGAATTGGGTCAATGCTATGAATGAAGAATTGGACTAGATTGAAAAAAATCAAAGCTGGAAACTAGTAACAAGACAAAAAAACAAAAATGTCATTGGAACTAAATGGGTGTATAAAAACAAAATGAATGAGAATGGGCAAGTAATCAGGAACAAAGCCAGATTGGTATGTAAATCATATGCTCAATTTGAAGTAGTAGACTATGAAGAAACCTTTGCACATGTGGCCAGATTAGAGGCAAATAGGATGTTCCTAGCCTTCTCCAGCTATAGAAAATTTCAAGTATACCAAATGGATGTGAAGTCGGCATTTCTCAATGGAAACTTAGTAGAAGAAGTCTATATTGAGCAACCAGAAGGGTTTCAATTAACTAACAAAGGAGACTATGTTTGTAAACTAAAGAAAGCACTCTATGGGCTAAAACAAGCACCTAGAGCTTGGTATGCAAGGCTAGATTCCAACTTACAAAAACAAGGCCTCAAAAGGGGATCAGCAGACAACAATCTTTATTGTAAAATTGATGGTAATAACATGATGATTGTGGAAGTATATGTTAAAGATATTATATTTGGTAGTGATGATGAAAAAATGAGTAATGACTTTGCTAGGATGATGCAGCAAGAATTTGAAATGTCTTTTCTTGGTGAACTGAATTTCTTTCTTGGATTACAAATAATACAGTTCAAAAGAGGAGTCTTTATCCATCAGTATAAGTATGTTAAAGATATGTTTAAGAGATTCCAGTTAGAGGATTGAAAACCTGTTAGTACACCTATGACAGTTGGATGAAAACTAAGCAAGGAAGATGAGTCCAAAGTTGTATATTCAAAACACTACAGATCAATGATTGGGAGTTTACTCTATGTAACATCTTCCAGACCTGATGTCAAGCAAGTTGTTGGGATGGTGGCTAGATTCCAAGCAACACCAAAGGAGAGCCATGTTCAAGTTGTAAAAAGAATCTTTAGGTATTTGAAAGGAACTATAGATCTTGGTTTGTGGTACCCTAGCAAGGATTCATTCACATTAAAAGCCTATTCAGATGTTGATTGGGCAGGTCGTGTAGAATCTATATGGAAAAAAAAGTACAAGTGGAGGAGCATTCGTTTTGGGAGAATCCTGGGTAGCTTGGATAAGAAATAAACAGTCCTCAATTTCTTTGTCTAGCACTGACGTTGAGTATAATGCAACAGCAGAATCTTGCACATAAGTGGAATGGATGAAACAAACCTTACAAGACATCAAAATAGTATTTGAAGAACCTATTATTATCCATTGTGATAATACAAGCACTATAAGTCTCTCCAAGAATCTTGTCCAGCAATCCAAATCAAAACATATTCCCATAAAATACCATTATCTAAGAGATCGGGCTGAATAGAAGAACATCAAATTGGAATATGTCCCGACACAAGAACAGGTGGCAGATATTTTCACAAAACCCTTAAGAAGAGATGTATTTGAATATCTCATGCATAAATTTGGAGTAATCCCTCTTCCAACCTAAATCTCTTAAGAAAATAATGCATCAATTGGCACCAAATCAGGGGGAGATAGCAATCAAAATCAGAAGGAGTCATTCAGTTATGACAAGAAAAGTATGATTGCAAGATAAGTTACCTGTGTAAAGATTTTGTTCAGAAGTATACAGACAGACAGAGCTTTACCATAGGGGAAGAAACCATTTTCCATTGATGTCAAAGGGGGAGAATAAATTCAAACGAGAGAAGCATCATCACAGGGGGAGACTTTGTATAAACTTGGTTTGTTTCCATCAATGACAAAGGGGGAGATTGTTGGACATAGTGTCATTGATGTATTGTCATTGATATCAACAGACGATGTCATTGATGTGATGATAAGTTGGTATGACGAATTTTCATTGATATCAACAGTATTATGGTTGATGTCAAACAGTTGGACAATGTGCAGAGATAAAATCTCAGGAGGGTTAGCGAATAAATATCAAAGCTCAGAAGAGATGGCGTGATGAATTGCGGAGAGTGAAAGAAGAATTAAACGACTTGCTAGTTTTAATCTTGCAATCGGTCTAGATCATCAGATCTCATAAACTCAAATATCGACGACTATGGTTGATCCAACAAATGATCAGATTAAGTCGGATTAAATCGTGACCATGAGATGTGCAATCGTCAAATCAACGGCAGGAATAGATTGCGGAGATCGAAAGGAGAATTAAATATTGTGCTATTTCCAATCCCGCAATCAGTCAAGACCGTTAGATCTTATAGCTTCGAAGATCGACGATTTTGGTTGACTCACCAACAACACACAACTTCAAATTGTGGAGTTTGGGTGATGAGTTAAATCACTCGCAAGTTGTGGTTCTGAAATCATCCTTGATCGTTAATCTGCTTCGAGAGTCTTCACGACCTTTGGATCACCTTAAATGGAAGGATAGGATAAGCGGGGGAAAACGATTGAGAATTCGATTATCCGAATATCCATCAGCCATCGGATCACTTTAAGTGGAAGGATAAGATAAGCAAAGATGGAGGGTCAGTAGACTTAAACCAAGGCAAAGAAGCATCACAGATAGATCGAGTCGTCGATCTAAGATCTTGATCAAACGAACATAATTCACTTCGGGTCTAAATATGTGAGGAGGTTACGCTTCGGAAATCTCACTTCAGAAGATTTTTGAAATCGAGATATCGAAATACCCGAAGTCCCGAAAGCCAAAATTCCAAAGTCACTCTCAGTCGTCGATCTAAGATACCCTTCGGATGTTATTATGACCGTTAGATCAACGAGATGAATATGTGTCACATTGGGAGATCTACGTCAGCAGACCACGTCAACAATGACATGTGACAGACCACGTAAGCAAGGACACATGGCACAGTCAGATAATGACAAGTGTCAAGTTGAAATGGGCATTTCAGGTACGTGCAAATCAAGAATCAGAGTGACACGTGACAGACACTCGGCTCATGCCATGTCATCAAGTGACGTAAGCAAGTTACGTCACTCCAGAAGTTTTACTTCGGGAGTTTCACCACTAGCAGATGCCCTAAGTCCTGAAGTCTCGAATGTCAAAGTCCCAAAGTGGACACGAGTCGTCTGATCTGAAGATCATTTCGGGTGTATTCTCAATCGTTGATCATATTACAGTGGAAGGATAGTGTAATTAGAATAGCCGAAGTCCTAGAGTAAATGGTGGCCATCCATCTAAATGCTTGATTAAGTCCCAGTCGTCCGATTAAGCAATGAAAGGATAAGTGTAAGGATAGAACATGACCATTGATCTAGTTATGTGAAATAAAAGTGAACCGTCCGATCTGTTCGACGAAATCTTATTCGAAAATTTGAAAAGTTGAAATCCCGAAGTCCCGAATGACGAAGTCCTGAAGTCCCGACTGTCGTCCATCTCATTAGGGGATTAAATTGTGATCGTTGATTTGATAAGCACTCAAGCACTCGTTTGGCCTAGCATCTGGTCACCGTCATTGGTCATATGGAATAAGAGATTAAAAAGGCAGGATATAATACGTCGCTAAATTGATCAGCATGTGGTTTTGTATCACTCGGTCACATGTAATGGTTTGAAGGAAGCACCTCTGCAAAACTCGATTTCTGCAAATAAATGCATAGATTCGGGATCGAGTTAAAAGGACGAAATTGATCCATAACTGTGATCAATTTATGAAAAAGCCTTCACGATAAAAATGTTAAAACAATGATTATGGTTAAGTTAAACAAAGAGGTGTGATGGTCCAAATAAAGGGACATAGTGTATAACATGTTAGAATATAATGGATGTGCTCGTTTAGCCGTAGACAATGTCACTATTGTCACCCAACCATAGGCCGAAGCCACCCCCGAGCACCTTAACCTTGACAAAGAATCATTCTGGAAGCAAACCCTAGGCTAGATAGCCAAACAAGATAGTGCACCTCTCTCCAAGGATAGTGCACCAAGCAAGAATAACAAAACTGATCAGAAAGTCCAAACCCAGAGAAGACCGAGACTATAGACTGGCGGAAACAGCTTCTCCAGAACTTGCGCACAAAAATGCCCAACTGTAGTGCGCACAAGTGTGCTACTGCAGTTTTGAGAATGCTTGTTAGTCTCGCACAAGTGTGCTACTGCAGTTCTGAGAATGCTTGCTAGAATGAAGACTGGCCTCATGTATTTATACTAAAACTGGCAAACTGCATGGGTCGACTTCTCATTCTGGGTGCCTATTTACTTAGTATATAATATTTCCTTTAGCCGACTTCTTCTCTTGGAGGCTAATAACCTAATACAAATTATCCTCTTGATATGACTTGTCTTCTAGGGTTATTAACCAACTTATTAGGGTTTCTTCTTTCTTCCCAGAATATTCTATTCTCGTCAGGTTTACACGTGGAGGTAAATACCTCCCACAGCTACCATAATATCAACACTCCCTCCTATCTAGGGAGGTATTTGAAGGTAATGGTCTTAAGCACAAACATACCATTCACCCAATAGCATCAACATAGTCGTATAGACTATCTCATGACTAGATCATGAGTACCATCATTACTATCAGTGTCATCAGCTACATCATCTCTAGAAACCATACTCCATCTGAGTAATCAGACATGATGTTGGATAAGTCACTCACTCCACAGAGTGACACAAGAGTCTTTCTTCTAATCCGGACATATGTCCTAGAAGAATAAATGTCCTGAACCATTTTTCGTCTTGGAATTCTTTGTCCATCTAGCTGATAATCATTTCCAACACTATTGATAGTCTTCAAGGAAATCGGAACAATATCATTCCATAGAACACAATTGTGTCTATCCATAGTAGTACACAACTACAATCCAGCGGTACACTGCCACACCAAGTACCACACAGATACTTGATCAGTGACATATAGTCACAATCAGTGGAACACATCCACTACAATAGTATACATCTACTATCTAGAGACATACAGTCTCCATAACAATCATATCATCAACATGCACAGAAAAACATTGTTATGATATATAAACTGAATCATCTGGGCCAATCTTCCACTCACATCTGTGAGATCTGGAAGAGCATCTACCTAAAGAAAGTAAAACATCAACGATGAGCTATCCGGACTATTCTTCTCAAGCAAGGAAGAATAATTGTTCTGATTTATGAGCCTGGACCATTCACCTATCTAGGTCATTCCTCTGGCACTAAACAAAGTGCAACCTATAGATAATGAGTCTGCCCTAGGGAATGCATGTCCATGATTGTTGAACCTGGACCATTCACCTATCTGGGCCATTCCTCCGACACTAAACAAAGTGAAACTTGGAGAGAATGAATCTTCCCTAGGGAATGACTGTCTGGACCATTTCCTAAGGAAATGATTGTCCTGCACCAACCTCCAAAACGGACCATTCTTCGAAACTGTTCACAATTGTGAGCTTCGAAAGAATGATTGTCCGACAAGGCGGACCAGTCTTCTTGACCACTACTAAGAGTGACCGTCAAGAAGAGAGATTGTCCTATACCATTCCCTATGTTAACCACAAGGGGAATCGTTGTCTATGGTACATCAGCAATCCATCGAAGCATTTTCATTACGAAAATGACCGTTCGATCTGGACCATTTTCTGAACTGGAAAATTCATGTCCGTCGGAAATCTCGAACCACTTTCCGACTGGAAAGGAACTGCTCATCCTGGACCATTTTTTGAACTTGAAAAATGAATGTCCATAAATCAATAACACATCAGTGCTCCCTCCCAACCTTTGAGTCATATCTTCCTTTTTCAATAAGGAATTCATCTCCACAAGCTCCATCTTGAGTACACAAACTCTTTTATCTTGGAAAGAGGCTTCACCAAAATGTATGCTTATCTGCTCATCTATGGAGATAAATATTGGAGAACCACTTTCTCTTTTCTGGACTTCATCACGGAGAATGTAATGCTTGATCTCAATGTACTTGGGTCTTTCTGGAACATTGGTATTCTCTTGAAGGCTTCATATAGCTCTGATCAATATAGTATATCATTGTTGGATTCACCTTTTGTTCCCTGCTAGCTCATAACATCGTGGCAAGAGTCAAACTGGAACATATCCAAGTGGTACTTCTTTTGCCATCATGAGAGTTTGTCATGGATTAGCAATCCATCATCCTGAGTTTCTGAGTAACCATTATGATACAATATCTTTATTATAGAAAGTTTTTCACCACGCTTTTGTTGTGCATTGGAGGTTCTCCACCAAGTTGTCTCCTTCCATCTGCATACAAAGGTTTATTCCTGGTATACCTCAAAACCTTGAGGTTGTTCTACATATGTTC
>ML798905.1:376986-398176 GCA_009831015.1 Picea engelmannii | reverse complement strand
AAACGAGAGACGATGTTCTGAGAATCAAGTTTGGCTGTGGTTAGTTGTTTTACTCTTCGTCTTAGACTGTGGTTATTTAACCATTATCGCGTTCTCGGGCCTCGGGATTGAGCAAACAAAAACCTAGGGTCAAAAAAAAAAAAACACCGAGATGCGAAACACCGAGGATGTCATAGTCACAGGTTAAAGGTCTTTAATCGTTTTTGCTTTGGACGAAGATTAAAACTGAGTTCGCATTCTTGAGACTCGGGACTTGTGAATTTGAGATATAAAGTGTCCAACTTGTGAGATTATGAAATCTCAAAAAACCTTAAGGAAAGACATGCTCGCGAAAAAATGGGTCCTTCGAAAGTAATAAAGCATTACTATTCTGGTCACGAAAGTTCTCTCAGAGTCTTATGATTTTTTTGGAAGGAAAGAAAAGAAAAAACAGCTCTTGATCATAAGCGTCAGGTTTTTCCAAATTTGTGTAAAGTGAAAAAAAACAGGGGTGGCTCCAACACCTCCCTAGCTAGGAGGGAGTGTTAATATTCTGGTAGCTTCGGAAGGTATGAACCTCTATTGTGACCTATGATGAAACTAGAATACTCTGGAAGGAAGTAAAGAAATGAAGAAAACCCTAGACAGGTTGTCGGCTGTAGAAATATATTTAATATGAATTTATTAATACCCAAAAGGAGAAGTTGGCCCTAGTTAAACTACCCAAACTACTATAAATATAGGGTGCCATTTTTCATTATTCACATCTCAGTAGTTGCATTGAGAACTGGATTTGCGCAGGTGCAGTTGCATCTTGTGCGCAAGTTTCTGGGAAGGTGTGTGCTAGCCTCTAGGTGGGATTATCTGATCAGCTTGGGTTCTATTCTTTCTTGGTGCATTAGCCTCTCTTGGCTATTGGATTTCTACCAGGATTCTCTTCTCTGTCAAGGTCAAGGTGCTCGGAGGGTCGCTTCTGCCTGTGGTTGTGTGATGAGGGTATCGTCAATGGTAAAATGAGCACAATCTTCTATATTCTAACAAATACCACAGGGTAGAAAAATTCATAGCAAGCGGTTCAAATGGATCTATGTTGGGGAAGTTCGCTCCTTTCGGCATCTCCCAGGCAACAAATTCAATCAGGACCAGGATCCATCTAAAATGAAATTCATAACCCTGATCCTGTGCTTCTCAGCAATCTAGTTCCAACTGGTTAACTAGGTACTTCGCCAAGTTCATTTGTAGGCCTTCCGCACACTTCCCTTCAAGGTCAGAACAAATTCAGTGACCTGCGTAGGTTGGTTATTCCTTACTAACTTTCCAACTATTAGTTGACATGCGAAGCACACTGCGCTACTCTGGATGGAAGCTACCTTGTAGCCTCTTGTTACCTTCTCAACGTTGCCATATGTATCCTTGATCTTATTTGCAAGTGCATGATCTATGGCTTTTCCTGGATAAAAGTCTTGTGGGTTGGGTCCTTGCATACTCAGTCATGTGATCCTATGGATCAGTGTTGGATCAACTGTAATGCAGCGGTCTAGCCATAAGTAGCCACCATGGTAACATGACAGTAGCATCTTGACACAGGCGTTGACTTCTTGGTGTCTTCCAAAGTGTGGGATCTTCATGACATTCATCAGGGTGGACTGCGTGAGGTTCATCATCCATAATTGAGGGATGATCTTCGAGTTCTTCCCTTTAGTTCTGGTTAGGTACTTGTATGGGGCAAGCATACCATATATATTTCAATCTCTGAGGTTGAAGTCGTTGAACTTCAACACTGTGATCTTGTCCTACTCTGTTAGAACTATGTGTATCCCCTTCGGGAGGTACGCAATGACCATATTTTACTTAAATTCTCTTGGCACACTATCACGATTCACCGTGCCAGCCAGAGGTGGGATGTAATCAAGCAATATGGATGGAATCAAATTCTTTTTTGCTAGGTTGTCTTTATGCTTGGTTCTCTTCTCTACTGACGATCGGGATGGCCCCAATCCGTGAGCAGCCGACGGAGAGGCTTGCAATCCTCTCGTCAATGATGCTTGTACACCTGTAGATATTGAAATGACTCATTCAGTCATGATATAGATCAGAACTTCTTCGAAAACTCTCACTGTTGCACTGAAATTGTCTGACATACACGCTCAGGGTTGGAAATATTCGGGTTCGAGGAGTAACTTAGACACTGCAATAGGATATAAGGAAATAGCGCAATGATCATTCTATAAAATCAACAAGTCTGAGGGCTCAAATTCACGATTAGAAATTTTTTTCTCAGTGCATGGCACGACAGGATAAGTAGATAACTTGGCAACAGATTGCTTGCAACGGTTGAGAAGCCTTCATTAAATTTGTTCTGTCTTTTATGGCGCGGTCTAACAGTCTGGTGGCAAACCATAAATGTATTTCTAATCATTCGGAGGTTCATTCAAATGGTTATATTGGCCCCAATGGCTATATTTATTCGGCATGGAGAAGTGCCATGTGACGTTGTTCTTTTATCCTGGTGAAGCTCCAATTTTGCAAATTTTCCTTCTGCGAAATTCCCTCTGGAACCTTCTATAACTTGTCGATCTTAGATATTTTCTTACTTAGTTTTCTCACTTTCTTTCGAGTGAGCTTCATCTCGGTATGCATTTTTCCATTATGATTCTTATCTTCTTTTGGCATAGTTACTCCACACTGTTGAGGTTCTTTCCTAAGAGTCCAGGGTGATACTTCTTCTTTATCTGGAATAGGTACTTCAATATTTTGTCGGTCTTCTAGTGTTCTTGCAAATTCGACATACGGGTCTCTGGTGTTAAATATATTTTATATGTTCTTATGTTCTTCAATCAAGTGTGTGATCCTTCTAGTCACGAAATCTTTTAACTCTTGCTTCTTCTACGCTAAAACTTCTTTTTCTTCTTTCCTTCTGGCCTGATTTCTTTCAATCCAAGGTTTTCCTAGTAACATGGTAAATGGGGAAATGTTCTCAATAAATTTAATAATCTCAAAATCTTACTCTGTCAAAGTTCCATTGGAGTTCATAGATATCTGGGTGAGATTTCCACATAGATTTATCAGCTTTCCTCTAAATAGACCTAGTCCTCCCAATGAAGGATTCATAGTAGGCTTCCCTAAAAGTTCCCAAGTTCTTTCTGTGATGAAATTCACTTGTGTTTCCTCATCTAGAACACAGTCAATGTTAAAGTCTCTTATTCTTGCTTCAAGGCATTCTTTTTCTTTGAAAATTTTTGATAAACTAACATGTTGGTGGTCATTCAGGGTTTCTTTTATCTGTAGCAATAATTTCTCTGATTATTTATGGGGTTCTACCGTTTCTGGATCTACCTTATGGTTTTCTTGTATCATGTTCATTCCTTCAAGATTAGCAATCATTCTAGGGAAATCCAATACTTCATGGTCCATAGCTTTGCAACAAAGACAACTAGGTCTTCTCCCAGGGCATTCCTTAGCAATATGTCCTGGTGTTCTGCAACTTTAGCAATGGGTTAATCCTCTCTTTATTTTAAATGATTCCCAACTCTTTTTATACTTCATGCTAGGGTCATAGTATCTAACTTGCAAACCTTTCTTTCTAGGATCCTGCATCCACTTGTTAGTCCAAACATTTTTTCTATGCATAGGTATAACATATCTTTCACTATTCTTATCAAATCTACGCATATCAAACCTTCTTTCATTTATTAGTGCCCTAGTTTTCAATATAGGACAGAATCTATCAAACATACCTAGATCCATACTTTAGAAAAAACAATTTCCACTTATCTTACTTCTACAGAGCACAAAGATTTCAGATCTAGAACTTTTCACTATTCTTACCTTTATCAGAGCACAGAGCTTGTAGATATTACCTCTTTTCTTCAGATCTGACCTCTTTTCTTCAGATTGGTCTTCTTTCATTAGCACAGAGATTTATAAATCAAGTAAAATACTGTGCACTAGAACGACAGATCTATCCACAGAGATTTAACAGTTTCAGGTCAGATCCTTACACAAAGCTTCCTCTTCCTTAGTTCCCAACAATCACAGTTTCATGTCTCGGCAATGGAACCATTTGTTGGCATAGGGGTAGACCCAGGGTTCAATGCTACAACAGCACACCAACAATAACCTAACTACCGGCCCTTTTGGCAAGACCTGCGAAGCAGATGAACTCTCACCCTAGGTAGAGGTAGGGGTGGTTGCAGGACGCAGGTGTCTACAACCTTAGCTGGAACACAGGTCTATGATTGTAATACTTAATAGAGAACGTAGTAGTTATATTTATCAATATCCAGTTCTTAGTTACAGTGTAGTTAAACCCTAATCACAGTACAACGCAGTAGTCAACCAAATCTGGCATATATCAGCACTTAGCACATTGGAACAAGTCAAATCTAGCAGATTCAAGCACTAAGCACATTCATATAAGTCATATCTAACATCCATATACACCATTAGCATAAAGCATAAACAGATATATCTGTCTATATCAAAGCACTTAGAAAGTAAAGGCATAAACACATCAACACATTGCACAAAGAAGAGAAACACATCATACACGTGTTTCACCCCTACCCTAGGGCTACGTCCACCAACTCTTCTTCTTTATTATCTTCTTCAATATGTTACATGAACAGAGCCTCAAAACCTTACTCCGCATAGGACATGATATTTGTGCAGCTCGCTAGATCCTCCTTCCCCAAGTATATCTAAGCACACAGCCTTCCGCAGCCTCTTACAATGACTTGCACTTAGCTCAGCAAGTCTCACATAGCATGCATAGAGAACTTACAATCTTGATCACACAAATCCAACTTTAGTACTTAGCTATTCCCTTATGACTTCCTCTCTCATTACATCACCTAGTCTTCCATATAGACTTTACAAAATAGGCCTAAACATGGGTAAACCCATGGGCCGACATCCCATACCTATTACATAATCCCAAATCCCAAAAAGGGGTCAAGATCCCACGATCTCTGCTTCATCTTGTGCTCCGCCTTCGACAGGCTGTCGAAGTCCCAAAATAGGTCAAACTTCACCAAGGATTTCCCAAAACTTGGTCAAGGGCCAACAGTCATCTTGTTGGAAGCCTCATCTACTTGACTCATAATCACCCTAAAATTTCATTTGCACTTGGAATTGTTCCACACTTCATGATGGAGCCACATGAGATTCATTAGAAGGCTTCCAAATGCATTTTACACTACATACAGAGCACTCACAAGTACAAGATTCATTATGCACTAGGCACAAGTTCATATTTGATTGGATAAATGGATTTTGATTTGGCTAGTGATCTTTATTATCGCAAGTCTACACCTGGATACAATTTTCACCTTCATTCTAGTCCCATGTGTTTCCATAGAAAGAAGCAGCATGTCATTTCTCTTTCTTTAATTGAGGCTAAGTATCAAGGCACTGTTAATTCCACCACGAAGATTATTTGGCTTCATAATATCCTCACTGAACTTGGCATCACTTTTCAAAAACCATCAGTCATCTACTATGACAACCAGAGTGCCATCTAGATCTTGAAGTACCTGGTTCATCATCAGCAAACCAAACACATCAAGATCCACATGCATTTTCTCAAGGAGATGATTCAGGAGCAGGTCATTGATTTGTGTTATTTTCCTATGGTAGAGCAGGTTGCAAACATATTCACCAAACCCTTCTTTCAATCTCTCTCAAGGGTGTGGAACATTTCTTCTAGGGGGGTAACTTATCCCTTCTTGCTTAATCCTCTCATGGGGGGGAGTTTTTCCCACTGGATTGTATCCTTACTTTTCTTTTTGAGGGGATGTTTTGTACATGGGTACTTCATCAAGCCTTGTATATGGGACCCATATTTTCATATTTTTTTATGATTCTCCCTAAGTTTCACTTAAGAGGGGTGTTAGTCTAAATAGAGTTCTTTAGCTATCTAGTTCTTTCTTATCTAGTTCTTTGTTGTATCTCTCTTCAGACTAGGTTACATTTACTTAGGGACTTTTTCAATTTCTCCCATATTGGTTTTGTTTTTAGTATCTTGGGTGGTAAATCCTATATATACTCACTCGTCGCTCTCATACGAGCATCTCATTTTCATTGTATACTTTGCATTATATTGAGTAGAATACAACTTATTCTTTCTCATTTCTTCTTTATAGATTTTATATCCTTTATTCATTTGCATTATTGGGTGGATTTTCAATCAAATCTTACAAAAATCAAGAAAAAAATTCAAACAAATGAATAAGTGGGAGTTTGGGTTTGCAAATCCACCACAACATAAGCATGGTAAAGGTGGGCCCAAATCACAAAACAAAGGATATAGCAATGATATCCAACCTCAAGACAACCAATTCAATCTGTAGGAAAAGAAGGGTAACAAGAAGTCGAAGAAGGGTTTATTTCATAGTTGCTCGAGAAGGATTTATTCCATATCCTAGATAATACATCTCCTTCCATTTATGAATGATGATCTCATGGTTGAGATATGAAATTTGAACTTGGCTTGATGGCATTTTGAGTGTGTTAATGAAGAAAATTTGAAATGAATATGATACATTTATATGAAGTCTCAAGCTCTAATCTCATGGAGGGTACACTTTTTAGCTATAGGCTGGGAAATAATTCTCCAAGACTCAACAAAAATTTGGGCAAAAATAGAATTGTGAAAATTTGGTATAAATTCCTAAATATGTTGGCGATAGAAGCCGAAATGGTTAAGAATGGAACTGTGATTCAATGATGGGGAAAATAAATGAGATAGGAAACTTTTCCTATGACTTATTTCCTTTGAAAGTAAACATTTGGAGATTATTCCTTCAAAATACTATGGAGCTATGGTATTTTATATGTCTGTAATTGACGTGGGGATTATATGCTCGAATATGTTGTTGATGTCAAAACAAGTCTAATGGATGAACAATATAGACAATGTTATTAGGAAGGACATGAGATTCTTCATAGTTGTTTGTAATAATTTAACAACTTTGTGATTCATAAAAAAAAAATCATTATAAGGATCTAGGATTCATAAAAAAAAAAAATCATTAAAATCATTATAGCACAAGATCTCTCATGTTGTTTGTAAAAGGCTCAAGAGAGATTATATTTACCATGAATAGTTGAGGTTTCACCCACAAATATATATCAACAACCCACAAACATTTGAAGGATTGGGATGAGTCATGAGGGGGAGGTACACATTTCATCATGAATGGCTAAGATTCATTCTACTAGGGCCACATGGATGACCCAAATCATAGTGGCTAGGGATTCCTCCTATAGTGTAAAAGAATCAAATGTGGAGGATAATAAAAATCCTATGTTATAAAATAACCCAAGGATAACATTCCATGTGGATGCATCGAGGGAATAATAAGAGTTAGGGCCACATAAAGGCACCTAAAAGATCATGCAAAGGCCATCAAGATGTACATGACTAGAACATATTGGGTTGCATATGGTCTTCATATTATGTAACATTGAGTAGCCCAATTGAAAAGACATGACCATCTAAGTGGGTTTGGTGACAAGATGAGAAGGTAAAAAATGGGGTACATGCACTAGTGAAAAGACAATGCATGATCCCATGGCCTAAAAAGGAAAAGGAAAAATGGGTCCAAGCTTGTGGGGACCTAAGTCATAAGAAAAAAAAATTGTATGGAACCAAAATTTTATTCTGGAAATAACTTGAGCATGTTTATAAGTATTGAACTAAAAATTTAGGTGGAAGTATGCGGTGACGATGTCCATAAAAATGTCTTTGGGATTAGATTTGCAAATTCGACATCAAATGCCTAAAAATTGACCAAAAAAGATTTTTTATAGGACAAAACCATACTCTTTTATAGTGACCCCATTGTTGATGAAACTTGGACATAAGGAATATGAGCAAGAAAAACCCATAAAATCGTTTGGACAAATTCCAAAGAATTATGAGCAAAGCTCAAAAATGGGGCCAAATCCACTATTTTATGACACTTTTTGTCAGTTTTGGACCCTATATATAAAGTACAAGTGACCTAAGATGGAAAATGTGGAAAAATTTGCGTAGTCAACATTCCAAATTTCCAATAATTTAGACAACTTTTTTCCAATGGAAATTTTCCAGTTTTTCATTGTTTGGGAAAGAGTGTTTTGTGGCCATTTCACCATAGTAAATTGAGAGAAAAAAGTCATGACTGGTTGTCATATTTAGAAGAATGAAAAAAAAAATTGGAACAACATATTGTCAAGGTAAATTTTGTTGAGTATTCATAGATGATAATACTATCAATGATTGAAATAAAATATTTTCCAATTCTCGCCCAATTTTATTCTACTGATGATGGAGGATAGTATTCACCCTTAATTTGCACAAGAAAAAGTGTAGACATGTGTGATTTGTGAAATTATGAGATATATAACTTTAAACTCCAAATTCAAAATGGGCCAAAAGTACAACCATTGGAAGTCTATTTCAAAGAAGATCATAACAAAAGTTTAAGTTTGAGAAACTATATGTCTAGTCCCTTCAAAATTTTGACATAAAATAACCTCTAGGATTCATTGGACAAAATTCATGCCAATAAAGGTAATATCCAAAGCATCGACTTGCACTTGGAAGAAAGTAATATTTTTGATGGAATTAGGCGTCTAAAGAGACATATGAACCTAACATAATTCCATACCTTGCATAATGGAGTAGTCTTGGAGATATGGAAAATGTTAGGATATTTAGACACATATGAGTTAGTTAAGATCAACTTGGTCTAATGTGTCTTTAGGTAAAAGTGTGTTTCTTAGTGTATTTATTTAGTATACATTTGTATTTATGTAATCTAATGGTCACAATATGTTCTAGATATAGAGTGATATGACAACTCATATTCTCCTTGATCTCAATGGATATATTGATATGTGGCTTAGCACCTAATTGGTCCATGATCTCTATTTAAAGAGAATGGAGGATCATTTGTTGATGATAGATTGTGAGAAACTCTCTTGTAAAATATTTTTCTTTTACATTAATATATTGCATAAAATGGCCATGTTGGTTGGGGCCATGGACGATTTCCCTCTTCGAGGGTTTTAACCAAGTAAAGACATTGGTGTATTGATCTTTGATCTAGTTGTGTGAGTGTTTATTGAAGGTGTTCATCCTCTGTTGGAACACCTTGTTTTGTCTAGCATGGTATCAGATCCCATTTGAAGACTTGCTCCCATTGATGATCGAGATCTTGAACCCATGTTGTCACATTTTTGGGTTGTGTTATTTTTGTGCATTTATGAACTAAGAAAACTATTCCATTATGTTTGGAGTGTTTCTTTCAATTGGAAACACATTTTTTTCACTCGAAAAGGTTTCCAATTTCCAAAGATATGATCATTTTTTTCATATTCGAAGGTATCAAATCTGAATGCACACCCTTTCAAAAAAAAAAAATATGAGTTAATTTTTCAGTTTTACTGTTTTTATTTCCGGATTGCTACTCTTTCTAGTCTATGTATGTTATTTTATGTGCTCTCTATGTGATCTTGGAAAATCAGAAACGGAGCAAAAAGTGTTTACTTTTCTACATATTCTCTTTTTCGTGTGCTTTATGCAAGCTCAACAAATAAAAAACAGAGAGAAAACTTGCATTTTTCAGGTAAGCTAATCGAGATCTAACCCCATTAATGTTGAGATTCGGAATTACTTTTCTTCTAAATTTCACCTGTTTTTGTGTGCGGCTATGTTGAAGTTTTTTGTAGGTAAAAACAAGGGTTTTGGGGGTAAGCACACACTTCGAGCCAAAGAGTAAAAAAGAAAATAAAAAAGGCCCCCCTCCTCCTTCCTCAAAATTGTTATATATTTTGCACTAACTCACTTGATTGAAAGTTGTTTTATTTGCTAAAAGGTCTTGTGTTCAAGTCTCTCTTTTTTTAAGTTACTTTTTGAAAAAATTCATGTAACTTTCAGTTATCTCATAAATTTATTGTAGATTGCATCTCACTTACATTATAAAAATGAATCACTATAAAGTAACTTTAATATTTTTTTCAAGTTAATTTTTTCATGCAACTTTAATTTATAAAGTAACTTCATTGTAGAAGTGATTCTCACTTATTCTATAAAAGTGGGTCAGTTCTTAAGTAACTTATTTGTAAAAGTGAGTTTATAAGAAAAGATAGAAGGAGAGAATTTTTTCAATCGGCCACCTCATTGTACATCCATCATCATGTGGGCCAACT
Source organism: Picea engelmannii (assembly GCA_009831015.1). Taxonomy (NCBI): domain Eukaryota; kingdom Viridiplantae; phylum Streptophyta; class Pinopsida; order Pinales; family Pinaceae; genus Picea; species Picea engelmannii. The sequence goes on along the minus strand of ML798905.1, from coordinate 388,000 downwards.
TTTACGTGACACGTGGTACTTTGTCAACGGGATTGGATCATCATATAATCTATCATCTATCTTGGTACTTTCTGGGTGGAAGATTGGAGGAATCAGCTTACTGGGCCATTTTATCACAAGTCCTAGTTTGAAAATTGGGTCTAAAACCTTCTGGAGCCATTTTGAGGCATCGAATGACATTTTTATCAAAAATATCATTGAATGCTCCCGAAAATTTTCTACACATTGAGACCTTTTCACCTGTGCAAGAATTGTCTCAATTGGAGCTCATATGTGAAAGTTATGCCTCCTACGCATTGACATACCATGTTGAACACCATGGCATGAGTGGATGTCACGTCATCCTCCATTACTCAAATGTATGGGTCTATCCATGTATGAATTTTCAAGAAGATTCTAGAAGGTCCAAACCTTATCACTAATTGAGGGTTGAAGAAGTCAAAAACATAACCCTAGATTACTATCGGGCTATGTTAAATATCGGGCCACTAGAAGGAGAAGGGGTTCCATTATTTAACATTGTACTTCTTCCATAGTTGATAAAATACATATAGGAGTGGTATTTTGAGAGCATAACATAGGAGAAGGAAGATTATGTAGCAGCCTTTCAAGCCACAGTGTCATAAGCAACTCCATAGTGAGTGCCCATTACTTAGTATTTTCATTTTGATAACTGAAGAAAAGAGAGAAGCGCATAGGCCTCACCTTCGAGCGAGGTTTTCTCCCATATTTGGGTTTCCCATGGTAATATTGTGTTTATTTTTTTGGATGGTGTTCTTTCATTTGTTTGTTCTTTTATTTTTTTGTTTCAATTATTTTCTAAAAAAATAGAGCAATAAGCTAGAGATAACAAAATCTGATATCTAAGGAAATAAACCTACATAGTAAATATTTCATAATATTATAACATATGTCGTGACTAAAAATTCTAGTGGAATATCCACAGCAACTTACAGATCACTTTAGCCACGTTTATGCATTGTTTTAAAAGGGCATAATGTTCACATTCCAAGTCCATTTTTAGTGCTACTTTTTAAAAAACCTATTTTTTTGAGAGCTTTCCATCCAAACAACCAGTTTCATATTTTGAATCCATATTAAATACATATTTTAATATGGCTTCTCCAAGTGATGTTTTTCTTACCAGTACCAACTACTACTCATGGAAATTCCATATAGAGAATGTACTAAGAAGTAAATGATTATACTAGATTACCTTGGGAAAATAACAAGCCCTCGCTGATGCTAAAAGAAATACAAATAGGATTAAAAAAAATGGCAAAGCAAATGGATTAATCAAAATGTCCATCTCACATGATTTATGGTTTCACCTTCAAATAATTGATGACCTAGATGAAGCATGGGCCAAGCTAGAATCTGTATTTGGTAAACACAATGTGATTTGAGCCCACCAACTTGAAAATCAAATAATATCTTTAAGTCCCAATGATTTCCCTTGCATTGAAAATTATGTATCTAAGTTCAAAACACTTAGACTTTTACTGAAAGATTTTAAAATGCATATGAAGGATGAACGATGCATACATGTTATTCTTGATAAGCTCAATACACATATTATGTCTTTGTATCTACCTTCTATGCCACTAGAGAAGCTCTGGGGAATTCTTATCAAGATCCAACTCTTGAGACTTTTTGTGATTCTCTAATTAGAGAGAAAGATAAGATCTTGCATATTGGAGTGATCAACACCACAGGTACATCTAACAAATCCTTGATGGCCCGGTAGAAATACAAAATGAAGAATCCAAAGAAGAAACATCCTCACAAAAATAATAAGAAAAATTACGGTCCCAAACCCTCTCATCCATCATCTACTCCCAATGCTGATAAAAGAAAAAAAAAAGTATGAAGAGTGATAGGCATTGCAATTTTTGTGGGTATCATGGTCATCCAAAGTCTAAATATTTTAAAAATATGGAGGCCTTAGAAGTAGAAATGAAGAAGCACAACATCAATCTTGATTCTTCTTCTTGTAACTCTTATTCTTATGGACATGAACTTTATACTTTTGATTTCTCCTTCAATGCAACATCTACTTCTTCTTCTAATGAGTGGCTTATTGATTTTGGAGCACGTTATCATATGGATAAGGATAAATCCATTTTTTTATCTTAATGAATGTAACATCAAATAAATATTTCAGTTATGTATTATGTGTTCCAAGTCTTTCCTGCAACCTTCTATCAGTATATTAGATCACTCATTCAAGTAGAGGAAAAACAATAGAGTTTTCACCTCACCAAGTTGTAATAAAGGATTTAAAATATCCTAAGCATGTCCTAGCAACTAGAATTGTTGATGATTTGACAACTTTGGGTCATCATCTTTTCCATTAGTTTATGTGTCTCAAAGCGATGACTTGAGAAAACTTTGGCATGAGGGTTTTATTCATATAAATTATCATTTATTTTAGAAACTATGTAATCAAAATATGGTGATTAGACCAACTCTTGTTTCTTGCAAAGATGGTGTTTGTGTTGGTTTTGTTCTTGACAAACATCATCGAGACAGTTTTGAAAAGCATGTCGAGATGGTGGTTTTGTTGGTTTTGTTCTTGACAAACATCATCGAGACAGTTTTGAAAAAAATGCCTCTTGGAATGCCTCAACCCATTTGCAAACTGTTCAAAATTATTTGTGTTTTCCACTTTCGTCTCCTTCTTTCTATGGATGCAACTACTTCTTAACCTTTATTAATGACTTCTCTAGATGCACTTGAGTTTACTTCTTAAAACTTAAGAGTGAATTTTTTGACATTTTTTGGGCCTACAAGGCCCTCGCAGAAAAAGAATCTGGACATCAACTATAGAGGTTAAGAACAAATAATGGTAGTGAATATGTGAACAATAAGTTTACAACCTAATGCACTGCATAGGGCATCCAAATGAAATGTATTGTTCCATATACACCACAACAAAATGGTGTTGTTTAGATAAATAATCACACATTAAAGGAAATTGTTGATTGTGTGATCCAGTCTAACAGATTAAGTCTTCATTATTGGGCAGAAGCCATCAATTGTGTCAATTACTAGTAAATTTCACTTCCATAAAGGATTTAAAAAAAATAAAACTATAATAAGAATGGACTAAAATTAATCCAAATGTAAGCCACTTCCATGTATTTTCTAGTGAACCAGGGGCTCACATTCCTGATGAAAAAAGAAAAGCATTACAGCCTAAAAGTGAGAAGTGTATTTTTGTTGGATATTCTAAAGATGGAAAAGGATAGCGACTTATTCAACCTCATTCCAATGAAATATTTATTAGAAGAGATGCTAAATTTGATGAAAATATCTTAGCTTGTGATCCTAATTCATCATTTGTGCCATATTCAAACTATGATATATGTTCGACATTTGTGGCATTTTTTGTTCCTATTCTAGTTTCTCTGTTAGATGATGACAACGAGGATGAAAATCCACCTCCACCTACTCACCTTCCTCTATATGAGTCCATTAAACATGAACCCACACTAGCATCATCTCTTCCTAGATGGGTCCATTCAACATGAGAAGTAATCGGTGATCTTGTCGATGATCCTACAAATTAGAATCAGGCATGTTCATAGTTCCAGTGAGATTCCTCCCTTTTGGCTCAAGTTTTAGATACTCATTATCCAATTATGGGTCTATTCAACATGAGAAGCAACCGGTGATCTTGTCAGTGATCCTACAAATTAGAATTAGACATGTTCATAGTTCTAGTGAGCCTCCTCCCTTTTGGATCAATTTTCAAAGACTCATGATCTAGACACATTTGCATAAGCTTCTAACCATCTATATTGGGACACAACAATGAATGAAAAATATTGTTCTTTAATGGTGAACAATACTTGGGACATTGTACCTCTTTTGAAAGGAAGAAAAATTGTCCAATGTAAATGGGTATAAAAAACTACGTAGATGCATATGGAAGTGTTGAAAGACATGAGGCCTAGTTAGTTTCCAAAGGATTCTCTCAAGTTTAAATAATTGAATACAATAAAACCTTTTCCCCTTTATCCAAAATGAATTTCATCCACCTTTTTCTATCCCTTGCTACCTCACATAGATGGGAGTGTTAGAAAAATAGGACTGTGGAGCAATAAAATAAAACAAATGCGGAAACAAAACACAGAAGATACATAATACAATAGAGACACAGATTTACATGGTTCACCCAGTGTGGGCTACGTCCACCAGAGAAATTTCCAGGTCCTTCCTTTATTATTATCCAGCAAATGAAGGGATACAACCTACAACAAACCCATTGTAACTTCATCTTCTTTCTCTCATACTCTCTTATCTGAGAATACAATATTCTCTATGATACATAGTTGCAATACATTTCCCTCATAAGAGAGGGTTGCATTCTAGGGAAAAAAACCCTTACATAACTTCTACCTTTAGATATGCAACCTTATAATGAACAATTTGGATTTACAATGAAATTACAATATACTTTTACAAGGCAATTTTTCCTTCAGGGGCCCGCTTTCCCCCGAACCCCACAGAGGGGGTCACCCCCCTCTGCACTCCCCCACGTGGAAGAGTGTACATACTTATGGGGTGTAAATACTTCATGGGGTATAAACACGGCTAAAAACAAAAGACCTCTGAATCAGGAAGATAATCAGGCTCCACAACCAACAGGGAGGTCTATCAAATGGATGTTAAATATTCCTTCTTGCATGGGGATTTGCAAGAAGAAATATACATGGAACAAACTCTTGTCTATGTTTGGAATGGCTCCAGTCTTGTTTGTTTCCTTAAGAAATATTTCTATGTTATTAAGAAATATCCTCGAGCTTGGTATGCTAAAATGGATAGATTTCTTCTTAGCACTGACTTTTCTAGATGCCATTCTGACCCTAAAGTCTATACCAAGAAAGTAGGAAGCCTCTCATAATACATGTCCTTTATGTTGATGACCCCATCCTCACTAGTAGTGACCCTAAAATATTAACCCGTGTGAAATCCAATGTTAATAAAAACTTTGAAATGATAGACTTGGACTATTTGCATTATTTTCCTGGCCTCCAAGTATTGCAAACTAAGGAAGGTATTTCCATTTCCCATTCTAATTATGTATGTGAGATTCTTTGTCACTTTCATGTGGAAGATTCTAAACCAACCCCTTCTCCCTTCTAGTCTAGCGTCAAACTTTCCACCACTTGTACTACTCCTAAAGTCAATGCCACTTTGTACCATCAATTAATTGGTATCCTCTTATATTTGACTCAGATTCTTCATGGTATTTCCTTTGTTATTGGTATTGTTTCCCAGTATATGCAAACACGCCATGAAATCCATTACAAAGCAATAAAAAGGATACTTCAGTATCTCTGGGGTACAATTTAGTTTGGGATACATTACAGTTCTGGGGGGACTCATTTGTTGGTTGGCTTCACTGATTTGGATTAGGCTAGAGACCTTGATGATCAAAATTATACTACAGGTTATGTTTTCATCCTTGGTTACATACATATAAATTGGGCTTGTAAGAAACAATAGGCTATTTCTCTTTCTTCAGCAGAATTAGAGCATCGAGTAGTGGTTAATGCAAGTCAAGATGCCCTGTGGCTTTGATAAATCCTTTCAAAGTTTGGATTCCAACAACAACATCCAACCACCCTATAGTGTGACAATCAAAGTGCCATCAATCTCGCCAAATATCTAGTTCAACATTAGGACAACAAACATATTGAGATACAAATGCACTTTATCGAAAATCGCATTCATGATCAAGTTCTTGAAGTGCTCCTTTTCCCTATAGAATATCAAGTTGAAAACATTTTCACAATCTCTTACAGAAGCAAATTTTTCCAAACTTTGATATATGTTAGGAGTTTAGGAAGTTGTCATTAAGGGGGGATAGGATCTAATGCCTCATTCCTTCTCCTATTGTGTCACCTTTGTAAATCCTTTATTCATATCCCAAGTTGTTCTTAAGGGGGGTGTTACGGTATTTAGACACTTAGGAGTTAGTTAAGATCAACTTGGTCTAATGTGTCTTTGTGTAAAAGTTTGTTTCTTAGTGTGTTTCTTTAGTATGCATTTGTATTTATGTAATCTGAAGGTCACAATATGTTCTAAACATGTGTTATCTGACGAATCATATTCTCTTCAACCTTAACAAATATATTGATCCATTTATTAACACTCGATTGGTCTATGATCTCTATCTAAAGAGTATGGAGGATCAATTCTTGATGATTGATTGTGATAAACTCTCTTGTAAAAAATAATATTTTTTCATTAATATATTGCCTCAAGTGGCCATATTGGTTGGGGTCATGGATTGTTTCCCTCTTCAAGGTTTTTAACCATGTAAAAACATTAGTGTATTAATCTTTGATCCCATTACGTGAGTGGTTATTGAAGGTGTTCATATTTTGTGGGAATACCCTATTTTGTCAAATAGAACTGCCATTAATGAGAGAGGGTGCTCATGTTGAGAGTATAATAGAAATGTGAGTTAACAAATAATCTAAATGTCATGATAAAATTGGATGGAATGCCTTGTAGATTTGACTTGAAGGTCAAGTACATGGAAAAGGGGAAGGAACCAAGGTTATTGATGCCTTGGGAATAGGAATGCATGCAATGCTTTGACTACAACTACTAAATGCAATTTAAGTTGTAGAGAAGTGTTATGGGGGATCTCAAGGCTATTTTAGTTGGTTATTATATGCAACAACACAATTTGTAGTAGAGGGATGGAAGATGTTATTTTATAAATAATGATGACCTCATGCATAAAGGCATAATGCATGTTCATAACTCTTGGAGTTAAGGAACATAGCCATGATGTGGAAAGTTGAAAGATATCAACCAACAACTTATGTGTAGAGAACATGAAGTGGATGATGAACTTGAATTCACTGGGAAGATGCTATTAAGGAAATGAAGCACTCTTTTGTTAGGAATATGATCGTGGAGCATGTTGGATTTTCCTTATTTACAAATAATTAGTGTTACTAGTGCTATTTTACTTCATTACCATTAACATATATATCATGTACTGAGAAGTAGCAACAAAAACAAGAGACAGAAAATAACACAGATATTTATCCTGGGAAAACCCCAAATGGGGGAAAAACCCAACAACCTTTCTTAGATAGATTTTGTTCAAAAAGCAAGTCCAATTAGATTAACCCTAGCACAACTGCGATCTTAACCATAAATACCACCCCAAATGAAAAATAAACACCATACAAAGGTAGTGCACCTCCTCAAGGAGTAGCGCACAAGAGAAAGATACTAAAAGACTGAGCAATAAAAAAATATGCAGCTCCAGATACTACGTCACCTCCTCCAAACTTGCGCCTTTCATCTGTGTAGCTAGGAGAGTGTGAGTGAGTGAACAAATGAGCCAATATGTCCTCTATTTGTAATCTTCATAGCCACTAGACTGGGCTGACTTCTTCTCTGGACAGGTGTATTTTTATTATTACTCTATTCTTTTGGGCCAAATTTTCTTCTAGGGTATTTCAATATATGCTCAATGGATCTCTTGCTTTTGGAATCTTCTCTGCATCTAAGAAGGGTCATATAAGAAGGAAAGATCCTCCCACAACTTCCAAAACCTCAAAAATCCCTCTTAGCGAGGGATGCATCTTTCATGATGTCTTCATCTGGTAGTCCACTCACTACTCTGTAATATGCTATCAGGCACATGACTACTATAATGCCTTCGGTAGATCGAATCATCAGGCATAGTCTCTGAGATCAAACGGTAGCACACATAGCTACATCCAAATGATCTGGTAATCTCCATGACAATCAACTAGTAGCACATAGTTGCTACAATGAAATCCAATAGATCACAACTATTGTCCAGTGGCACACAGTGTTGGGCGCAGGCCCATTTTGGGGAAAAGGTTATGTTTGGAGAGAAAAGCACGAAGTAGGAGAAAGACAGTTGGAAGGAAAAGTAGCACGTACAAGGAAAGCATGCAAGGCGTGCATGCAAGAAGACTTAACCATGTTAGGGTTAGGGTGTTGGTAAGATATTGTAATGGCTAATAAGCCAAGAATAAGTATAAATAAGTACCTAGGAGTTCTAGGTCAGGATGGATATGGATAGAGAGGATTTTTTGGAAATCTCTACATATAAGAGAGGACTATTTTTGGGTATCCAGGAAAAACATTGTAATATATACCATATTTTTGTAAGTTTTTGAGATGTAGGAGATTTAAGAAACTTGATCCCGAGGGTTAGATCGCAAGTTGATGAGCGTGGTGTGATCTAGTCAGCCTCACAAGGATCGTAGGGGTATGTTGAGATTGCAAGATCAGAGACTGTAGTGCACGCAGCGTGATGTATTGTAGAAACATAATAAAAGAGCTTGAGAGCCAAATCTTTGTGGATGTAGCCTAGGAGGGGGTGAACCATGGTAGATCATGTGTTATGTGAACTATTTATTGTTTATTTCTTTTATGTCAATGGTAAACTCTTAGATAAATGTCTTGATGAAGTAGTTAGGTTTGTTGATTTACATCATGGATAAAAAATGACAATATATTAAATCTAGATGTATGAGATAGTAAATGAATGAAGATCACAAAGTACAATCCCATATCCCCACTCATTCCCAGGATACAAGCACCTGAGCATTTTAACCACCCATAGAACTATCTCGGGTGAGACTGCACAGTACACTCTGTGCATTGTGTTTCCTTTTGGTTTACCAGGAAGGTCGATAGTTTTAGAGGGCTTTGTTGGAAGCTTGTTTAGATCTGAACCTGGGTCATCCTAAGAAGTAGAAAGAGGATAAGATCAACCAAAAAATGGTTTTGTTGCCGGTTGGAACAGAATGGGATTGAGTGAATGAGATCTGTTGAAGAACTGTTAAAAGAATGTCATATCTGTTGAGGAAGTGTTAAAAGAATGAAAATATAGAAGGGGATGTTTAGACCATGGAATCCAATGAAAGGCATATATCAAAAGCTAGTTGAAGACAAAGGAATTGGAGTTTGCGCAGAAGGACAATAGAAACCCTAAAATAACACCGCGCAAATATCTGGACAAGTATGTATTTAGTGAATTGCATGAAGTATGTTTCTATGATTTCCCACATGTGTTTCAAGAGTGGATATTGAGGTTGAAATACAACCACGTAACAAATCGAATCAAATAGCTAGAGGGGAATCATGTGGAGATCCTGCAGTTACAACAAGTTCATGCACGCAGTAGATTTTTGGTTAGACAGTATTGTTGTAGGATTTATCGCATAATTTGTAGTAGACACTGTGAAGTCTCACAATGCAATAGGGAAAGAGTTCCTAAGAGGACCGTGAGGAAGGTATATTGTTGGTTGTGGAGCATGATTATCTTCCTGACTCAAAGGTCTTGTGTTTTTGTAGCCATGTTTATACCCCATGAAGACATTACACCCCAGAAGTATGTACACTCTTCCACGCGAGGGAGTACAGAGGGGGGGGGTACCCCCTCTGCAGGGTTCAGGGGGCCTATCCCCCCAGCTAGGGGGGTTCGGGGGAAAGAAGACCCCTGGCCAGGGTTTGGGGGTAGTGTTCCCTGATGGGGGTTCAGGGGCAAAGCCCCTGAAGGAAAAATTTCCTTGTAAATGTATATTGTAATTTCATTGTAAATCTAGACCGTTCATTATAAGGTCGTAGATCTAACGATAGAGATTATGTTAGGGTTTTTTGCCCTAGAAGGAAACCCTCTTTTATGAGGGAAATGTATTATGGATATGGTAGATGGTGAATATTGTATTCTGAGATAGGAGACTGTGAGAGAAAGAAGAGGATGTTATAGCGGGTTTGTTGTAGGTTGTATCCCTTCATATGTTGGATAATAATAAAGGAAGGACCTGGCAATTTCTCTGGTGGACGTAGCCCACACTGGGTCAACCACATAAATCTGTGTCTCTATTGTATTGTGTATCTTATGTGTTTTTTTTTCGCATTTGTTTTATTTTATTTCTCCACGGTCTTGTTTTTCTAACAACTGGTATCAGAGAGAAAGGTAACTCACAGGAAAAGAGGGTTCCTAATTCGAGTGGGAGCAATGTCGGAATATGGAAAGTTTAGGGTTGAGAAATTTAACGGCCAAAACTACCAGTTATGGAAGATGCAGATGGAAGACTATTTATATCAGAAGGATCTATTCCTACCATTGGGCAGAATAGCAAAGAAGCTAGTGGCTATGAAGGATGAAGAATGGGAGATTCTTGACAGAAAGGCTCTAGGAACGATACGGCTGAGCCTGGCAGCGTCTGTGGCTTTCAATATTTTGAAAGAAAAGACAACGAAGGGTTTGATGGATGCATTGACCAAATTGTATGAAAAACCCTCGGCATCCAATAAGGTATTTCTAATGAAGAGATTATTTAATATGAAGATTTCAGAAGGTGGGTCTATTGCAGATCATTTAAATGATTTTAATACGATTACTAATCAACTAAGTTCTGTAAAAGTGGACTTTGATGATGAGGTCAGGGCTCTTCTAATCTTGTGCTCATTGCCAGAAAGCTGGAATAGCTTGGTCATGGTTGTAAGTAACTTTGTCTATGGTTCAAATACTTTAAAATTTGATGATGTTGTTGGTGTTATCCTTAGTGAGGAAATGCGACGGAAAAGCATAGGTGAGACATCAGGAAATGCATTGAACATGGAGAACAGGGAAAGACAAAAGGATAGAGGAAGGGGTTTTGGGAACCGTGGGAATTCTAGGAAGGGCAGATCCAAATCCAGACTTGGAAAGATAGAGTGCTAGAATTGTGGGAAGAAAGGATATCTAAAGAAAGACTATAGAGCTCCAAAGAAACAAAGAGATGGATAGCAGGAGAGAAATCGGAAAGAAAATGTAACAGGTGATGTGCTATAAGATGCTTTGATTTTTCTCTGTAGATAATATTTTTGAGTCTTGGGTAGTAGATTCAGGGGCTTCATTTCATGCCACACCCCATAGGAAACATTTTCTAGATTATGTTCAAGGTGATTTTGGACAGGTTCATTTGGGTGACGATGCACCATGCAAAATTGT
>ML798905.1:349888-363746 GCA_009831015.1 Picea engelmannii | reverse complement strand
CCCCGCTAATTTTAGCATACTTCACTAGAGTTTCTTCCAATGACCATTAAAATTGGCATGGTCCACCATATTTGGTAGACCCACCATATTTTTAAAACGAAATTCTTTCACGGGTTAATATTGGGCATTTTCAGGATGCCTCGTGTCACCTGATGATTGGGCCACATGGCACCCACCGATAGGTCCACCTGTATGCTGACATTGCTTCACCATCATTCTGTACTGACACGTGGTGCTTCTTAGGTGGTGCCATGTGGCGTCGTCTGGGGGTGCTAAGTGGCACTTTTCTATTGGTCCACATGGACCCATGAAAATCCCATTAGCGGGTGACACATGGAAGCCTCTGGTACTACCACATGGCATGTTGACGTCATCAGCTCATATGATGACATCACCCTACCATGTCATCTTCTGACATCAGTAGTATGGATGATGATGTGGCCCCCTGCTAACTGGCCATTTTTGACGACAAATTTGATTGCCAATATATTTCAAATCGTAACTTTGTTTGACGAGATGTTTGCGTCGTTAGAAATATTGTGATGCACTCTTCACGATCATGTTGTTTTCACTGCATTTTGGGAACTTTGAATTTTTCCCTTTCTCTGTCTGTTGGAGCCGTTCTGAGCATTCTGAGTTGCCTCTATGAGTTTTGAGTTATTCTTAGGCTTCTCTGGATTCCTTTTGGATCAGCAGATCATTACGCCGATGGAGAAATTGCTCGAGAAAGATATCAAATTTTAGTAGAATGAGGACTGTCAGCAAGGGTTCGACACCTTGAAAGAGAAAATGGTCACAACACCTATACTAGTATTCCTAGATTGGGAAAAGACATTTCATGTGCATGTAGATGCATCAGCCATAACACTTGGAGCTATTCTAGTGTAGCCTAAAGCAAGGGAGTTAGACCATCCCATAGCGTTTTCAAGGAGAAAATTGTTAGACTCGGAGCATAACTACAATACTACAGAGAGAGAAGGCCTAGCAATGGTATATGCACTGCAGAAGTTTAGGCACTATTTACTTGGAAAACATTTTAAGATGTTCACAGACCATTCTTCCTTCAAGTACCTATTCAACAAGCCAGTGTTGGGGGGGAGAATATGTAGATGGTTATTTCTATTTCAATAATTCGACTTTGAAGTAATAGTCAAACCAGGGAAGTTGAATGTAGGGTCGGATCATTTATCAAGGGTCACTAATGGAGAGGAACCGACAAACTTAGAGGACAACTTCCCTGATGCACAGTTGTTTTCAGTGCAAATAGTCAATGAATACTTTGCTGACATTATTGAATACTTGAGTACAGGGATTGTGCCACAGGAGTTTAACACCTTGTAGAAGAAAAAATTGGTTGTCAAAGTTGTAGACTATCAATTGATTGCAGGACACTTATACAAAATGGGTACAAGCAACATTTTGAGAAGATGTGTATTGGAGCATGAAAGACCTAGAATTTTAGCAGAATCCCATGAAGGAATAGTTGGAGGATATTATGCAAGAAAATCTACTGCATAGAAGGTATTTCATGTATAATTATGGTGGCCAACAATTCATAGGGATGCAAAGGAATATTTCCAGAGATGTGATGTTTGTCAGAGGGTTGGTAAACCTAATAGAAGGGATAAAATGCACCTAAGACCAAAAGTAACCGTGCAGGTATTTGACAAATGGGCTATAGATTTTTTTGGACCAATTCACCCACCAACAAGAAGGTTAGGAGCTAGGTACATAATTACTATGACAGAATACTTAACAAGATGGGAAGAAGCAACACCAGTCAAAGATTCAAGCGTAGAGACAAAAACACACTTCTTGTTTGAGCAAGTGATGATTGTATTTGGATTCCCAAGGATTTTGATGAGTGACCAAGGTACTCACTTCATCAACAGTACTATCAAGGCTATGACTGAGGAGTTTTAAGTTTATCATCAGAAGAGTACACCATACCACCCTCAAGTAAATGGAACAGTAGAAGCCTTCAACAAGATCTTGGAGAATGCCTTGACAAAGGTTTGCAATGTTAACAAGGATGATCGGGATTTGAAAATACCAACAGTATTATGGGCATACAGGACTACATGCAAAAATTTTACAGGACAGACACCATTCGGGATGGTGTATGGACAGGATGTAGTAGTATTGTTGGAATTTCTAGTACCTAGTCTACGCGTTGCAGCCATTACTAACATGACAAAACAGGGCATAGTAGAATAAAGGCTAAATCAGCTCATCGAAATGGAAGAGGATAGGATCCTGGCAGGATTTCACCAGGAAGTACAAAAATCCAGAGACAAATCTTGGCATGACAGACATATCAAGAAGAAAATTTTCAAGGAAGGAGACTTAGTCTTGCTATATGAAAGCAAATTCTTTCAACATCCGAGTAAATTTAGGATGCATTGGCCAGGGCCATATGAATTCTAGCATGTCACAGATGGAGGATCTATATGACTAAAGGACCTAGCAGGAATCAAATTAAAGGGAATGATCAATGGGAGTTGACTGAAGTTGTACAGGGACAATCGACCTCACCAAGTATAAACAGGGACAATGTAGTAAGGAAAGTATGTACATAGTGTACCATAGTAGAAACTAGATAGAAAAATGACAAAACTAAACAAAAAGACAAAAAGAAAGAAAAACAAATACAAAAACACAGAAAAAGTTGAGTGCAGGAGTTACAAAGCCAAATATCAAAATATCATGTGCAGTAAAAAGAAAAGTTGGCGCAAATGTATGCAAAAAGTGAAAAATGATCGCGAAAAGTTCTATAAAGGGTGGAAAAGGAATAGTTATTCAACACTTAGAGAATTTTGAGCTCAGAACAATTAGAAGAATCTGTGCCCTAATTTCAAAATTGTCATTGTAGTCAGTCATGCTTATGACAGTCGCGCAGGATGGCTCCAGCGAAGCTGAGGTCATCAGGAAATTTTATTAGGGTCACCCGACAAGGTCAAAGGCGCAAGGAATGGATACATCCCGAGCCCATAATCAAGCTCAAGTATGTGACCACTTCGAAGCCAGATTCTAGTAGCCTGATGTGGGTTAAGGAAGAGTTCCCCACAGTGCAACGAGGAGAGGTAGGGTAGCACTCAGGAGCTGAGAATGCAGTTTCAAACCTTGAACCCAAGGATATTACAAGATCAACCGGCACAGAGGAACCAAGACCATCCCAGTCATGAGAAGAAGTTTGGATCGAGGACATAAAAGACCAACCAGACTCACTTAGGGATGAGGAGGGTGCAGAAGCCACCGAGGTGGGCACAGCCATGGTGGGACAGAAAAGAAATACCCCTGAGAGTCTTGAGATTTCCTTACCCTTCATTCTAGACGCAATCCCCACTATCAAGGACATGTAAGGGAAAGTGCCCAAGTTGCGCTACACGGACCATGACATGTGTGACATGGCAAAATTATTAGAGTTGGTCAAGGAATGCTATTTGATCAACACATGGAAGGTTGGACCCCTCAGAAGGCCAGTATTTTGTATTAGAGCCTACTCAATGGATTACGGGGTTATACAACTCTGGCATTATGAACATGTTGGACATTCCACACTTTGGGTGGGGAAACAATGTCAGCCTATGCATTAAGAAATTAGTGGTATGGGTCCATGGGGGAATCTTGTGGATGGACAAGCCTCGTATAGATATATGTGGAACTCATTTCCAAGATTACTGAATTTCCCACAGTCGACGCATAGCCAGAAGATTGTTTGGAAAACAAGGCACGCGAGAAGGAAATGGCATAATAAGTGAAGGCATAATTCGGCACGTCGCAGGGGAGTAGAGTCCTCATCATAAAATAAATTAATGATTATGCGATGAGGTTCACCAGCAAACTCATAGCGTGCAAGATACTAAGGAGGTGCCACTGAGAGGAATCCCCTGAGTAGTAGTGTAGTGTGCAAAAGGAATGATGTTCAATTGGGCACAATATTTGTTGAACCAGTTCTTACTGGAATGTTGCGGCGCGTAGGATAATGGAAATGAGTTCCATTACTCCTAGTTGATGATATTTGTTTCTCTCAAAGGGTGGTAGGAGCCCAAGTAAATTTCCTTCATCACAAGGATGTGAAAGTGATACACAACCAGGTGATACACAACCAAAAGAAAGCACCTTAGCATTGCAGCCACCCATAGAAATATCTCGGGTGAGAATACACAGTACACTTTGTGCGTTGTGTTGCCTTTTGTTTTACCAGGAGGGTCGATATTTTTAGAGGGCTTTGTTGGAATATTGTTTATATCTGAACCTAGGTCAGCCTAAGAAGTAGAAAGAGGATAAGATCAACCAACACACTGTCACTTCTAGTAAAACACATCCACTATAGTAGCACATAACTATTGTCTGGAGTCACGCATCCTCCGCCAGTGGAACACATTCACCATAGTAGCACACAACTACTATCCAGAGACACACAGTCTCCTCCAGTGGTACACGACCACAGAAGTAGCACACAACTATTGTCGGGATTCACAAAACCTCTGCTAGTGGAACACATCCACCAAAGTAGCACACAACTACTGCCCGGAGTCACACAGCCTCTTCCATTGGAACACATCCATCGAAGTAGTAGACAACTATTGTCCAGACTCACACAGCCTTCGCCATAATCTTACGACTATGTGTTTGATGTTTCTTCTCTCAGCACGTCTGATAGTGCATTACCCCCTCAGTCACCTCATGTGATTGATCCAAAGAACCCTTAGCCAAAGGGGTTAGTCGGCATGAGAAGAAACAACACACCTCCCTCTCAATGAGGGTGGACATTCGACAATACTCCAAGCTTGCCCCTGAAGTACTCATACTTCACTCTTGACAAGGGCTTAGTGAGGATGCATGTTATCTACTCGTCTGTGGATATGTATTGGAACTCCACATCTCCTCTCTGCACCATGTCTTAGATGTAATGATATTTTATCTCTATATGCTTAGACATGTCATGGAATACAGGGTTCTTGATAAGCTTCATGCAACTTTGATTGTCACAATGTATCAAAGTTGGCTCTAATTCTAGATCAAATATCCCAACTAGCAACTTCCAAAGCCACACTGCTTCACGTCTTGCCATGCTTGTTGTGATATACTCTGACTCTAATAAATTGAGTGCCATTGATGTCTTGTTCCTTCTAAACCATGAGACCATGCATGATCCTAGAATAAAACAACATCTGGAAGTACTCTTCTAATCCACTGCACTCCTTACCCAATCAAAAGTTGTATATCCCTGTAGCTTCACATCTCCACTTGAGACATATCTCAATACATATCCAATTATACCATGAAGGTACCTCAACATACGCTTTTTTTCCATCCAATGTACCTGTATAGGTTTAACCATGTGTTGACTCAAGGTATTCACTGCAAATCATATGTTTGGCTTGGTGTTAACCAGGTACATCAAGGATCCAATCAATTGTCTATACATCTTTGGATCCACCAAATATGAATATTTTTCACTCAAGAGCTTCATATTTATTTTCATAGGTGTGGTCATGGACTTGTAGTCCAACATCCTAAATTTCTTCAGGATCTCAAAAGTTTATTTTCCTTGGCTAAGGAAAATCTCATATGATCTCTACCACACTTCCAATCCCAAGAATCAATGCATCAAACCTAGATCCTTCATCTTTAACTCTGAAGAAAGATCCCTCTTACACCCATCAATGAGCTTCTTATCCCCTATTAGAAACAAGTCATCTACATATAGAACCAAGATCAATGGGAATCCATCCTCAACCTTATAGTAAAGGTTAGGATCTACCTCACTCTTGGTAAATCCCAAACTCATCAAATATCCATCTATCCTGGCATACCACACCTTGGGTTCTTGCTTTAGCCCATACAAGGCCTTCTTCAGTCTACACACATGGAACTCCTTCCCATGGATCACGAAGCCTTATGTTTGTTCCATGTATACTTATTCCTATATTACACCATTCAAGAAAGAAGTCTTCACATCCATCTGGTGTAATTTCCATCCCATTGTGGAAGCAATCACAATGATTGATCTAATGGAAGTGTATTTTTCTATAGGAGAAAAGGTTTTGTCATAGTCTTCTCCCTTTTTCTGAGAGAACCCTCTAGCCACAAACCTTGTTGTGTACTTCTCTATGTTGTCATCTGCAACATGCTTGATCTTGTAGATCCATTTGGAAGTCACAATTGACTTCCCTTCTGGTCTCGGAACAACCTCCCATACATCATTATTCATGAAGGACTGATACTCCTCCATCATGGCATCCTTCCATTGTGGATTCTCAATAGCTTCTTCAAAAGTGGAAGGTTCTGAATCAATGATGTTGCTCATTAGTGCCACATAACTAGAAAAATGATGTGGTCTCTTGCTCTCTCTAAGGGAGCCTTTGGGAGCTACATTTCCTTCAACTTCCTGCAAGGTGTTCTGAAGCCAAGTTGGTCTCTTCCTTCTAGCCACAGCTTCTTCAGGTAGATCTACAGGTCTTTCTAACTCTACCATATCATTATAAACTTATGGGATGGTTTCTCCAGGTGTAGAGTCTACCATGACTACATCTTTAGGAGCCTCTTTCTCTATTATTTCCTCATATATGTGATATTCCCTTGATATTATGAAGGCTTAATCTTTGTCAAATGTTACATCTCGGTTGATCATGATCTGTCTCTACACTGGAATGTAAATTCTATAGACCTTCAAAGTCTCACTGTATCCAACGAATGTGCCCTTCTTTCCTGAAGGTTCCAATTTCGTTCTCGTTTCCTTGGGAACATGTATAAACATTGGACAACCAAAACTCCTCAAGTGACTGACTTATGGCTTCTTTCCAGTGAACACCTCTTCAAGTTTATTTTTCCCCAATATCTTATGAGGGCTTTTGTTCTGCACATATACAACTGTATTGGATGCTTCTGCCCATAAGTGCATGGGTAGTCCCTAGTCATGTATCATCACTTTTGTTGCTTCTAGGAATGGATTTTTTCTTTCTTTCTACAACCCCATTCTATTGGGGGTTGTAGGGAGTTGTAAGCTCCCTCTTAATCCCTACTTCTTGGAAAAAGTCTTTAAACTCCTTTGAGGTGTACTCACCTCCATTGTCAGATCTCAAAAATTTAATCTTCCTCTCATATATATTCTCAACTAAAGCCTTGAACTCTTGGAACTTGTTAAGGACTTCATCTTTTTCTTTCAATAAGTAGATCCATGTCTTCTTGGAATATTTGTCTATGAAAAAAACATAGTATACAAAGTTTCCAAGTGATTGCATTGTCATTTTTCTACATAAATTGGAGTGTATGATTTCCAAAACACCTTTGGATCTTCTATAACTACTTGTAAAGCTTCCCTTGGCATTCTTTCCAAGTGCACAACCTTTGCATACTTCATCATGGTCTATCTAGATTTCTAGTAGACTTATAACCATTTTTCTCAAAATTGGTAATGCTCTATAGTTCAAGTGAGAAAGCCTTTGGTGCCATAGTTCACTGGAACTAACACTATTGTGTACAAGTTCTTTTTCTTGGTGTCCCTTCAACTTATACAGTCCTCCCTCTCAAACACCAATCAGAGTGGATTTATTTATGCTTGAATTCTTGGGCCATAGAAGGACTTGGCCATCCACAAAAGCTACCCTAAAGCCTTTATCTTATAAAGATGAAATAAATAGAGAATTGTTCTTTAAACCTTGTACAAATAGTATATATTTAATTGAAATAGGGGTACCTAAGTCAATTTGTAAGGAGGTATCTCCAACGCCTTTGATTGCATGCTTGGAATCGTCTCCAAGCACCACTTGAAGTGAGGAGTCATTTTCTGTTAATTTTGATAAAGAGTTTATGAATCCGGTCATATGTTTGGAAGCACCACTGTCTATGAGTCAAGTATTGCTTCCTTGATTGATGGTTCCAATGAGTTATTAAATGAATACAAATTCTTCATCGTTGGGTTTGTGTTCTTCAACATTAATTTCATGTGCATGGTGATTATTCTTCTTTTCCTTCTCATGTTTGCGAGGACACCGTGCGGCATAATGTCCCATCTTCCTGCAATTGAAGAATTGAACCTTTGACATATCCCTCTTATGACGTGGCCTCTTAGAATTCCTTGGACTATCTTCTTCTCTTTTCTTTCTCTTCTTCACTTGTGTTGCAAGTGCTTGGTTTTCCTTGTCATCTACCTTTTATTTCTTGGACATCAACCTAGATTCCTCTTAAGATAAATCTTCCCATAACTTGTCAAACTTGGGTAACTTCCTTCTTGCACAAATTCCTTGGGTAACTTGGGTAACTTGGGTAACTTGGATGCTAACTTGTTAGGAACCAAATACCAAGATAGCATAGGAAAACCTCAAAATAAGTACTCAACGCCTTGAAAAAGAGAGAATTCCATATAATAAGCCTCTTCGAGGGGGCAACCTCCTTATATACCACATATATTTCCAAATACAATATGATTCCAAATGAAAATGTCTCCTTGGTATATATAGGAGACTAGGAGGTACAATTACAACTAATGGACCCAAGCCGACATAAATAAAATAACATTACTAATGTAATATGCCCTAACTATGGGGTAAGGTGCCATTATTTAGGGCTTAACATGCCCCTCTCCTTCAAACAAGTGTTGTCTGCAATGCTTGAATAATTTTGGATGCTTCCATATAAAAGACTCATCTTTCCAAGTGGAATATTTGTAAATGTGTTGAACCTGCATAGAATAGATCTAGCTAGAAAATACCACACACATTTGCAGAGAGAAATTGAGAAAGAAGAAGCAAGAGAGAAAGAATGGAAAGAATTTTCATTAACCATATTCCACACTCAAAGAGTGAATAATTTACAATATATATATAGGATAAATGAGTAACTAATGAGCCATAGTGGTGGTCTATATTGATCTGGACACACACCAATAGTTACAAGAGTAAACTGCCACCTAGTCTAGTCTCTCAAGCAGTTACGAGAGTGAACTGCCACCTAGCTGAGTTAACTAGTCAACTAGTCTTCAGTTAACTGACTAAACAAAGATTAGTGAGTTGGTGATGATCCCAATGTTGCATGGTGACAAAACCAATGCAACATCTAAACTCAACTCAATTAGTCAAACTGAAGTGTCAACTGAAAGAGAATATTCTCCAAGTGGAATATTCTCCCCTAAAATACAGGAGACTGGATAATGACTAATTATGACTGATAAAAAAGGAATAACCTTAGGAAAAATAAATCCTATGTGTGTGTGAAGTAACTCCAACACCCCCCCTGAACATCACTATGGTGAAAATAAAGAATGGGTCTCGTCTACAAGGCCATGTTAGGTACCCAAATACAAAAGATACATTGAACTAAACAAGGAAAGAGGGAAAACCTCATGGGAACAAAACCCCCCCTCAAATTACAATGCATAAAATAAAAAATGATAAGGAACAAAAGTCAGTTGCTAAGAAACCATGTCCTTCACTCCAAGAAGACCTCGCAACTATGCAATTTTGTGCTCTTTGAAGATTTTGTTGAAGATGTAGATGTCTGCACGGATCTGATGAAGTATATGCATCATTGATATTTCCACACATATCCACTTTATCTTCTTGTAATGAATAATATCCAAATAAATTTTGGATGAAATTTTGAAAACCATGCGGCCATTTCCAGAAAAATGTTGAAATTTTGTTGATTTTGAAACGATCATAACTTGAGTTTCCGAACTCCGTTTCGGATGATTTGTTTTTTGAAATTGGATATTTTCCCGAGAGGAATTAAAATATCCAATTTGTTTCTGTAATTTGTTCTTAGAAAATATTAGAATGGCATATGATGTGCGCAGATCTCTTTTTGTCTCCTGAGATGCATGCTTGGTGCATGCAACAGTGTCTGCATGTGACTCATGAGATGCATGCCATATATCTTCCACATGAATTTCAGAAAATAAATATGAAATGGACTAGACATCATCTTCAATTAATGGAATACAAATTTTTGCAAAAACTTTTGTAGAAGACTCTTCATAATAAGATACTTGATCTTTTGATGGCTTCTCTTCTAGCTCTATCTGTTCGACCTCCTGCATGAAATCTTCAAAATATTCTTTATTCCCAAATAGAACCTCCAATCTGGTCCATAATTCAATTGGAGTTAATCCTTGTGATTCTTCATATACTTGATGGAAAAATTTGAGAGAAACAGACATGCCAATACTTCCTATGGCCATATCTTGTCTATTAAGAAAGTCATTTTTCTCATTGACAGAATCAGGATCTACTTCCATTGCCATGGTTATTTGGTACAAGCCTCTGCATCTAAGATGAAGCAAAATTTTTGGCTTCTATTCCAAATAGTTATGAGGCGTGAGAAGTATTTCCGACGAATAATCCATCTTTTTGTTGTCTTCAATCTTTTGTACCTACAAAAAATGATTTGGTGTAGATTTTGCTTAGCATCTCTTCGGCTCTGATACCATGTTAATGTGTTGAACCTACTCAGAATAGATCTAGCTAGAAAATACCACACACATTTGCAGAGAGAAATTGAGAAAGAAAAAGCAAGAGAGAAAGAATGGAAAGAATTCTCATTAACCGTTTTCCACACTCAAAGAGTGAATAATTTACAATATATATAGGATAAATGAGTAACTAATGAGCCATAGTGGTTGTCTATATTGATCTGGACACACACCAATAGTTACAAGAGTAAACTGCCACCTAGTCTAGTCTCTCAGGCAGTTACGGGAGTGAACTGCCACCTAGTTGAGTTAACTAGTCAACTAGTCTTTAGTTAACTGACTGAACAAAGAGTAGTGAGTTGGTGATGATCCCAATGTTGCATGGTGACAAAACCAATGCAACATCTGAACTCAAATCAATTAGTCAAACTAAAGTGTCAACTGAAAGAGAATATTCTTCAGGTGGAATATTCTCCCCTAAAATATAGGAGATTGGATAATGACTAATTATGACGAATAAAAAAGGAATAACCTTAGGAAAAATAAATCCTATGTGTGTGTGAAGTAACTCCAACAATATTCAGCAGGTAATTTTCTCAAATTAATGAGATACTGTGAAATGGATCTATTCCTCAGCTGGAGAATTCTTGTGTTAGTGATAGATTTAGGCTCCAATATGATTTTTCCTTCCTCGTCAAGTTCTGCAAATATAGTTTGAACTGGGATCTTGTCACCTATAACCTTCTTTAAGAATGAAACATGGAAAACTGGGTGTACTCGTGAAGATGCAAGAAACTCCAATTTGTATTCCATAGTACCAATATTTTGCAACACCTTATAAGGGTCATAGTACTTTGGTGATAATTTATTATCCTTCTTGGCTTGCTTGAGGGACATATGTTTGTATGGTTGTAGTCTTAAAAACATCCAATCACATACTTCAAAACTTCTTTCACTGTGATGTTGATCTCCTTGTTGTTTCATACAATTTTGTGCCATGGACAGGTTGTCTTTTAAGATTTGGAGAACTTGTTGTTGATGCTCGATGTGATCTTCCACTGCTTGAACCTTAGATTTTTATTTTAGATAAGAAGTGATGGAAGGAGGGTGGTATCCATAGAGTGTCATAAATGGTGTCATTTTTGTTGAAGTATGAAAGAAAGTGTTATACCACCATTCTTCCAAGGGTAACCATTTGAATCATTGTGTTTGTTTATCAGAGACAAAGAAACAAAGCTATCCTTCCAGAAATTTGTTCACTATCTCAGTTTGTCCATCGGATTGAGGATGATAGGATGAGATATGAGCCAATTGAGTACCCAAACAAGAAAATAATTTTATCCAAAAATGTCCAGTGAAGATGGGATCTTTGTCACTTACAATAATCTTTGGGCTTCCATGTAGCTTTTGAACTGTCTCCATGAATGCAGTGGAAATTGTACTGGATTTGAAGGGATGAGAGAGTGCACAAAAGTGTGCATACTTGGTCAGTCTATCAACAATCACCATGATGACACTCGTTCCTTGAGACTTCAGTAACCCTGTGATGAAATCCATGGAAACCTCCTCCCAATGTTGACTTGGGATGGTTAATGGTTGTAAAAGACCTGGGGTTTTAATTGTTTCCACCTTATTTTGTTGTAAAACAAAACATTCTGCCACAAACCTTTGAATATATGTTTTAAGGACATCCCAAAAAAATTCCTTTTTGACCCTATGGTAGGTTTTCAAAAATCTCAAGTGCCCTCCAACCGGAGGGGTCTGCAATTCCAATAGTACATTTTGTTTGAGTTGTTATTTCTTACATAAATATAAGCGATCTTTGTACCATAGTGAATCATTTTTCCATGTAAATGTATCTGATGCACTGGAATCCTGCTCCAACCTTTGAATGAGAGTCCACACATTTTCGTCATTCTTCCATTCATCCCTCGCTTCTATTATCCAATCGGGTTGGATGATCAAGATAGCATAGAGAAAGGACTCAACATCTTCATCATTTCTTTAGAGTGCATCTTCCACAACATTTTTCTTCCCTTTTTTATAGATGATTTCAAAATCATAACCCAATATCTTGTCACCCATTTTTGTTGTTCATATGAAGATATTCTTTGTTTCAAGAATTATTTAAGACTATCATGATTTTTTTTTACTTTGAAGTGCCTACCTATTAGATAAGGGAGCCATTTCTTCAATGCATGTAGTATTTCCATCAATTCCTTCTCATAAATGGGTTTGTGTAAGTCCTTTCCCTTGAGTGGTTGACTTTCTAAAGCAAGGGGCCTTCCTTCTTGCATTAGAACAACACCAATTCCATTTCCCGAGGCATCACATTCCAAAATAAAGGTTTTTTTCAAGTTGGGTGTGGTCAAGACAGGAGCTTTGCACATCGCCTCTTTAAGTTGTTCAAAAGGTTGAGTTGTCATTGGAGTCCATGAAAATGCATCCTTCTTAGTTAACGTCTTTAGAGGTTCTACTATTCTTCCATAGTTCCAAACAAACATTCGGTAGTAACCTGTCAAACCTAAAATTCCTCTAAGATTTTTCAATGTTTTTGGAATTGGCCAATCCATCATCACCTTAATCTTGTTAGGGTCTACCTTGACACCTTCAAGAGATACAATATGACCCAAATATTCTACCCCCTTCACCCCAAAGAAACATTTGGATGGTTTTGCATATAGTTGTTGCTCCTTTCTTAGTTATAGCACCTTCTCAACATGTCGCACATGATCCTCCCAAGACTTGTTATAGATTAGTATATCATCAAAAAATACTAACACAAATTTTCAAAGGAAGGGCTTGAAAATGGAATTCATCAACCCTTGGAATGTGGAAGGTGCATTTGTAAGACCAAAAGGCATGACCAAAAATTCATAATGGCCTTCATGAGTTCGGAATGTTGTTTTTGGGATATTTGCTTCCTTCATTCTAATCTGATGATACCCTGAATAGAGATCCGTCTTTCTAAAATAGATTGTTCCATGTATTTCATCTAACAATTCATAAATTATGAGAATGGGAAACTTATCTTTAATAGTGATCTTGTTGAGCTCTCTATAATTTGGACACATATGCCATGAGCCATATTTCTTGAGTACCATACGCTAGGTCTATGTAATGATCCCAAGCCAAATTATTTCTTGGAATCACTAACTACTACTAATTTATTGAGTTATTAAGTGCATAAAAGATTCATCAACACATGGATATCACAATATATTCAATATGTAGAAGCACAAGCAAAGATTTGACCCTTTTATTATGAGCAATGTAAGATAAATACAATAGATGGTCAATCTGGCATAAACCTCAGATGGTCGTACAAGCAATAGATATGAGCTGCTACAAAATTCTCCCGACAATACAAAATAAGCCTCCAAAGGCTGGATATACAATGAAGACTGAATCAAGCAGATCTGAGTCGTACTAATGCTCAAC
>ML798905.1:314555-349520 GCA_009831015.1 Picea engelmannii | reverse complement strand
AATAGCAAATGCTAATCCAAAACCAGAATGAGTAATAGGTGCACCCCAACCTCTTACTTATACTTTTCCTTCTAATTCTCTGTTGAGTTAGGTTAACTCCCAGGGTTAATCTTCTATTCTTATGTTGAGTTATCTCTTACTCCTTTATCCTTTTCCTTTCTTAAGTCAACTTAAAAATATAACTTTTAACTTCTTGACTTTCCCCCCTTCAGTGTAAGACTATGACCTAGTGGGGGTGCCCAGGCCACTGAGTCTCCTCATCACCTCTCTAAGAGGTGGGGGACATTACAGCCTCCTCTGCTTGAAATTGCTTGTCCTCTTGAAATTCCAAACCTCCTTCTCTAACCACGTGCTCCTGCTCCCAACTGGTATCCTCAATGGGTAAATCCTTCCACCCGATCAGATACTCCTTGATGCTTCGGTTTCGGAGCCTCTTCTCTCGGACTTCTAACACCTCCTCTGGAATCAAAACAAGTTGTCCCTCCTCATCCATGGGAGGTAATGCCTCAATAGGCCTGACATGTTGATCGAGGGATTTCTTAAGGCACGAGACATGGAAGACGTTGTGAATTTTGCTACCCTGTGGAAGCTCCAGCTCATAAGCTACTGCCCCTATCCTCCTGCTGACTTTGTAAGGTCCAAAGAAACGTGGCTGCAGTTTCTCCACTCTGCTTCTTTTAATGGAGGCTTGCCTGTATGGTTGCAACCACAAATAGACTAAATCACCAACCTCAAAGGTACGATCAACTTTGTGCTTGTCTGCTTGGACCTTTTGTTGGTTTTGCGCCCTCGGTAAATGATCCTTCAATTCCCTGAGAATGTCTTGGCTCTGTTGTATCCAATCCTGTACCATCGGAGCCCTGCTATCACCAAATTAAATCTCTACAAATGATAAAGGATCACAGCTATATAAAGCTCTGAAGGGTGACATGCCAATGGACATATGTTGGGTGGTGTTGTAGCAATATTCTCCCAAATGTAAACATCTAACCCATGCTTTCTGTTGTCCTGCTACGTAGTTTCTGAGGTAACCTTCCACCCATTTGTTGACTATCTCAGTCTGACCATCCATCTAAGGGTGATAGATAGTACTAGGAGTCAATGTCATACCCACTAATCTAAACAACTCCTACCAAAACGTACTCATGAATCTGATGTCCATGTCACTGATGATGGTTTTGGGTAGGCCATGTAGTCTAAACACCTCTCTGAAAAATAATTCAGCCACTTGTGCTGCAATGAAGTCTATGGCTATGGGAAAAAAGTGTGCAAACTTCATCAACCTATCTACCACCACAAAAATGAAATCTTTCCCCTGTGCTCTGGGCAACCCGGTGATGAAATCCATGGATATATTTTCCCACTTGTGCTCTGGAATAGGTAGGGGCTGGAACAGTCCTGCAAGGTGCATGTGCTCATCCTTGTTTTTTTAGCATGTAGTGCATTCTTTGACATGCTTCATCACATCTTCCTTGAGGCCTTTCCATGCAAACCTTTCTCTCACCTTCCTGTATGTCTTACTGATGCCCTGATACCCCACTACTGGTGAGTTATGACATGCATGCAGGATCTTAGCTTTGAGAGCTGATCCAGGAACTAAAAAAATACGACCTTTGTAATAGATGAGGTCATTTATGACCTTGAATTTGTCATCCTATATTTGCCTGTCCAACAATTGACAAGCGAAATGATCCTTTGCATATTCCACTATCAAGTGTTCCTTCCAGTCAACTGACATACCGGACATGGCAAAAATGGATGGCCTTCTGGATAATGCATCGGCCACTGCGTTGTTCTTTCCTTTGACGAATTCAATGTCAAAGTCGTAGGCTTGTATTTTGATTACCCATTTTTGTTGTCTTTCATTCAAATCCTTCTTCTCCAATAGATATTTAAGACTATTATAGTTTGATTTGACCACAAACCTTGCACCTACCAAATATTGCCTGAATTTGGCTAGTGCATGCATGATAGCCAGCATTTCTTTGTCATAAATGTTGTAAAGTAGTTCA
The DNA here is from genome assembly GCA_009831015.1 of Picea engelmannii. Classification (NCBI taxonomy): domain Eukaryota; kingdom Viridiplantae; phylum Streptophyta; class Pinopsida; order Pinales; family Pinaceae; genus Picea; species Picea engelmannii. The sequence continues at coordinate 347,508 of ML798905.1, read as the reverse complement.
GGACCCCTGATTTTCTAGCTTTCATAGGCAAGGGGGTGCCTGTTCTACATAAACACGGCCCCTATACCTTCCCCCGAGGCATCACACTCCAAAGTGAAGGGTATGCCAAAATCAGGAAGAGCTAGAATTGGGCAGGTGCTCATGACCTCTTTCATTTTCTCCATCGTGACTTGGTCTTCATCATTCCATTTGAAGGACCCCTTTTTGGTCAGTTCAGTCAAGGGTGCACACAGTTGAGAAAACCCTTTGACAAATTTCATATAGTATGTGCATAGGCCCAGGAATCCCCTCAGTTCTGTGAGTGTTTTCGGAGTAGGCCATTCCCTAATGGTTGTTATTTTCTCCTGGTGTACCTGTACCCCTTTTTCCCCTATGATGTGTCTCAAGTAAAGCACTTATGTCATTCCAAACTCACACTTGGATTCCTTGGCGTATAGTGATTTTTCTTCCATGATTGAAAGGATTTGGTCCACATGTCGAAGGTGTTCCTCCCAGGTCTTGTTGTAAATGAGCAAGTCATCAAAGAATACCAACAAGTGTTTCCTCAGCTATTTGTTGAACACATGGTTCATGCAAGACTTAAATGTGGCTGGGGCATTGGTTAACCCAAAGGGCATCACCAAAAACTAGTAATGGCCATAGTGACACCTAAAGGTTGTTTTTGAGATGTCCTCCTCCCGCCATAGTTCTGGAACCGCACAGTCTAGTTCGGGAACCTCCTCTTCTGCTGCCTCTAATGTTTTGGCCTCCATGTTTTGTATCTGACCATACTCATCCTCTTCTTCATCATCTGAAGTGACCTCAATCTAATGTACCTGTCCTCATCCCATGCACTTGTGTGAGGGATTCAATGGCTCCTTGCATGTGAAGCAGAGTTGCTTCCTTCTCAATTCCCTCCTAGTGTTGTCATCTATTCTGCCATGGCCCTTGTCATAACCCTTAGGGTCACGTCCTCCTTGGTTTATTGGAGGCCTTTTATCTCTTCCACCACTGTTAAGAGGTGGTATGGGTATGAATTTTGGTTTAGTAGTTGGACCCAGATCCCTCGTCTTCCAAATGGATTCCTGTAGGCTGGTAGGCTTGAAGGCCTTAACCCAACCCTTCAAGTGTTCCATCAATCCTTCTGTAAAGAGCATCATGAGCCTGGTTGGGGACATATCTTGTGCCATCACTGCCAACCTCTGGAACTCATCAATGTATGCCTTAGCCGTACCTATTTGCTTGAGTTGGGTGAGCTCTCGGAGATGTAACTTAGGATCTCCTAGATCAAATCTATCAAGGAGCCTCTAAGTGAATTCTATATAGGATACAATCTGGTTGTGGCCGAGTGTGGTGAGCCCATGGTACCACCAGTTGTGGGCCTTGCCATCCAAGTACATAGTGGAAAACTTGATGGCCTCCATCTCTCTCATGGGGTTAAGTTGTAGGTAAGTATCCATCTTCTGCACACATGCTTGTGCTGTCATCTTAGTCGTACCATCAAAGTATGGAATCTCTATCTTCCCTGCCCTTCGCTCAAACTCAAAGTTTCCCCTGTGGTTCGTCCTAGGCTGGTTTCTGAACCTGAGTTGACAATACTGGTCTAGGGACATCTGTCTTTGAACTTTCATATCCAAGCTGTAGTATTCCCTGGTACTCCTGGCTAATTGTGCCATAAAATCTTCAACATGTTCATGCTTCCCTTGCTCATCTATAAATATGGGCATGTATGGTCTGGGGTTAGCTCTGCTACCTGAGTGTTGGCCTAGCGGTTCATCTGTGAACACTGGCACGTATGGCCTATGATTGGTCCTGCTACCCATCTGCCCATGGAACGTGCCACCTCCAAGACTTCCTTCGAATCCTGGTGCTTTCTCCGGGTTATATCTGACTTCCTCATGGGTTCCACCAGACCCTCCAGCCTCCTTATTCCTATACGTATCAGGATCTTTTCCTCGATGGGTTACTTGCATCAGAAGGTCAGTTATCCTATTTTGGTTCTCGTTCATTTTCTATAGATTCTCATCAACTTTCTTCAAGGTTTCAGAGATTTCGGCTTGTCCCCTTCTGTTGGTTTCCTGATACTCATCCAACTGTCAGACCAATGTGCTTTCTATGCGGTTCATGTTTTGTTGGAAATTACCAAATTCAGTTACTAAGAGAGCCAAGCCCTGAGGCTCATGGTCGTCTCCTGACCCTTCCATTTCTGCCTCTATTTCACTGTTGTTTTTCTTCCTCCGATCCATAACAATTCCCCTATAATTCTGCATGCACCGATCTCTCCACAGGTTTGGGGGATCAAGGCTCTGATACCACTGTAATGATCCCAAGCCAAATTATTTCTTGGAATCACTAACTACTACTAATTTATTGAGTTATTAAGTGCATACAAGATTCATCAACACATGGAGATCACAATATATTCAAGATGTAGAAGCACAAGCAAAGATCTGACTTTTTTATTATGAGCAATGTAAGATCAATACAATAGATGGCCAATCTGGCATAAGCCTCAGATGGTCATACAAGAAATAGATATGAGCTGCTACAAAATGCTCCCGAAAATACAAAATAAGCCTCCAAAGGCTGGATATAAAAGGAAGTCTGAATCAAGCAGATCTGAGTCGTACTAATGCTCAACCTCCAAGCTAGAAAGTGCCACGTCTTACTAGAATGTTGAAGCCCTCAATAATTATTCCCTGCTACCAAAAGTGTCCAATCATCCCGAGAAATATGCCAAATGATAGATCGGGCAACTGTAAGGACAACCCAGATGTCCAAATTCCCAAATCCACTCTCAAACCCCGTAGATCTGCATTTCCCACTGAACGGGGTGCCCCACTCGATGACTGAAACCCTAGTTGGTTCGGCCCTGATGAAGGAGGCCTCCAAATGCTCTGAAGCTCTCCAAGAATATAGATCGAGCTATGAGAATCCCATGGGAGAAGTTTCGGACTCAGATCTCAAGCAGATCTCCCTATATCTGAGTTTTATTGAATTACAGGACATCCCCTATGGCTCCAAGACGTCCCAATCTACAGAAAAATGTAGAATGATGATAACCCTCCAGAAAATCCCTCAAACTGATGATCTTTCCCCTGCAAACAAAACCCAACTGTCAGAATGGCCCCAGGCCCTCAGGATAAGCTGGATCGAACCTCCCTCCAGATGATGGTGCGCCCTTGCTGGAAACACAAGAACAATATGACTTGCTATCTTCTGAAGCGCTAGATGGAGATGGGTTGAGACTAGAAGGGTGTGGAGGAGTCTTTCATCCCTGAGATCGAGCTGTGGAACAAGGTGAGTGGATATTTCACCACTGAGTTGCTCACAAGGGTTTGTACAGCAAAACCCTCAAACTGAATGCTCAAGAGCAATAGCAAATGCTAATCCAAAACCAGAATGAGTAATAGGTGCACCCCAGCCTCTTACTTATACTTTTCCTTCTAATTCTCTGTTGAGTTAGGTTAACTCCCGGGGTTAATCTTCTATTCTTCTGTTGAGTTATCTTTTANNCCTTTATCCTTTTCCTTTCTTAAGTCAACTTAAAAATATAACTTTTAACTTCTTGACTTTCCCCCCTTCAGTGTGAGACTATGACCTAGTGGGGGTGCCCAGGCCACTGAGTCTCCTCATCACCTCTCTAAGAGGTGGGGGACATTACAGTCTAATAATGTCAGCCTCTAACATTTCTTCAACCATATGCTCAATTTCACTCTTCTGGGCATAATGGTATCTGTAAGTTTCGATGTTAGGAGGAACACTCCTAGGAATTATTTGAATAACATGATCATGATTTCAATTGGGTGGAAGACCTTTGGGAATATCTTCAAATACTTTTGAATGCTTATCAGTGATCCCTTGGAGATCTAGAGGAATAGATGTATTAGATGTTTGAACATCTAGTGGGCATAGTTGTGCAATTACACCTTGATTCCCCTTTTTCAACAATTTTTTCATGCCATTAGATATTATCACCTTACTGGGTTTCCCTGTGAAACCCCTTAACTCAATTTATTTTCCTTCCAATGAAAATTTCATGAAAAGTTCTTGAAAATTAAAATCCATTGTTCCTAATGATTATAACCATTAGATTCCTATTATGACATCAGCACCACCCATGGGTATAGAAATCATTGGACTATTCATTACATGTTCACCCATAGTAAGATTGATATTATTGCATTTTCCTAAGAAATTGATAGTTCCTCCATCTGCAATCATTACTTGAAACTTTGGCGTTGGATATACAAAGCAATTGAGATCTTTGGCTAATTTATAGTGAATGAAATTATGAGTACTACCATAATTAATTAGTACTATTACATTTTTCTTTTTGATATATCCTTCGATCTTGAGGGTTTGAGGAGTGCTAATTCCAACCAATTCATTACATCATATCGTGGGAGTCAACTCTTCAAAAGAAATCACTTCTATAATTTCATCTTGAGATGGTTCTTGTTCTTCTTCTTCTTCTTCTTCTTCTTCCTCCTCAAAATCTATGTAGAATAATTTATTCTCACCAAACTTATGTCCCTTAATGTACTTTTTGTCACAATTAAAGCATAAACCTTTTTCTTTTCTTTCCTCCAATTGTTGAGGTGTCAACCTTGTAGGTTGAGGTGTTTTAGAAGATGGAACATTATTCTCTCGATAGATGTTAGGAGTGGTCCTTCTAGTAGCCATAGCCATATTTTTACTTTCAACATTTCTTTCCACCCTGAATGCATTCTCCAATGATTTGGGTTCCCAAAGGAAAACCTCATGTTGAATGTTATCCTTTAAAGTTCCTATGAATACATCAAATAGGTGCTCATCTAGAATATCCATTACCTTTATATTCAATCTTTGGAAGTTCTCAATGTGCTCTGCAACTAAACCCTTTTTCTTGAGATTTATCAATTGTCTAAAGAAGGTATTTCTCTTTGTATCCTCATAGTGTTCTATCATTTCTTTCGTGAACACTATCCAAGTGACGACTGATTTGTAAGAACAAAGCCATCAATACCACACAAATTGATTGGGTTCTAAATATAAATAAGCAATTTGTACCTTTTGTGTATGTGGCATATCATGTAGATCAAAGAATAGCTCTGTATGAAGTATCCATGTGATTGGATCCTTGCCATAAAAATTCCTCATATCGATCTTAGGAAAGTGGTTGGTCTTCAACCCAAAGTTGGAGTTTCTCCATTCTTGATTCATATTACTTTTTTCCTCATCATAAATTTCATGGGATACATTTTCACCTTCAGGTGTCCTCTCTATTAGAAACAATTTCAATCCTTCCATGATCTCCCTTTTTAAACCCTCCATCTTAGTATCCATTATTACCTCTAACTTAGCTTCAATTGAATCCATCATCTGTTGTAGTTCATATTTTGTTATTGTCTTCTTTTGTAAATCATTTATGTCTCTGTGCATTTCTTCACCCTCATCAAGAGTCCAAGTAGGATTGTCTAGAGGCTCAATTGGTGTAGAATTTCCCCTTTTTGGTGGCATGTTGGCCAAGTATCACTTTTAAACCTTGATTTCGAGGTGGTTATGCTAGATGATATTTCTTCTATTGTGTCTCAAAAATTTCATCCCTTCTGGGTCTGAAAATTTATTTTTGTATCTCTCTAATACCTCTTCTCTACAATGCCACAAGTTTGATCAAAATTGGAAGTGCCAAGTGGAAGTTATGGTAACTTCCCCACACCTTGCTGAATTTTGTCCCTTCCATGAGAGCGTACTTGTAAAGCGTGCCAAGATCACAATATACGATATTTTATTCTGAAAATTGTACCAGAAATACTACAGACTTTCTATTTTCCAATGCAACTATTCTCACTTAATTTGGATACTCACTAAATAATATATTATTGTTTTACCCGGAAGACTTGTTTGAGACTAGTTAATAAGACTAGTCAGATACCCTATCTTGGATAGGGTGTATCTAAAAAATTAGGATGAAAAAGAAGATGAATTTTTTATCATAGATACCTTGATAACATCTATGAATAACCTATGGATTTAAAGGTATGAAATTGTAAAGAAAAAAATTTATAGAAAAAATTATGAATGACCAAATTCAGGATGATTCCATAACACTATATTACACAGGATATATATCTAAAAGTAGAAGGCCTTGGGAGATGAAATTTTAACCCCTCGTACCTTGATCCATCTAATCAATATCCTCCAAGGGGTTCCTTTTAAAACATTGTATAAAAAAAATATAGTGAAAATACCAAGGTGTCTCAGATGTAGCAGTGAAACCCCAAGATCTTGATCTTTGATACCAAATGTTAGGAAACAAATACCAAGATAGCATAGAAAAACCTCATAATAAGTACTAAACGCCTTGAAAAAAATATAATTTCAGATAATAAGCCTCTTTGAGGGGGAAACCTCCTTATACACCACATTGATTTCCAAATACAAGATGATTCCAAATGAAAAGGTCTCCTTGGTATATATAGGAATCTAGGAAGTACAATTACAACTAATGGACCCAAGACGACATAAAGAAAATAACATTACTAATGTAATATGCCCTAAATAAGGGGTGATGTGCCACTATTTAGGGCTTAACATAACTGGTCTTTGATATGTGAGATCCTTGTAAAGAAGTTGGTTATCATCTCTGACTTGTTCATAGCCACATTTATGAGTTGATGTCGTAGGGTAAGCTTCCGACAGGTGTTATTGCTTTCATAGAGTTTGGTTAGGGAATAAAACATATCCTTTGTAGTATTTAGTTTTGATACATTGGGTATTAGGTGATCCTTGATTGAGTCTATCAAGATCCTCTTGGCCTTGACCTTATTCTTCTTGAACTTTGTCATTGCTTCTTCATCTTCGGGTTTTGGAAGCATATTCTTGACGTGATCCAATAATTCATTCTCTTATAGAATGATTTTTATTCTATGCTTCCAAGATCTAAAGTTATATACTCCATCCAATCTATCTTCAACTCTCATACTGGTTGACATTTTCGTTGGTAGAAACCCTATCACTGAAAAACCTCATTTTTTCAAACTTCACCAAACTACACGCTGAGGGTTTTAGGGAGTGTGCTAGGTTAGGGTTCATTGTTCTATGAATTAATTACTCCCAACATCCTTGCGATAGTGCTCAATTATCTTGACAAAGTATTGCAGATGCAAGGTGTTGTTGTAGCAATCTACCTTCCAGTGGTCAAACTACTCTGAAGGTAACCAAATTTGATACCATGTTGGATTTTCCTTATTTATAGAGCATTAATGTTACTATTGATCTTTTACTTCATTCCCATTAACATATATATCATGTACTAAGTAGTAGAAACATAAACAAGAGACAGAAAAGAACACACGAGATTTATCCCGAGAAAAACCCAACAACATTTCTTGGATTGATTTTGTTCAGAGAGTAAGTCCAATCAGATAAACCCTAGAACAAGTGCTAGCTTAACCATAAATACCACCCCAACTGCAGAAGCAACACCATACAAAGGTAGTGCACAAGAGAGAGATACCAAAATACTGAGCAATAATAAATTGTGTCATTACAGCTAGGAGAGTATGAGTGACTGAACACGTGATCCAAGACGTCCTCTATTTGTATTCTTCCTAGCCACTAGACTGGGTCAACTTCTTCTTTGGACATGTGTCTTTTCATTATTACTTTAATCTTCTGGGTCGACTTCTCTTCTAGGGTATTTCAATATATGTTCAATGGATCTCTTTCTTCAAGAATATTCTCTGCATCTAAGAAAGGTCATCTAAGAAAGAAATATCCTCCCACAACTACCAAAACATCAACAGAGCAATCAAAAATTAAATAAATCAAAATAAAACACAGAAGAACACAATACAAGAGAGACACCAATATACATGTTTCACCTAATATGGGCTACATCCATGAATAAATGGACCATATTTCCTTTATTTCATCAAGAAAAATGAATGGATAACACCTACAACATGTTTGTTGCAACCTCCTCTTCACTGTCTCACAGTCTCCTCCTTCAACCATAATACTCTCTCACATTTCATATTAACTTCACCAACACAATACAATATATTGGATCTTGTGGCATCCAAAATCCCTAATCCATTGACCTGGATTAGATTACAACCTTAATTCCTTAATTGGTATTAGAAAACCATGGGTCAAAAAACTGTGTGCCAAAACCACCCAAAAATTTTGCTCAGGGGCTCTACACCCCCCCCACGCCCACTACCCCTGGAACAACATAACAACACATGGGGATAATCGTGCAAATAATATAACACATACTGATCCAGGTGGATATCGGTGGCCACCCACCTTTTTCAACTGGCTCAAAACAGTTTTCTGGCTACTTATTGATATGTTGTTAAAATTGAGCAGAAATTTAAGCACCAGAAAAAATGGGAGTTCGGGTCTTCAAATCCGCAACAACCAAAGTATCACAAATATGGCCCTAACAAACAATCTCCTGAAAACCAGTCCAAGAAACATGAAAAGAAGGGTCATGGGAAGACAAAGAAGGACACCGGAAAATGGTGCGATTTCAACAAAAGCCCTTGGCACACCACCGATGAATGTCGCTCAAAACAGTCATTGTTGGCTAAGATCAAAAACAAGGAACAAAACCCTGATTCAGAATATGATTCTGAAAATACTTGTAAAGCACAGATCATTGACACAGACCCCACTGCTATTGTCGCGCCCGCAGCAATTCAACCTAAAGAACCAACATATCCTGAAGACGGGGACCGCCTTTTTCATTCACAAATGTGGGTGAAGGGGACCCTGCTACATTTTATTGTTGATAGCAGAAGCCAAAAGAACCTCATCTTAGTAGAGGTCGTCAAACAGTTGGGATTGTCGACAACACCACACCCACAGCCATACAACATCGGGTGGCTTTGCCAAGGAAAAGTTCTTCATGACAGCCAGGAGTGTCGATTGTCATATGGTATCCATCCCTTCAAGGATGAGATATTATGTGATGTTGCCCCATTGGATGTCTATGATTTTCTCTTGGGCAAACCATTTATGTGGAAGCGCCATGTTGTTTATGAGTCTCGACCCCGCAGTGTCATTGTTACTTTGGGGGGTCATCTCTATAGAATAAAAGAGGTAGTTCTGACTACTGTTCCACCTAAAAATTGTCGCGAGGTAGTATCTCATACTACAAAATTTAGCTTCTTCACAATATATTCAAAAGGAGAACAGAAAGACACTGCAACCACTACAGCCTCGCCCCAAGCACCTTCTATCAAATAAAATCAAGTCGACAAGGTTGCATCAAAGCACAAAGATTCCTTCTGCACATCGTCCTCTCATGTAGCCTGACTTGTTGAACGGCCTCAGCCTCAATACGTTCATGAAAAACTTCCACAAACTGAGCAGCGCGACGTCTCCAACAAGGCAAGCAGCTCACCAAGATGCAAATTTAGCAAACACTTTTCCCTCTCCTCTGAGAAATCAACACATTGGATACCATTGCTTCCTAAGGAGGGAGGATTGATCCAAGTGGATATTGATGGCCAACTACCTTCTCCGACTGGCTCAAAACAGTTTTCTCGCAATTTTCGCAATTTACTATTTTTAGTAGTTTTTAACTTCCAGGGCCATTTTGAGGGCCCAAATGAAGGTTTTTCGAGATAGAGATTCTAAATGATAGTAAATTCATGATTGAGCCCCCAAAATGAATCTCCTCAATGATACCTTTCCAACGATCTATCACACACCTAAAACAGAGATCGTATGCAAACGTTATGACCCCGGGAAGTTGATTTACTCACTTACCCAAACGGGGCCCACATGACTTTTGGTGCTTCATCTCCTAGGGTTAGGTTTTTTGATGTCTAGGGTTTTGGGCATTCCTTCTTATTGTAAAAAGGCCTTCAGAGCCTCATTGTAATCATCTTCTTGCGAATGCGAGTAGTCGTCACATCGCTTCTCAGAGATAAGCTGCCACCATTCAAGCGAGTCTTTCACTCTGTATTTTTACAGTCTCTGTACATTTATTTCATTAATAGAAATTGTGTATTAATGTATATTTGTGTTTATGGTTTCATCTCTGATACATTTCTATTATATTATTTAATATCTTTGATATCTCTATGCATTTCTTTATTATATCTTTGATATCTCTATGCATTTCTTTATTATATCTCTGATCTCATTTCGTGCCGAAAATAATCTAGATCAGTGGTATCATATCTATAGAATACCAAAGGTAGTTCCGACTATTGTTCCACCTAAAATGTGTTGCAAGGTAGTATCTCATACTACAAAATTTAGCTTCTTCATAATATGTTCAAAAGGAGAACAGAACGACACTGCAACCACTACAGCCTTGCCCTAAGCACCTTCTATCAAACAGAAGCAAGTTGGCAGGGTTGTAGAAAAGCACAAAGATTCCTTCTACACATCATCCTCTCATGTAGCCCAACTTGTTGAATGGCATCAGCCTCAACAGGTTCATGACAAACTTCCACAAATTGAGCAGAACGATGTCTCCAGCAAGACAAGCAACTCACCAAGATGCAGATTCAGCAAACGCTTTTCCCTCTCCCCCGGGAAATCAATGCAATCGAGACCATTTCTTCCTAAGGAGGGAGGATAGATCTAGGTGGATATCGATGGCCACCCACATTTTCTGACTAGCTCAAAATATTTTTCTGGCAATTTTGGCTATTTACTATTTTTAGCAGTTTTTAACTTCCAGGGCCATTTTGAGGGCCCAAATGAAGGTTTTTTGAGATAGAGATTCTCAAACATAGCCAAAGGCATGATTGAGCCCCCAAAATTAATCTCCTCAACGATACCTTTCCAACAAGCTATCACCCAAACGGGGCCCACATGACTTTTGGTGTTTCATCTTCTAGGGTTAGGTTTTTGGATGTCTAGGGTTTTTGGCATTCCTTCTTATTGTTAAAAGGCCTTCAGAGCCTCATTGTAATCATCTTCTTGCGAATGCGAGTAGCTGTAACATCTATTCTCAGAGATTAGCTGCCACTATTCTAGCGAGTCTTTCACTTTGTATTTTTACAGTCTCTGTACATTTCTTTCATTAATATAAATTGTGTATTACTGTATATCTGTGTTTATGGTTTCATCTCTGATAAATTTATGTTATATTATTGAATATCAGTGATATCTCTGTGCTTTTCTTTATTATATCTCTGATCTCATTTTGTGCCAAAAATAATCCGGATCAGTAGTATCAAAGTAGGTTGCTCTTGATCGTTTTTTTAGTGCATGTCCCCGACGAGGTCCGAGTATAGCAAGTTGGGTCTCGAGCTTGTCTCTCTTGAAGAAAATCACTCTCACACACCCAAGAAACCCTCAATGGCGGAAGAAAAGAAGAATGATGGAGAATATGATCCTCTCAATCTGTTGCTTGAGAAAGCTCTCACCTGACAGAGGGACGAAATGATGGAGAATTTTTCCCACGTCCTTAAATGCCTGTCGATAGCATTAGGCGCATCTTCATCAAGCGGCCACTTTGGAGGCACCTCGTCTTTCAAGGTACAAGTTAATTTTGATATTCCTTTATTTGAAGGATAGATAGTTGCAGAAGCCCTAGAAAAATGGTTAACTCTGCTAGAAAGTTTTTTCTCTGTTCACAATTTTTCCGACAAAGAAAAGATCACCTTCGCACTCCTTAAAGATCTCCCTCATGTTAAACATTGGTGGGAAACTTACTGGGATCAAAGTTCCATAGAGGAGTCTGGAATATATGTGACCGAGCCCACTTGGGATATTTTTGTGGCTGCAGTAAAAGAACAATATTACCCTATTGGAAACTATGAGGACCAGTACATGAGATGGACCACACTGTGGCAAGAGAGGGGCCAAGCAGTTCTGGATTTCACCAATACCTTCCATACCTTGTGCACCAAGATGGGTATCAAATACTCCAAGCGACATTTGGTTATGAAATATCGTGGGGCTCTACACAGATACATCCAGACTGAAATGGATTTTTTGGACATCTCATCACTCAGTGTTGCTTATCGATATGTTGTTAAAATTGAGAAGAAATTTAAGAACCCGAACAAATCGGAGATTAGGTATTCAAATCCACAACAACCAAAGTATGACAAAGACAACCCTAACAAATAGTCTCTCGAAAACCAGTCCAAGACATGGGAAAATAAGGGTCACGGGAAGACAAAGAAGGACAGCGGAAAATGGTGCAATTTCTACAAAAGCCCTTGGCACAACACCAATGAATTTCGATCAAAACAGTCATTGGTGGCCAATATCAAAGACAAGGAACCAAACCCTAATACAGAATCTGATTCTAAAAATACTAGTAAAGTATAGATCATTGACACAGAACCCACTACTATTGTCACGACCGCATCAATTCAACCTGAAGAACCAACAGATCTTGAAGAGGGGGAGTGCCTTTTTCATTCATAGATGTGGGTGAAGGGGACCCCACTACATTTTATTGTTGATAGCGGAAGCCATAACAGCCTCATCTCAGCAGAGGTCGTCAAACAGTTGGGATTGTCGACAACACCACACCCACAACCATACAACATTGGGTGGCTTCATCAAGGACGATATCTTCATGTCAACCAGCAATGTCCATTGTCATACAGTATCCAGCGCTTAAAGGATGAGGTATTATGTGATGTTGCCCCACTGGATGTCTTTGATTGTCTCTTGGGCCAACCATATATGTGGAAGTGCCATGTTGTTTATGAGTCGTGACCCCGCAATGTCATTGTTACTTTGGGGGGTCATCTCTATAGAATACCAGAGGTAGTTCCGACTATTGTTCCACCTAAAAAGTGTCGCAAGGTAGTATCTCATACTGCAAAATTTAGCTTCTTCACAATCTGTTCAAAAGGAGAACAGAAGGACAATGCAACCCCTACAGCCTCGCCCCAAGCACCTTCTATCAAACAGAAGCAAGTCGACAAGGATGCAGCAAAGCACAAGGATTCCTTCTACACATCGTCCTCTCATGTATCCCGACTTGTTGAATGTCCTTAGCCTTAACAGGTTCGTGACAAACTTCCACAAACTGAGTAGCACGACGTCTCAAGAAAGGCAAGTAGCTCACCAAGATGCAGATTCAGCAAACGCTTTTCCCTCTCCCCCCGGAACTCAATGCAATGGAGAATTTTGGGGCTTCTTTGGAGGCACCTCACCTTTCAAGGTACAAGTTAATTTTGATATTCCTGTATTTGAAGGACAGATAGATGCAGAAGCACTAGAAAAATGGTTAACTCTACTAGAAGGTTATTTCTATGTTCTCAATTTTTCCGACAAAGAAAAGATCACCTTCGCACTCTTTAAAGCTCTCCCTCATGTCAAACATTGGTGGGAAACTTACTAGGAGCAAAGTTCCATAGAGGAGTCTGGAATATATGGGGCCAATCCCACTTGGGATTTTTTTGTGGATGCGATAAAAGAACAGTATTACCCTATTGGCAACTATGAGGACCAGTACATGAGATGGACCACACTGAGGCAAGAGAGGGGCCAAGAAATTTCGGAGTTCAACAATACCTTCCATACCTTGTGCACCAAGCTGGGTATCAAAGAATCTGAGTGACATTTGGTTATGAAATACATTGGAGCTCTACACAGATACATCTAGACTGAAATGGATTTTCTAGACATCTCATCACTTGGTGCTGCTTATCGATATGTTGTTAAAAATGAGCAGAAATTTAAGCACCAGAACAAACGAGAGTTTGGGTCTTCAAATATGCAACAACCAAACTATGACAAAGACGTCCCTAACAAACAGTCTCCCGAAAAATAGTCCAAGACACAGGAAAATAAGGGTCACGGGAAGACAAAGAAGGACATCGGAAAATGCTGTGATTTCAACAAAATCCCTTGGCACAACACCGATGAATGTCGCTCAAAACAGTCATTGGTGGCGGAGATCAAAAACAAGGAACTGAACCCTGATTCAGAATCTGATTTTGAAAATACTTGTAAAGGATAGTGTAGTTTACCTTTTTCACTACCGTGGTTTTCGAACATCTCAGATACCATTCTATACATGGAATTTTACATAATTCATATAGACATTGTAAGCACGTGCATTTAACACAATTAAACACATTTAAATCAGAGTAAAACATATGAATTACTGTTATAATTAAACATTCCAGAGCTTTTAACAATAATTCATTTACACAGCGGAAAACATGATAATATATATACAGCACAGTCATGTGGAAATGTGATAAGAACATAATTAAATACTTATCTTGAAACAGTGGCGAAATCCACCAACCAAATGCAGACCTTCCATGAACCTCCTAGCCTTAGACCACACTGTTCATCAGCTCAATAGTGGGTCACCCCCGAGCTGGGACCGAGCTCCACCCCAAGGCAAGGAATCCTAGGCTAGGCTAAGGTTACAGGGAAGACAACACAGAAATATCTGGAAGGATTCTTCCTAGAGATGCCATCTTACGCCCACTACTACCATACCCTCATTCCCCACATGCTTGTTCCGCCCGGGAGTATACACCTTCACACGCACAATCCATCGGTGCTAACCTCCCCCTCTGGGTCTCGGCAATAGGCCAATCAGGAAGTCTCAGAGCCCGTAGCTGGTGCTGGACACTCTCTGAAAGAAAACACTTCCCAACAAACTCTTCCACCTGGAAAGAGTTGCTCGCAGGCCTGACAACCTGCCTCTTCCAACATCAACCACCTCCCTCACCTGCAGAGAGGTCATACACAAGCTCAGCACAGGCTTACTCTGGCCAGTATGTTGCGCGCAGACTAGCACTGCGTGACCACAGCAACCAATCGGGAAAACGAACACGGGCTTTCTAACTAGTTCAACAATGGCAAGTCACTTCCTATCTCTCAATCCGACAACACGGGATACACTCACACTCATGTTCTCGGGAACGCGTGACAAACAATCCATGCAGGGTCAACACAGGTTCGAACTGTTCAGACAAGAGTTGTACCAGGGTATTTCAGAAGTCCACACAGGATTTTCCCATTTTCAGGGATGAACCAGGGTATTCTTGCAGAGGTCATACCGGTTCCACCCTCAGAGGTTTGGGTCCCAATGGAGAAGATCCCCTCACGCAGTTCATTTCAGCGATTATATTTGCATGCACCAGGGTTGACACTTGTCACCCTGGGAACTGCATGCATTCCACAGCGTGCATCCCCTTTGCACGTTCCCTCCCCTGCCAGGAACTTAGGATAAAATAATATGCACATGGCTCTTTTTGGAAATAATATTAAAATATTATTACAGGCCTAAGCCCCCTAGGCTCAACACTCAGCCCCTTTTCCCACCTTTCAGCCCCTAATCCCTTGCCCACTCTGTGGACGCTCAGTCCCCCATCACTCATTCATCGTGGTCGGTCTGCACCTGGCGGTGTTTATATTTTATTGATGTGCTGCATACATACAGATACAAAAATCCAGGCCCTTGGCCTCCAACCCTTAGGCTCTCTAGCCTAATCAAACACATAATCCTACTGGCTTATACAAAACTTGGCTCACCAGCCTATAACACATTTACAATTCATTGCATATATCATGATCTGTAATGGGGCTCGGCCTTGGGGACACTACAGATAGATCATTGATGCAGACCCCACTTCTATTGTCGCGACCGCGGTAATTCAACCTGAAGAACCAATAGATCCTGGAGAGGGGGAGCGCCTTTTTCATTCACAGATGTGGGTGAAGGGGACCCAGCTACATTTTATTGTTGATAGCAGAAGCTAGAATAACCTCATCTCAGCAGAGATCATTAAACAATTGGGATTGTCGACAGCACCACACCTGCAGCCATACAACATGGGGTGGCTTTGCCAAGGACGAGATATTTGTGTCAACCAGCAGTTTCAATTGTCATACAGTATCCAGCCCTTCAAGGATGAGGTATTATGTGATGTTTCCCCACTGGATGTCTGTGATTTTCTCTTGGGCCAACCATATATGTGGAAGTGCCATGTTGTTTATGAGTCTCGACCCCGTAGTGTCATTGTTACTTTGGGGGGTCATCTCTATAGAATACCAGAGGTAGTTCTAACTTATGTTCCACCTAAAAAATATCACAAGGTAGTATCGCATACTGCAAAATTCATCTTCTTCACAATCTATTCAAAAGGAGAATAGAAGGACACTGCAACCACTACAGCCTCGTGCCAAGCACCTTCTATCAAATAGAAGCAAGTCGACAAGGTTGCAGCAAAGCGCAAAGATTCCTTCTGAACATCGTCCTCTCATTTAGCCTAACTTGTTGAACAGCCTCAGCCTCAACAGGTTCATGACAAACTTCCATAAACTGAGCAGCGCGACGTCTCCAACAAGACAAGAAGCTCACCAAGATGCAGATTCAACAAACGCTTTTCCCTCTCCCCCGGGAACTCAATGCAATGGAGACCATTTCTTACTAAGGAGGGAGGATTGATCTAGGTGGATATCGATGTCCACCCACCTTTTTCAACTGGCTCAAAACAGTTTTTTCTACGACAAGGTTATTTATTTGTTCACAATTTTTCCGACAAAGAAAAGATCACCTTTGCACTCCTTAAAGCTCTCCCTCATGTCAAACATTGGTGGGAAACTTACTAGGAGAAAAGTTCCACAGAGAAGTCTGGAATATATGCGGTCAATCCCACTTGGGATTTTTTTGTAGATAGGGTAAAAGAATAGTATTACCCTATTGGAAACTATGAGGACCAGTGCATGAGATGGACCACACTGTAGCAAGAGAGGGGCCAAGCAGTTTCGAAGTTCACCAATACCTTCCATACCATGTGCACCAAGCTAGGTATCAAAGACACCAAGCGACATTTGGTTCGGAAATACCGTGGGGCTCTACATAGATACATCCAGACTGAAGTGGATTTTCTGGACATCTCATCACTCGGTGTTGCTTATCGATATTATGTTAATATTGAGCAGAAATTTAAGCACCAGAACAAATGGGAGTTCGGGTCTTCAAATATGCAACAACCAAAGTATGACAAAGATGGCCCTAAAAAATATTCTCACAAAAACCAGTCCAAGACACAATAAAAGAAGGGTCACGGGAAGACAAAGAATGACACCGGAAAATGGTGGGATTTCCAAAAAATCCCTTAGCACAACACCGATGAATGTCTCTCAAAACATTCATTGGTGGCTGAGATCAAAGACAAGAAACTGAACCCTGATTCAGAATCCGATTCTGAAAATACTGGTAAAGGATAGATCATTGACGTAGACCCCACTTCTATTGTCGCAACCGCAGCAATTCAACCAGAAGAACCAACAGATCTTGAAGAGGGGGAGCGCCTTTTTCATTCACAGATGTGGGTGAAGGGGACCCCACTACATTTTATTGTTGATAGCGGAAGTCGGAAGAACCTCATCTCAGCAGAGGTCATCAACAGTTGGGATTGTCGACAACACCACACCCACAACCATACAACATTGGGTGCCTTCGCCAAGGATGAGATATTTTTGTCAGCCAACAGTGTCGATTGTCATACGGTATCTAGCCCTTCAAGGATGAGGTATTATGTGATCTTGCTCCACTGGATGTCTGTGATTTTCTCTTGGGCCAACCATATATGTGGAAGCACCATGTTGTTTATGAGTCTCGACCCCACAGTGTCATTGTTACTTGGCGGGTCATCTCTATAGAATACCAAAGGTAGTTCTGACTACTTTTCCACCTAAAATGTGTTGCAAGGTAGTATCTCATACTACAAAATTTAGCTTTTGCATAATATGTTCAAAAGGAGAACAAAAGGACACTGAAACCACTACAGCCTCGCCCTAAGCACCTTCTATCAAACAGAAGCGAGTCGACAAGGTTGCAGAAAAGCGCAAAGATTCCTTTTGCACATCATCCTCTCATGTAGCTCGACTTGTTGAATGGCCTCAGCCTCAACATGTTCATGACAAACTTCCACAAACTGAGCAGCGCGACGTCTCCAGCAAGACAAACAGCTCACCAAGATGCAGATTCAGCAAACGCTTTTCCCTCTCCCCTGGGAAATCAACGCAATCGAGACCATTTATTTCTAAAGAGGGAGGATAGATCCAGGAGGATATCGATTTCCACCCACATTTTCCAACTGGCTCAAAATAGTTTTCTGCCAATTTTGGCAATTTACTATTTTTAGCAGTTTTTAACTTCCAGGGCCATTTTGAGGGCCCAAATGAAGGTTTTTCAAGATAGAGATTCTCAAAGATCTACAAAGACATGATTGAGCCCCCAAAATGAATCTCCTCGATGATACCTTTCCAAAGAGCTATCACACACCTAAAATGGAGATCATATGCAAAAGTTACGACCCCGGGAAGTTGATGTACTCACTTACCCAAACGGGGCCCACATGACTTTTGGCGCTTCTCCTCCTAGGGTTAGATTTTTGGATGTCTAGGTTTTTTGGCATTCCTTCTTATCATAAAAATGCCTTCAGAGCCTCATTTTAATCATCTTCTTGCGAATGCGAGTAGCTGTAACATCTCTTCTCAGAGATTAGCTGCCATTATTCTAGCGAGTCTTTCACTTTGTATTTTTACAGTCTCTATACATTTCGTTCATTAATAGAAATTGTGTATTACTGTATATCTGTGTTTATGGTTTCATCTATGATACATTTATGTTATATTATTTAATATCATTGATATCTCTGTGCATTTCTTTATTATATCTCTGATCTCATTTCATGCAGAAAATAATTTGGATCAGTGGTATCAAAGTAGGTTGTTCTTGATCGTTTTTTTAGTGCATGTCCCTGACGAGGTCCGAGTATAGCAAGTTGGGTCTTGATATTGTCTCTCTTGAAGAAAATCTCTCTCACACACCCAAGAAACCCTCAATGGAAGAAGAAAATAAGAACGATTGAGCAGACGATCCTCTCAATCTGTTTCTTGAGCAAGCTCTCATGCGACAGAGGGATGAAATGATGGATAATTTTGCCCACATCCTTAAATGCCTGCCGATAGCATCGGGCGCATCTTCATCAAGCGGCCACTTTGGAGGCACCTCATCTTTCAAGGTACAAGTTAATTTTGATATTCCTATATTTGAAGGATAGATAGTTGCAGAAGCCCTAGAAAAATGGTTAACTCTGCTAGAAGGTTATTTCTCTGTTCACAATTTTTCCAACAAAGAAAATATCACCTTCGCACTCCTTAAAGCTCTCCCTCATGTCAAACATTGGTGGGAAACTTACTGGGATAAAAGTTCCACAAAGGAGTCTGGAATATATGGGGATGATAATACTTGGGATTTTTTTGTGGATGCGGTAAAAGAACAATATTACCGTATTGGCAACTATGAGGACCAATACATGAGATGGACCACACTGCGGCAAGAGAGGGGCCAAGCAGTTCTGAAGTTCAGAAATACCTTCCATACCTTGCGCACCAATCTGGCTATCAAAGACTCTGAGTGACATTTGGTTATGAAACATCGTGGGGCTCTACACAGATACATCCACACTGAAATGGATTTTCTAGACATCTCATCACTCGGTGCTGCTTATCGATATGTTGTTAAAATTGAGCAGAAATTTAAACACTAGAGAAAATGGGAGGTCGGGTCTTCAAATCCATAAGAACCAAATTATGAAAAAAACGACCCTAACAAACAGTCTCCCGAAAACCAATCCAAGACACAGGGAAATAAGGGTCACGGGAAGACAAAGAAGGACACCGAAAAATGGTGTGATTTCCACAAAAGAACGACGTCTCCAGCAAGGCCTTTTCCCTCTCCCCTGGGAACTCAATGCAATGGATACCATTGCTTCCTAAGGAAGGAGTATTGATGTAGGTGGATATCGGTGGCCACCCACCTTTTCCGACTGGTTCAAAACATTTTTCTGGCAATTTTGGCAATTTACTATTTTTAGCAGTTTTTAACTTCCAGGACCATTTTGAGTGCCCAAATGAAGTTTTTCGATATAGAGATTCTCAATGATAGCCAAAGCCATGATTAAGCCCCCAAAATGAATCTCCTCATAGATACCTTTCCAACGACCTATCACACACCTAAAATGGATATCGTAAACAAAAGTTACGACCACGGGAAGTTGATGTACTCACTTATTCAAACGAGGCCCACATGACTTTTGGCGCTTCATCTCCTAGGGTTAGGTTTTTGGATGTATAGGGTTTTGAGAAGTCCTTATTGTAAAAATGCCTTCAGAGCCTCATTGTAATCATCTTCTTGCGAATGCGAGTAGCCGTCACATCTCTTCTCAGAGATAAGCTGCCACCATTCTAGCGAGTCTTTCACTCTCTATTTTTGCAGTCTCTGTACATTTCTTTCATTAATAGAAATTGTGTATTACTGTATATCTGTGTTTATGGTTGCATATTTGATACATTTTTGTTATATTATTGAATATATGTGATATCTCTGTGCATTTCTTTATGATATGTCCGATCTCATTTCATGCCGAAAATAATCTTGATCAATGGTATCAGAGAGCAGGCTGCTCTTGATCATTTTTTCAGTGCATGTCCCCGACGAGGTCCGAGTATAGGAAGTTGGGTCTCTAGCTTGTCTCTCTTTAAGACAATAGCTCTCGCACACCCAAGAAACCCTCAATGGTGGAAGAAAAGAAAAATGACAGAGCAGACGATCCTATCAATCTGTTGCTTGAGAAATCTCTCATGCGATAGAGGGATGAAATGATGGAGAATTTTTCCCACATCCTTAAATGCCTACCGAGAGCATCAGGCACATCTGCATCAAGTGGCCACTTTGGAGGCACCTTGCCTTTCAAGGTACAATTTAATTTTGATATTCCTGTATTTGAAGGACAGATAGATGCAGAAGCACTAGAAAAATGGTTAAATCTGCTAGAAGGTTATTTATTTGTTCACATTTTTTCCGACAAAGAAAAGATCACCTTCACACTCCTTAAAGCTCTCCCTCATTCCACAAAGAAGTTTGGAATATATGGGGCCGATCCCATTTGGGATTTTTTTGTGGATGCGGTAAAAGAATAGTATTACCCTATTGGCAACTATGAAGACCAATACATGAGATGGACCACACTTCGGCAAGATAGCGGCCAAGCAATTTTGAAGTTCACCAATACCTTCCATACCTTGTGTACCAAGCTGGGTATCAAAGAATTCACGCGACATTTGGTTCTGAAATACCATGGGGCTCTACACAAATAAATCCAGACTGAAATGGATTTTCTGGACATCTCATCACTCGGTGTTGCTTATCGATATGTTGTTAAAATTGAGCAGAAATTTAAGCGCCAGAACAAACGGGAGTTCGGGTCTTCAAATCGACAACAACCAAAGTATGACAAAAACGGACCTAACAAACAGTCTCCCAAAAACTAGTCCAAGACACAGGAAAAGAAGGGTCACATGAAGACAAAGAAGGACATCGGAAAATGGTGTGATTTCCACAAAATCCCTTAGCACAACACCGATGAATGTCGCTCAAAACAATCATTGGTGGCCGAGGTCAAAGACAAGGAGTCGAGCCCTGATTCTGAATTTGATTTTGAAAATACTGGTAAAGGACAGATCATTGACGCAGACCCCACTGCTATTGTCGTGACCACGACAATTCAACCTGAAGAACCAACAGATCCTGAAGAGGGGGAGCGCCTTTCTCATTCATGGATGTGGGTGAAGAGGACCCCGCTACATTTTATTGTTGATAGTGGAAGCCAGAAGAACCTCATCTCAACAGAGGTCGTCAAATAGTTGGGATTGTCGATGTTAGGGTCCTAAACCGCACATAGGTAGAGCAATATATTCGGATGTAATAAAGGTCAATATTAATAAGGCCTTTCAATAAAATAGAATAAGGCGGATGTAAGAAGACCTAATAAAAGCTTCTGCCTCTAGAAGGATCTTCCTCTAGATTATTCTTTTGATAGACATATTTAGTATAAATAAGGATCGAGGGTATGAAAACCCTAGCTTGGAGATTATTGTAATAGAGTGTTGCTCGACTGGAGGTTGCCCCCTCGAAGAGGCCCGTGAACATTGTTTTATGAATCAAAGTGTTATCTATGTTGTTGTTCTTATATCATTTTTGTGTTATTGTGGAGATTATGCTAGTTATATTATTGTTATTCTACCATTTCTAGAATTTTATTTTTGTTTTGCATACTTTTATATCTGGTATATTAAAAGTGGTATCAGAGCACTTTCCTTGGCAGAAATTGTGGGAATTTTTTTTTTCAGGGTAGAGACGTATTCTGGCATCTTTAAGCCACAGAGATCTGTCCTTACGCACATAAACCCGCAGTTGATGGATTCATACACGCAGAAAATACAAGTGGTTCTTAAGCGCACATCTATTGGCCACCCTTGTAACCACTGTTGGTACCCCTTCGAGTGGTAATGCATCAGACAACACCTATGTACAGATCGGCCTAGATTTCCTGAAGCCCTCTTTAGATAAACCAATTGATCGCCTGACTGCTATAGTGCCACCGAGAACAGCACTCGGGAATATACTCTCTAGTACCTGGGTAGTTAGGTAGTATGACTACGGGTATGGGAAACTTAAACAAATTAAAACAAACAAGATCTGGTGTCGCGCAACTGTGTTTAGGTTGCCAAATCACTATACTTTTCTTATTGGTTAAGCATTTTGGGATTTGAGACCTATTCCATTGGATTCATCTCTTCACCCTTATCACATTCATCCATATAATTTTTCGGCAAAATTTTTGACCCCGCCCGCCCCTTTTCAGTTCCCCCATCCTCATGGCCCATACCCGTAGCCAAGACTTGGAAACTCACTTCAACACCTTGCAATCGGGTCTCCTCAAGACCCAAAAAGAAGTGAAACAAATCAGTACCAATGTTGTCTCCATCAATACAACCATGCAGTCCTCAATGGAGGAAGTCAAAAAAGAACTGACCACCCAGCTTGAATCTGTCTTTGCATCACTCTGCACCAAACTGAAGATCCCTACAGATGACCCTTTCTCTGACGCACCTCCAAAGACTGAAGGTGAACAATCCTCCCATTCCCATACCTTTCAGCACCATCACTTTCAACGTGACCTACGCCTTCTGCGGGTGGATGTGACCAAATTTGATGGCTCGGACCCCACTAGTTGGGTAACCCAAATGGAACATTATTTCTCTTTATACGTCATTACAGATGACTTGGCCAAACTCCGATACGGTGTTCTCCATCTAGATCAAGAACGATGGCAATGGTGGCAATGGAGAAAAAATTATTGTCAAGGGTATATTGCGTGGACACAATTTGTGACTGAGCTTTTCGAACAGAGGGCATGACTGATGCTTTCTTTCAAGAGTGTTTTATCAGTGGCCTCAAGGATGAGATTAGGGCCCATGTCTTCATGGCTCGACCTTCAAGTTGGGTGGAGGATACTAAAAGAGATAATGAAGCTCAACAGGTTCTATCTTCTCAAAACCAAAAACCCTCCTTTATCCCTCACCCTAAACCCGTAAATCCCACTACTCCCTCCACCCAACTAAAGATCCAAAAATTTACCAGGGATGAAATGGTTGAACGCCAACTCAAAGTCCTTTGTTATAATTGTGATGACAAATATTTCCCAGGGCACAAGTGTAAGCAACAAAAGATTTTTATGGCCATCTCTGAGGATATTTCGGAAGACGAGGTTGAAACTCCCCTTGTGTCTGAGTCACCTGAAATCATTGACATAACCCCTCACTCAAACCCTCCCGAATTAGAACCGGTCATTTCCCTCAATGCTCTCACTAGCTTCTCCACTCCCCAAACCCTTAAGTTAATTGGATACATCAAGCATCGGAAGGTCATCATTCTGGTTGATAGTGGAAGCACCAATAATTGTATTCATCGCCTCATTGCTCAAGAAACTCATTGCTACATCCATGCCATCAACAATTTCCAAATCATGATTGCCAATGGTGGTTCCATGAAATTTGGAGGGTGCCTTGAAAATGTGCGTCTCCAAATTGGTGACTACCACCTAAAATCCCATATGTTTGCTATCGACATGGGATGTTGTGACATTGTCCTGGGTGCCAACTGGCTAAGGACTTTGGGTCCCATTCTCATGGATTTTAAGGAATTAACTATGCAATTCGACTAGGAAGTCCACCAATATAAATTCCAAGGCATCATTGTTGGTTCACCTGAGATCATTAGTTCCCATTGCATGGAAAAGCTGCTAAAAAAAGGTCATTCTGGTGTCATTTCCCAACTCCATGCCCTACAAGAAATAGAGACACCCCCGATGCAACAAGACCTCCAAGCCCTCCTTTCTAAACATCAAATGGTATTTTCCACTCCCCAAGGCCACCCTCCTTCCCATGGTGTTCATGATCATTCCATTCCGCTTGTACCCAGAAGCCTTCCTCCCAATATCCGTCTATATCACCACCCCTTTTCACAAAAAATGAAATTGAGAAAATGGTCCAAGAACTCCTTAATGTAAGTGTTATCTTTCCTAGTACGATCCCTTACTCTTCTCCTATAGTCATGGTCCTGAAAAAATCAGGTTCTTGGTGAATGTGTCCTGATTTTCGTGCCCTCAACAAACTGATCATTAAAGAAAAATTTCTCATTCCTGTCATTGATGACCTTCTGAATGAATTGAGTGGTGCCCAATTCTTTAATAAACTTGATCTATGCTTGGGCTATCACCAGATACGTATGAAAGAGGCAGGCATTCCCAAGACGGCCTTTCGAACTCATGAGGGCCACTTTGAGTTTTTGGTCATGCCCTTTGGCTTGTGTAGTGCCCCCTCCACCTTCCAAAGCCTCATGAATCATGTCTTCCGTCCATTTCTCCACATGGATGATTTTAAGGGCTAAATTTCGCTCATGGGCTAATTTTCCATGGTTTTACCAAAAAAGAGATTCGTTATTTTAAAAATGATTAGCCCAAAATCTATAGGTTAAAATTATTTTACCTTAAAAATCGCCAAAATTTTATAAAAACTATATAGAATCCTTAGAAGTTTGAATATTTTTACAAAAATATAGCCAAACATTTATAGTTGGTATATGAAGGATTAGTATGATTCGTTAAGGTTTCTACATTTTAAAATAAATTTCCATCCTTAAAATCATCCTTGTTTCTCTGTCATTTTGTCTTAGTTTTCTTTGATTATATCCTCATCTATAGAAACACCTGGACAGACCATCTTACTCATGTGGATCGAGTTCTCCATCTACTCTCTCAGCACCAACTTTTCCTGAAACAGTCTAAATGTGCTTTTGGTGCCTCGAAAGTAGAATACTTTAGTCATCTGGTTGGCAAGGATGGTGTCAAGGTGGATCCGAAAAAGATTGAAGATATGCAAGACTGGCCGCACCCAAAGACTCTCAAAAGATTGCATGGATTTATGGGCTTAACAGGGTATTATCGCAAGTTTGTTAAGAATTATGGAAAGATTGCAGCACCTCTCACTGCTCTCCTCAAAATGAACTCTTTCACTTGGACTCCATCCATTGCTCAAGCTTTTCAAACTTTGAAGATGGCCATGTGCACCACTCTGGTTCTGGCCCTTCCTAATTTCACAAAGACCTTTGTGTTGGAATGTAATGCCTCAGGGAAAGGAATTGGTGTTGTCCTTACACAAGAGGGTCGACCTTTGGCCTTCACCAGCAAGCAACTATATGAAAGGAATCTGGGAAGACCCATCTATGAAAAGGAAATGTTGGCTATTTTTCATGTCGTTTATCTGTGGCGCCCATATCTCTTGGGGAAATGTTTTGAAATTAAGACAGACCATCAAATTCTAAAGTATTTTCAGGAACAACGCATTTCCTCCTTAGAGAAATAATAATGGGTGACTAAGCTCTTTGGATATGATTATGAGATCATTTACAAGAAAGGCAAAGACAATGTTGTGGCAGATGCACTTTCCAAGAAATATGAAGAAGAAGGATACCTTTTTTCTCTTTTCTTCATTGTACCAGATTAGCTCTGAGCCGTTCGCCAGGAATGGCTACAAGATCCCAAAAGTTCGCATCTGATCCAACAATTGCAGTCCAATGCTCCATCTCCCATAGGGTACTCTTGGCTCTAGGATGAGCTTCGATACAAAGGTCGTTTGTATATAAGTAAACAATCAAAGCTTAAATCTATGGTACTTTTTGAGCTTCATGCTACACCCACAACGGGGCACTCCGGGTTCACCAAAACATATGACAGGGTCAAACGTTCTTTTTTGGGGGATGGTATGAAACAGGACATCCATAATTTTTTCGTTGAATGTGATGTGTGTCAACACAACAAGAGAGAAATAGTCAAATCGTCGGGCACACTACAACCACTTCTGATTCCACCTGTTATTTGGAAGGATATCTCTATGGACTTTATTACTGGCTTACCCAAATCGGGAAATAAATCAATCATAATGGTGGTTGTTGATTGTCTTTCCAAGTATGCTCATTTCTTCACTCTTCAACACCCATTTACTGCATCCATGGTGGCTCAAATTTTCATGGACCAGGTCTTCAAGCTTCATGGCATGCCGCACTCTATTGTTTTTTATCGTGACCCAACTTTCACAAGAAATTTTTGGCAAGAATTGTTCAATCTATAGGGCACCCAATTGCATCTCAGCACAGCTTATCATCCCCAAATTGATGGTCAAACGGAAGTTGTCAACAAGTGTTGGGAAACATATATGAGGTGTTTTTCTTCTGAAAAGAAAAATCAATGGGCTCAATGGTTACCCCTAGCTAAATGGTGGTACAACACTTCCTACCATACAGCTACACGCATGACTCATTTTGAAGCGGTATATGGACAGAAGCCACCTTCAGTTCTGTCATACTTACCGGGTACCTTGAAGGTCTAGGCGGTTGACCAAACACTTACAGTTCGAGAGGTTATTCTCTGTACCCTCAAAGAGAACTTGGTCATGGCACATAATCGCATGAAGAAACAAGTAGATCAAGGTCGCTCTGAACGTCAATTTGCAGATGGGGATTAGGTGTTTCTGCGACTGCAACCTTACAAGCAAAATTCCCTCAAGGCCGAGCATTTTTAGAAGCTAGCGCCCAAATTTTATGGTCCTTATACAGTCCTCAAGCATGTGGGACAAGTCGTCTATCAGTTAGCTCTGCCCAGTCATTCGAAGCTACATCATGTTTTTCATGTTTCATGCTTAAAGAAGGTGATTAGAACTAGGTGCCAAATTCAAACCAACCTTCCCGAGTTAGCTGAAGAAGGATCCATTTGGCTACAGCTAGAAGCATTTCTGGACCAACGTGAGGGTCGCCTACATCAGAGAACCATCAAGGAAGTTCTAGTCCAGTGGAAAGATACAACTCCAGTAGATGCCACTTGGGAACCAGCTACCATTCTGCAACAGTTTCCACATCTCAAGCCTTGAGGACAAGGTTGCTTTTAAGGGGGTGGACATGTTAGGGTCCTAACCCGCACATAGGTAGAGAAATATATTTGAATGTAATAAAGGTCAATATTAATAAGGCCTTTCAATAAAATAGAATAAGGCAGATGTAAGAAGACCCAATAGAAGCTTCCTCTTCTAGAAGGATCTTTCTCTAGATGCTTCTTTTGATAGACATATTTAGTATAAATAAGGGTCGAGGGTATGAAAACCCTAGCTTGGATATTATTGTAATAGAGCGCTGCTTGACTAGAGGTTTCCCCCTCGAAGAGGCCCGTAAACATTTATTTATGAATCAAAGTACTATTTTTTTCGTTGTTCTTATATCATTTATGTGTTATTGTGGAGATTATGTTGGTTATATTACTATTATTCTACCATTTCTGGAATTTTATTTTTGTTCCGCATACCTTTTATATCTGGTATATTAAAGTCGACAACACCACACACGTAGCCATACAACATAAAGTGGCTTCGCCAAGGATGAGATCTTCATGTCAGCCAGCAGTGTTCATTATCATACAGTATCCAACCCTTCAAAGATGAGGTATTATGTGATTTTTCCCCACTGGTTGTCTGTGATTTTATCTTCGGCCAACCATATATGTGGAAGCACCATGTTGTTTATGAGTCTCGACCCCGCAGTGTCATTGTTACTTTGGGGGGTCATCTCTATAGAATACCAAAGGTGGTTCCGACTACTGTTCCACCTAAAAATTGTCGCAAGGTAGTATCTCATACTGCAAAATTTAGCTTCTTCACAATCTATTCAAAAGGAGAATAGAAGGACACTGCAACCACTACAGCCTCGCCCCAAGCACCTTCTATCAAACAGAAGAGGGTCGACAAGGTTGCAGCAAAATGTAAAGATTCCTTCTGCACATCATCCTCTCATGTCGCCCAACTTTTTGAATGGCCTCAGCCTCAACAGGTTCATGACAAACTTCCACAAACCGAGCAGCGCAACGTCTCCAGCAATGCAAGCAGCTCACCACGATGCAGATTCAGCAAACGTTTTTCCCTCTCCCCCAGGAAATCAATGCAATGGATACCATTTCTTCCTAAGGAGGGAGGATTGATCCAGGTTGATATTGGTGGCCACCCACCTTTTTCGACTAGCTCAAAACAGTTTTCTAGCAATTTTGGCAATTTACTATTTTTAGTAGTTTTTAACTTCCGAGGCCATTTTGAGGGCCCAAATGAAGGTTTTTCAAGATATATATTCTCAATGATAGTCAAAGGCATGATTGATCCCAAAAAATGAATCTCATTGATAATACCTTTACAATGAGCTATCACATGCCTAAAACGGAGATCGTATGCAAAAGTTACGACCCCGAGAAGTTGATGTACTCACTTACCCAAACGGGGCCCATGACTTTTGGGGCTTCATCTCCTAGGGTTAGATTTTTGGATGTCTAGGATTTTTTTCATTCCTACTTATTGTAAAAATGTCTTCAGAGCCTCATTATAATCATCTTCTTGCGAATCCGAGTAGCCATCACATCTCTTCTCAGAGATAAGATGCCACCAATCTAGTGAGTCTTTCACTCTATATTTTTACAGTCTCTGTACATTTCTTTCATTAATAGAAATTGTGTATTACTGTATATCTATGTTTATGGTTGCATCTCTGATACATTTCTATTATATTATTGAATATCTTTGACATCTCTATGCATTTCCTTATTTTATCTCTGATCTCATTACGTGCCGAAAATAATCTAGATCAGTGGTATCAAAGTAGGTTGCTCTTGATCATTTTTCAGTGCATGTCCCCGATGACGTTCGAGTATATAAAGTTCGGTCTCGAGCTTGTCTCTATTGAATACAATCTCTCTTGCACACCCAAGAAACCCTCAATGGCGGAAGAAAAGAAAAATGATGGAGCAGATGATCCTATCAAATTGTTCCTTGAGAAATCTCTCACGTGACAAAGGGATGAAATGATGGAGAATTATGCCCACGTACTTGAACGTCTGTCGATAGAATCAGGTGCATATTCATCAAGCAGCCACTTTGGAGGCACCTCGCCTTTCAAGGTACAATTTAATTTTGATATTCCTGTATTTGAAGGACAGATAGATGCAGAAGCCCTAGAAAAATGGTTAACTCTGCTATAAGGTTATTTCTCTATTCACAATTTTTACGACAAAGAAAATATCACCTTTGTACCCCTTAAAGCTCTCCCTCAGATCAAACATTGGTGGGAAAATTACTGGGAGCAAAGTTCCACAGAGGATTCTGGAATATATGGGGCCAATCCCACTTGGGATTTTTTTGTGGATGCGGTAAAAGAACAGTATTACCCTATTGGAAACTATGAGGACCAGTACATGAGATGGACCACACTGCGGAAAGAGAGGGGCCAAACAGTTCTTGAGTTCACCAATACCTTCCATACTTTGCACACCAAGCTAGGTATCAAAGACTCTGATTGACATTTGGTTCTAAAATACTGCGGGGCTCTACACAGATACATCCAGAATGAAATGGATTTTCTGGACATCTCATCACTCGGTGCTGCTTATCGATATGTTGTTAAAATTGAGAAGAAATTTAAGCACCAGAACAAATGGGAGTTTGGGTCTTCAAATCCACAACAACGAAAGTATGACAAAGACAGACCTAACAAACAACCTCCCAAAAACCAGTCCAAGACATAGGAAAAGAAGGTTCATGGGAAGACAAAGAAGGACATCGGAAAATGGTACGATTTCCACAAAATCCCTTGGCACAACACCGATGAATGTCGCTCAAAATAGTAAATGGTGGCCGATATCAAAGACAAAGAGTCGAACCCTGATTCAAAATCTCATTCTGAAAATACTGGTAAAGGACATATCATTGACGCAAACCCCACTTCTATTGTGCCAACCATGGCAATTCAACTTGAAAAACCAACAGATCCTGAAGAGGGGGAGCGCCTTTTTCATTTACAAATGTGGGTGAAGGGGACCTCGCTACATTTTATTGTTGATAGCAGAAGCAAGAAGAACCTCATCTCAGCAGAGGTCATCAAATAGTTGGGATTGTTGACAACACCACCTCCGCAGCCATACAACATCGGGTGGCCCTACCAAGGACGAGATCTTCGTGTCAGCCAGCAGTGTCGATTGTCATACGGTATCCAACCCTTCAAGGATGAGGTATTATGTGATGTTGCCCCACTGGATGTATGTGATGTTCTCTTGGGCCAACCATATATGTGGAAGCGCCATGCTGTTTATGTGTCTCGACCCCGAAGTGTCATTGTTACTTTGGGGCTCATCTCTATAGAATACTAGAGGTAGTTCCTAATACTGTTCCACCTAAAAGTGTCGCAAGGTAATATCTCATACTACAAAATTTAGCTTCTTTGCAATCTGTTCAAAAGGAGAACAGAAGGAAACTGCAACCACTACAGCCTCGCCCCAAGCACCTCCTATCAAACAGAAGCAAGTCGACAAGGTTGCAGCAAAGCGCAAAGATTCCTTCTGCACATTGTCCTCTTATGTATCCCTAATTGTTGAACGGCCTCGGCCTCAACAGGTTCGTGACAAACTTCCCTGACAAGGTCCAAGTATAGCAAGTTGGGTCTCGATCTTGTCTCTCTTGAAAACAATCACTCTCACACACCCAAGAAACCCTCAATGGCGGAAGAAAACAAAAATGACGAAGCAGATGATCCTATCAATATGTTGCTTGAGCAAGCTCTCACGTGACAGAGGGACGAAATGATGGAGAATTTTTCCCACATCCTTAAACGCCTGTCAATAGCATCAAGTGAATCTTCATCAAGCAGCCACTTTGGAGGCACCTCGCCTTTCAAGGTACAAGTTAATTTTGATATTCCTCTATTTGAAGGACAAATAGATACAGAAGCCCTAGAAAAATGGTTAACTCTGCTAGAAGGTTATTTCTTTGTTCACAATTTTTATAACAAATAAAAGATCACCTTCGCACTCCTTAAAGCTCTCCCTCATGTCAAACATTGGTGGGAAACTTACTGTGAGCAAAGTGCCACAGAGGAGTCTGGAATATATGGGGTCGATCCCATTTTTGATTTTTTTGTGGATGCGGTAAAAGAATAGTATTACCCTATTGGCAACTATGAGGACTAGTACATGAGATGGACCAGACTGCGGCAAGAGAGGGGCCAAGAAGTTCCGGAGTTCACCAATACCTTACATACCTTGCACACCAAGATCGGTATCAAAGACTCCGAGCGACATTTGGTACTGAAATACCGTGGGGCTCTACATAGATACATCCAGACTGAAATGGATTTTCTGGACATCTCATCACTCGTTGTTGCTTATCGATATGCTGTTAAAATTGAGCAGAAATTTAAGCACCAGAACAAACGGGAGTTTGGGTCTTCAAATCCTCAACAACCAAAGTATGAACAAGACGGCCCTAACAAAAAGTCTCCCGAAAACCAGTCCAAGACACGAAAAAATAAGGGTCACAGGAAGACAAAGAAGCACATCGGAAAATGGTGTGATTTCCACAAAAGACCTTGGCACAAAACCGATAAATGTCACTCAAAATAGTCATTGGTGATCGAGATCAAAGACAAGGAGTCGAACCTTGATTTAGAATCTAATTCTGAAAATACTGGTAAAGGACAGATTATTGGCGAAGATCCCACTGCTATTGTCGCGGCCGCAGCAATTCAACCTGAAGAACCAACAGATCATGAAGAGGGGGATTGCCTTTTTTTATCACAGATGTGAGTGAAGGGGACCCCGCTACATTTTATTGTTGATAGTGGAATCCATAAGAACCACATCTCAGCAGAGGTCATCAAACAGTTGGGATTGTCGACAACACCACAACCGCAGCAATACAACATTGGGTGGCTTCACCAAGGACAAGATCTTCGTGTCAGCCAACAGTGTCGATTGTCATATGGTATCCATCCCTTCAAGGATGAGATATTATGTGATGTTTCCCCACTGGATGTCTGTGATGTTCTCTTGGGCCAACCATATATGTGGAAGTGCCATGTTGTTTATGAGTCTCAGTCCCGTAGTTTCATTGTTACTTTGGGGGTCATCTCTATAGAATACCAAAGGTAGTTCTGACTATTGTTCCACCTAAAAAGTGTCGCAAGGTAGTATCTCATACTGCAAAATTTAGCTTCTTCACAATCTGTTCAAAAGGAGAACATAAGGACACTACAACCACTACAGCTTTGCCCCAAGCACCTCCTATGAAACAGATGCAAGTCGACAAGGTTGCAGCAAAGCTCAAAGATTCCTTCTACACATCATCCTCTCATGTAGCCTGACTTTTTGAATGGCCTCAACCTCAACAGGTTCGTGACAAACTTCCACAAACTGAGTTGCGCGATGTATCCACTAAGGGAAGAAGCTCACCAAGATGCAGATTAAGCAAATGCTTTTCTCTCTCCCCTGGGAACTCAACGCAATGGAGACCATTATTTCCTAAGGAGGGAGGATTGATCTAGGTGGATCTCAGTGGCCACCCACCTTTTCCAACTGGCTCAAAACAATTTTTAGACAATTTTGGAAATTTACTATTTTTAGCAGCTTTTAACTTCTGAGACCATTTTGAGGGCCCAAATGAATGTTTTTCAAGATGAAGATTCTCAATTATATCCAAGGGCATGATCAGGCCTCCAAAATGAATCTCCTCGACGATACCTTTCCAATGAGCTATCACA
>ML798905.1:281177-314503 GCA_009831015.1 Picea engelmannii | reverse complement strand
TCACACGCCTAAAATGGAGATCGTATGCAAAAGTTACGACCCCGAGAAGTTGATGTACTCACTTACCCAAACGGGGCCCACATGACTTTTGGCGCTTCATCTCCTAGGGTTAGGTTTTTGGATGTCTAGGGTTTTTGGCATTCCTTATTATTGTAAAAATGCCTTCAGAGTCTCATTGTAATCATCTTCTTATGAATGTGAGTATCCGTCACATCTCTTCTCAGAGATAAGCTGCCACCATTCTAGCGAGTCTTTCACTCTTTATTTTTACAGTCTCTATACATTTCTTTCATTAATAGAAATTGTGTATTATTGTATATATGTTTTTATGGTTGCATCTCTGATACATTTCTATTATATTATTTAATATCTACGATATCTCTGTGCATTTCTTTATTATATCTCCGATCTCATTTTGTGTCAAAAATAATCTGGATCAGTGATATCAGAGCAAGCTGCTCTTGATCATTTTTTCAATGCATGTCCACGACGAGGTCCGAGTATAGAAATTTGGGTCTCGAGCTTGTCTCT
This sequence comes from Picea engelmannii, assembly GCA_009831015.1. NCBI lineage: Eukaryota > Viridiplantae > Streptophyta > Pinopsida > Pinales > Pinaceae > Picea > Picea engelmannii. The sequence goes on along the minus strand of ML798905.1, from coordinate 313,972 downwards.
CTTGAATACAATCGCTCTAGCACACCCAAGAAACCCTCAATTCTAGAAAAAAAGAAAAACGATGAAGCAGACGATCCTATCAATATGTTGCTTGAGCAAGCTCTCACACAACAGAGGGACGAAATGATGGAGAATTTTTCCCACATCCTTAAATGCCTGCCGATAGCATCAGACGCATCTTCATCAAGCAACCACTTTGGAGGCACCTCTCCTTTCAAGGTACAAGTTAATTTTGATATTCCTGTATATGAAGGACAGATAGATGCAAAAGCCCTAGAAAAATGGTTAACTTTGCTAGAAGGTTATTTCTCTGTTCACAATTTTTTTGACAAAGAAAATATCACCTTCGCACTCCTTAAATCTCTCTCTCATGTCAAACATTGGTGGGAAACTTACTGGGAGAAAAGTTCCATCGAGGAGTCTGGAATATATGGGACCGATCCCACTTGGGATTGTTTTGTAAATGTGGTAAAAGAACAGTATTACCCTACTGGCAACTATGTGGACCAGTACATGAGATGGACCACACTACGGCAAGAGAGGGGCCAAGCAGTTCCAGAGTTCACCAATACCTTCCATACCTTGCGCACCAAGCTGGGTATCAAAGACTCCGAGCAACATTTGGTTCTGAAATACTATGGGCCTCTACACAGATACATCCAGACTGAAATGGATTTTCTGCACATCTCATCACTCGGTGTTGTTTTTCGATTTGTTGTTAAAATTGAGTAGAAATTTAAGCACCAGAACAAATGGGAGTTTGGGTCTTCAAATTCGCAACAACCAAAGTATGACAAAGATGGCCCTAACAAACAATCTCCCGAAAACCATTCCAAGACACAGGAAAAGAAAGGTCACGGAATGATAAAGAAGGACACAGAAAAATGGTGTGATTTCCACAAAATCTCTTGGCACAACACCGATGAATGTTGCTCAAAATAGTCATTGGTGGCCGATATCAAAGACAAGGAGCCGAACCCTGATTCAAAATCTAATTCTGAAAATACCGATAAAGGACAAATCATTGATGCAAACGCCTCTGTTATTTTCGCGACCGCAACAATTCAACCTGAAGAACCAACAGATCCTGAAGAGGGGGAGCACCTTTTTCATTCACAGATGTGGGTGAAGGGGACCCCGCTACATTTTATTGTTGATAGAGGAAGCCAGAAGAACCTCATCTCAGTAGAGGTCGTCAAATAGTTGGGATTGTCAACAACACCACATCTGCAGCCATACAACATTGTGTGGCTTCGCCAAGGATAAGATATTTGTGTCAGCCGGTAGTGTCGATAGTCATACGGTATCTAGCCCTTTAATGATGAGGTATTATGTGATGTTGTCCCATTAGATGTCTGTGATGTTCTCTTGGGCCAACCATATATGTGGAACCACCATGCTATTTATGAGTCTCGACCCTGCAATTTCATTATTACTTTGAGGGGTCATCTCTATAGAATACCAGAGGTAGTTTCGACTATTGTTCCACCTAAAACATGTCGCAAGGTAGTATCTCATACTGCAAAATTTAGCTTCTTCACAATCTATTCAAAAGGAGAACAAAAGGACACTGCAACCACTACAGCCTCGCCCCAAGCACCTCCTATGAAACAGAAGCAAGTCGACAAGGTTGCAGCAAAGCGCCAAGATTCCTTTTGCACATCATACTCTCATGTAGCCGAACTTGTTAAATGGCCTCAGCCTCAATAGGTTCATGACAAACTTCATCAAACTGAGTAGCGTGATGTCTCCAGCAAGGTAAGTAGCTCAGCAAGATGCATATTCAGCAAACGCTTTTCCCTCTCCCCTGGGAACTTAACGCAATGGATACCATTGCTTCCTAAGTGTTGACGGGCGAAATTGATCGTCTATCAAATGGAAGAGTGGAACCGGTCCGGGGTTGTCTAATAACCCAAGTCGTTTGGGATGAACCACCCTAACGGGTTTAGCGGCTCCGTTAGCCGATCTAAGGTCCTAAGAAAACAAAAAGAAAACTACTCTAAATTAAATAATCTAACTAAAAACAACTATTAAAACAAACTAATAAACTAATCTAACTAAAAATAACTATTAAAACAAACTAATAAACTAATCTAACTAAAAAAAACTATTAAAAAAAACTAAACTAATCTAACTATTCTATATATAAATATATATATATATATATATATATATATATATATATATATATATATATATATATATACAATCTACGATCTGATACTATACTAACTCTAAGAAATCAAATATCTAACTACTAACTGAAAAAAATCTTATTCACAAAATGTACAATATTAACAATTTACAGATTTGAATGAAAACCTGGAAAACTCATTTGTATTCTGCCCTAAGACAGAGAGAGATATTTTTTGTTGATTTTATAATTTTATGAACAAGAAATAAAACAAAAAAACTAACTAAACTAAACAACTAATATACTAATTCTAACTACAAATTTAACTAAACATATATCTAGCTAAACTATTTAAATTATACTAACAAACTACTTATTAAATACTGAAAAAAAAACTAACCTGGAGAAACGCTCCAGATTTGTCCTGCATGCAATGATTATCTTAGTTGATCGGAGGGAGGAAACCTACACCGAATTATCCAGGAGCTTCTCGTAAACGATAGTTGCAGTGCTCTTCAATATAATTACAGGACAAACAAGACATAAAAATTTACAACAATCTTATGATTTATAAATCTTCACAGTTAGATAAACCCGTATGCAAAGATCTATATGAAATGATTCAATTAATGAAGAAGAGAAATATGTGATTCATTAAATGAAACCAAGCAATTGTTGTACTTTTTAAATAATGAAAGAAATCAGATATGGATAGCACATTAATCAAATCATATCATTCTGCAATAGATTATGATAGCTAAAGTAGTCTATAATCAACTGTAAATTGATAAGCATAAACTTGAAACAAAAGATTGATATTATGAAAGCGAAAGCTGTAACAAAACATCAACTTTCGTCTCAGTTTGTATTAGAAATCCATAGTCTGGTTCTCCCACAAGTGAGGATGCTCCTTATTACGAAAAATAATAAGTATCTAAAGACCTTCCACAGGGTAAAACATCCCTGTGGGAGTTATCAAAACTGTTTACAGAAAATCTGGGAAATATCCCAAGTCTGGTTAAACTAGGAACCTAAAATAAAAACTAAATCACACAAATATCTCCTAGACTTTCCAGCATGTCCAATGCAATTCGGATGTACCTGAAAAGGGTCAAAAATGGACAAGTTAGGAAGATATTTTGTTAATGAAAATGATAAAAATCTAATTCTATAGACTAGCTACAGAATCTTTCGATTATATAGCTGGTCTAAATCAGACACGGAATCAACATTAAAATCAATTAAAATCTTTAAAGAATCAAAATTAACAAGTATCTAATAGCTTATTTGAAAGACAAACGAGTCATACAAATTGAAATTGTTAAACTAATTTGAAATCAAACAAGACTGAGATTAATCAAATGACTACAGAGATGTGTGTACTCTGTTTCCTTTGTTGTCACAAAATCGGGTAAACGGAATCATGTTGGATAACCGACAGTAATGAAATCGATTCATAACCAATTGAAATCGATACAGTTAAACAAATCATAGGCAATTCTTTGTTATTGCTGCCTCATCAACAGGAAACATGATCGAATCCAAACAAGATCATTTTCAAATTGATATAACTGTATTATCATAAACCAATGATCCATGTCATTAGTGAATCAAATCAAAACTGGTGTGTAAATTAACTCAAATGAAATCAAAACAGGATCTGTGAGAATCGTTCATCGTTTGTTATTGCTAATTGGGGTGGACAAAATCGATTGATTTTCAATAAAAATATTACTAGCATTCATTTCAAAACGAACTAATCATATGTCGATCTGGCTTTAACCAACTCGTTTTGAAAATTAAAATCAAACAGAGCAGTATCAAGTCTATTTTTTATACGAAACCAAATCATAAAATCAATCGTACTGACTGAAGATACACAGCAATCCGATCAAGACAAGAGCAAATCAAACAGTTGAAGTTTAACACAGTCGTTGTGAATCAAAACCATTCCATGATTCGGGTGTAGATATATTTTGCACAGGCTAAAATCAGAATATCGTTTCCATACAGAACAGAGTCGTTCTTTCCAAATCGGAGTCGAACAGAGTTGTATTCCTGATTTAGAAGATTACATCACACAGCATATTAAAGGATCATAACAATCAAACTCACGAAATCGTTTCAAAAATCAAATCATCAAAACTCAATCAGGGTCGATGTGATCCGACCATAATGAAATCATCACAACATGATCGTTCTCTAATTTTAGCATAAAAACCTCCTGTTCAGATTAGATACCAACCAAATCCAAGTGAAAACAAACCATTAATTTCGTTAACTTCACACTAACAGTCAGACGAATCAAAACAAACGAAAGCCAATCAATTGCTAAACTGGGCACGACCAAATCATTTAACCAAATCATAACCTCATTTAATTTAGCAAAATGAAAACAATGTACAGGATGAACAACATAATTGTTTTCGATATGGCTATAACAAAGTCATTTCGAAAAATAGACAGAGTTATTTGAAAACCAAACTCAAATCATTATATTAATCCTAGCAATTCACAAAACGAAAATGATATCGAAATTCATACCTGGATGATGAGCAGACAACTTGATCGTGACATTTTGGAATTGACAACGGTTGTAGCCGATTCGACATTCCTAAAAACTATGGAACCAGTGGTTTTTTGCTTCCTATCATTTGCTTGAAGCTTATCCCTTTGGCTTGTCAATATTGTAACTTGGTTTTCCAACGCTTTTATTTTCGATTGAAGTAAGGGAGCGTCTATATAGTATCGTTCCAACCACACATCACATTGGTCACATGACGACTGTCCGGGCTTCGAAAATGCAGGTGAGGGTTTGGTTAAATTTTCAAGGGTTTCGTTAGGTAGCTTGATCCCAGGGTAGCTAGGATTGTTTCTTAGGCAAGGGGGTAGATTAGAAATGAAGTCATAAGGTGGCTCAGAGCACAGACCTTGGGAGTAAGGGTACTCACTAGATAGGAAGTGTTCTATGTCAGAGTCTGAGTCTTCACTGAGGACTATGGGCTTCTGCTCAACACTAGGTTTAGGTTTATTCCTAGCCATTCTCGAGATAAGACGAGAATTATTTTTACCTTTGCCATCAACAGTAGGGTTTCCCTTGACCTTTTTGCTCACAGGCTTTTTTATAGCCTCAACCTTATCTGCTAAGACGTCGGATAAGTCAATATCAGGGTCAACCGAGGGTTTAGGAGAGGGCAGTAGGACATGGAAGGGCACGGGTGACTCGACCTTGGTTTCACTAACCACAGGCTTGTCAACTTGGACGGGCTCTGCATCAGCAAAACCATTCTGAGAGATAAATGCTTGCCAACTATCACCATGGAGATTTAAGTGATGAACAACGATGAGTCTGATTAGGCCATGGTGGAACAGGCTACTATCATCCTTTTCTCGTTTAAACCTTTTTGACATTTTATAAAGGCTATGCTGGAAGTAAAAAGGCATATTTAATGGATACCCCATAAAATTCATTAACAATCGAAGGTGATAAAGAAAAACTAGCCCATACCGACCCTCACAGGTCACGAATTGTTTAACCACCATTAAAAGATCATGCCATCTTGGTTTAAGCGTGGAGATGGGCATACCTCTGTCACAGGATGTGACCTTTCGTGAGACGAACAGTAGTGGCCATGGCACCTCCTCAACTTTAGAGTTTTTGAACCATCGCTGGCCCATGGCGGCTAACCCGGTGGCAGAGCTAATGAACTCCTCATTCAGCTCAAACTAAATGTCGCCTACTTTGGCCCTACAGCCATCAAAAGTCAGGGTGAACTGTTGTGCAACAAATATATTAAAACCCTAAAACCGTTGTACAAAGGTGATCCAACCGCTATCCTCTAAGTCTTTCCGGGCATTGTCAAACAATAGCAAGGCTTGGCTACCGTTCGGCTCAATTCGCACCATTGGTGCCATAAGGAAGAGCACATGGTGAATGAGCCAGGGTTTGAATGTAGCATACACAGGAACAAAACGCCTGAAGGCTTACCCCAGCTAACAGAGGTGAAACAGGGATAGGATCAACATTAATGACATCGTGCGAAGGTGGTGGAGCTATTCGTTGGCCATGCAGAATAGTCATTACCAATGGTACAACCACCGACGCTTTCAACTATACAAATCACAACGCACAAGTGTTACAAATAAGCCATTTCAACCAATCAATTGAAACCTTTGGTAAGTGGATAAACCATGCGCGCAAGCAAACGTTATGCCATAGTTTTAAAACCAAACATACAAATCGAAACCAATACCAAGTGTTTAACCAATGTGCCAATGTGTTTGATCACATGAACTAAGTGTCATATTAAATGATATATATCAAGGGTTTAACCATAACACCTATGTGTTTTTATGAAACCAATGGTCAAGTAGATCAAATCAAAGAACATATAAATCCAATTACCAATGCATCACAACCTCAATTACTCATGAAACGAAATTCATAATCAATCAAAGAATGTGCAATGAGTACAGATCAAAAGTTTTTCCAACTGCATAATGATAAGTAAAATGTAAACGCAATGGGCATATCAATAAGAAGGATAACGACCATTCAATTATTATTTTAATGAGACTTTGAAAGACCAAGTTTTCACGCTTACAGTCGTGAAAACAAAACGAAGGTAAGTGTGCAAATGGCGTAAAGAATAAAAGTGTCGTTTATTTGAGAATTGCGACGAAAAATTAATGTTTGCAAAACATTGGTGTAGGCAGCTTACAAGACAGTGAAAAAAATGTGAATTGGCTGCCAACAATGGCGACACACTGGTAGAAGCAGTTATCTCTGCCAAAAGAACAAATTCAGATTAGGACAGCAAATTCCAACTCAAAAACAACAACCAGAAAATTATATAAACATCATCATTAACCAACTACTCTAGAAGTGTTATAAAAGATGAAAACAGATAACAGTCCTAAGACAAGCGAGTCACGATATTAAAGATAAAATCTCCAATACTATTGGCAGAGCCACTGTTGCCAGCAGGCGTCCATATCCTCGACAGGGTTGCCATTTAACCCACTCTAACATATGTATCCTTCCAAGAAGTTCTAGATCAGAATAAAGGACATCAAAGAGGTTTCTTATTTGCAAATCTTCATATACCCGACATTGCTTCGCTCCCAGCGGGCCTGTTCAGTATCCCGACGAAGTTTTCTTGGCGTCATGCATGCATTTACCCGCTGCCAGCGGACCTGTTCAGCATCCCGGCGGGTTTACAAGCACTTCCCACAGCTCTATTAATAATTTATTTTGTTTTGTTTTTCAAAGATATATAGTTGAGCGGGGTGACACTAAAAATCATGATATTTTAACATATTTTTTCAGACCTCATCAGAATTTTTTGGAACTGTCCTTTATTAAGATCCAGAGATGTTTCATTTACAAAAACAACTTCCTAAGGCAGGGAGACATCTTCTGAGTCATTCTCTTAAGGAATAGGAACAACGTAAAAAGATAATAGATGATCATGACAAGCTTTACTCAGAGATCGAAATCAGTCAACTCCTTTCAAACAACAGACTTTTGCCAACACAGATATAAATTTCAGAAATATACCATTGATGTTTATACAATTTTCTCAGCAGTTATTTCAGTGAAGGAATTTTTTGTTTTCATTTTTTGAATAGCTTAGTATACAGGTATGTGTATTTCAAAAAACACAAGCTGAATAATTCCAGGAAAATCAAAAACAAAAGCAAACGAAAAAGCAAACAGAAGCAAAATATGTACATAGTATACAAGGATCGTCATCAAGCAAAGTATCTTTTCAAGGCTTGGCCATTCACCGAATAGGTGTCAGGCTGCCCCTCAAGATTCTGCAATCGAAAAGAACTGGGACCCAACTTTTTAGCAATTAAAAATGGTTCAAGCCATAAGTTTTGAAATTTTGTGTGTTCTCCCTTTCCCTCATGTGGTTTGTCCCATTTCAAGACAAGATCACCTACTTCGAAATTTCTATCAGAAGCAGAATTAGAATCGAACCAGCTTTTAACCAATTGTTGATGTTGGTCTAACTTACATTTAGCCTGGGCTCTCACTTCTTCTAGTTTCATCAAAGCGTTAATTCAGTTTTCCAAAGGGGGGCAATCTTCTTCTTGGACTTTCTGTGACAAGTGAAGTGAAGGAAGAAGAATGTGAGGTGGCAGAATTGCTTCTCTGCCATAAACAAGAAAAAAGGGGGAGTTACCTACAGTATCTTTTGGTGTTACCCTATCATCCCACAACGCGTTTAACAGTGCATTGTGCCATTTTTTGTGATTTTCAACCACCATTCTCTTGATTATTTTGATCAAGTGCTTGTTTGTTGATTCTGCCAATCCGTTGCCCTGGGGATAATAGCTAGCAGAATACTTTAGTTTGATTCCTTTTTCCAAAGCGAACTCGCTCATCTCAAGAGAGGAAAAGTAAGAAGCGTTATCGAATACTAAACAGACAGGGGTACCAAAACGAGTGATAATATTCGAATTTAGAAAGGCAATTACCTGGCTGGTGTTAACGGTTCTTAACGCGGCAGCTTCAGACCACCGGGTAAAGTAATCTGTGGCTGTCACAATAAACTTGTGTTGTTGTGAAGACGGGGGGTTGATTGGACCTATGATACCAAGGCCCCACTGCTGAAAAGGAGAATCTACTGAAACGGGCTGCAAAGGAAAGGCTGGTTTCTGCAACTGCCCTGATGCTTTTTGACAAATGGTACATTTACGACACAAGGCATGGGCGTCTCTAAAAAGGGTGGGCCAGTAATAATCGGCTCTTAAAACCTTATGGGCAGTGGTGTCACCACCAAAATGACCACCAGCTTCTCCTGCATGCAACTCTAGCAAGACTTTTTCTGCTTTGTCTTTTTCAAGACAGTGCATCAGTACGTCGTCAAAACTTTGACGAAACAGGATACCATTAACCAGATGAAAGGAGGTAGAATTTAATCTCAACGCTCTTCTTTCAGTCGGATCCAGGTGACGGGGGGCGGACCCCTGTTCAAGACAGAATCTTATATCGTCATACCAAGGACTGACAGGGTTTTGTGCGCAACAAATTAGATTTTGATCGTGTTGTCCTAGGTTTGACGTATCTCTTTTTTCTTGTTGTCCTGCTACTGAATCAACTACTAACTTACATAACCCTTGGCCTCTCACTATCTGAGCTGGGGTGATTTCTAAGTCGTACTCCTGCAAGGCGGTGACCCAGTTAGCCCTCTTTTCACCTAGTTCCTTCTGCACTAACAAGTTCCTCACGGCTGGGTAGGGGACAATGACTTTCGTCCTTGACTTCAAAAGATAGGACTGGAAATGCTTGACTGCTTTGAAAACAGTGTAAGCTTTTCGATCTACCACTGGGTAATTAATTCCAGCGCCTTTGAAAGCAGATCTCATAAAGGCAAAGGGTACTTCATTGTTCTCGACATTCTTTTGGGTTAGGACGGTGGCATAGGAACGGTCAGAAGCAAAAGTGTAGAGTGTAAAGTCTTGTGAAAAATTGGGGCTCGTGAGAGACGGAGCGTCTATTATGGCCTTCTTTATTGCATTAAAAGCTTGCTTTTCTAGAGGTCCCCAGTGATATTGGGTGTCTTTCTTAATTAGGTTCTGCAAGGGTCTGACCATTTTAGAGAAGTTGGGGATAAATCTTTTCACAAAGTTAATCTGGCCTAAGAAAGACTGCATAGATTTTTTGGATGTAGGGGGGGGTAGTTTCGTGATGAATTGAGTCCTTTCGGGGTCAATAATCATCCCTTCGCTAGACACAATGAATCCCAAGAGTTTACCCTGTTCTACTACAAAGATGGATTTTTTAGGATTCAAGGAGATGTCGTATTTACGACATCGTTGTAGAACGGATCGTAAGTGAGCTAGATGATCGTTTTTGTTTTTAGAAAATACAGTCACATCATCTAAGTAAACTATAATGGACTAATTGATTAGGCCTCAGAAAGCGATATCCATCGCTCTCTGGAAAGTGGCACCAGCATTAATCAATCCAAAGGGCATTTTTCGATAAGCATAAGTGCCCCACGGGGTACGGAAGGTAGTTTTAAGATGGTCTGGTGGAGACATCAGGACTTGGTTGTACCCCGAGAAACCATCCAGTAAAGATAGCCTCTCGGAACCAGATACCTGTTGAAGGATATGTTCCATGGTGGGACAGGATAGTTGTCTTTATCAGACGCTCTATTAAGGTTTCGGAAATCGACGCAGAGTCTGATTTCCCCACTTTTCTTTCGGACTGGGACAAGGTTAGAAACCCATTGAGTGTGTCTAACAGGAAAAATTATCTTAGCATTTAGGAGTTTATTCAATTCTTTTTGAACGGTCGGTTCGAGCTTAGGGTGCATTTTCCTCAATTTTTGTTGAAAGGGTAAGGTTTGGGGCTTCATAGGAATGACATGTTGTATGATGTTAGGGTCGAACATTTTAAGGTCGTCATACGTCCATGCAAAGACATCTTTAAATTCTTTGAACAATTTAATAAATGCAACTTTTTCTTGTTGAGAACATCCTACCCCTAGATTAATGCACTGTGGATTATCCTTAGTTCCTAAGTTTACTTTTTCATAATATAATGAGGAACTATTGGTTTTACAGTTGACCGTCTTTTTAAATTTATCTTGAAGATCATAAAACTTCTCTAATCTAACTATAGATTTAGGGATCAAGTTTACCATATCCGATGAAGATTCAGGAGTTCTCGGATCTGGTATTACCGTGAAATCGCACAAATTGTCGTCGTGTGTGTGTTCGTCTATCACCGTGCCTTGAAAGGTTTCTTCCATATGCAGAAAGTTAATAATCTATTGATCATCGTCAAAGACTCTCCAGTTCATGATGTTGTCGGGAACGGATGGTCAGAACAACAGTTCGACGGAGAATGCGTCTGGGGACAAGCCTTCTGCAGGAAGAAGTTTAGAAGCTACGTTAGCTAATAAATCTGCTTCAGAGTTATTCTATCTAGGAATAGAATTTATATTGAAAGCAGCAAATTTATTCATTAAATTCCATACCTCGGATTGGTAGCTTTTGAGATGCGGAGGAAGACAGTGGATAGAATCTTTTACCTGTCTAACCACTATTTCAGAGTCGCCAAAGACGGTTAAATTTTGAATGTTCATATCCAAAGCTTTTCTAAGACCTTGCAGTAAAGCCTCATATTATGCAGTGTTGTTAGTACATTCAAATTCTAACCTACATGGGATCAATGTTTTGTTATCTGACGGATCGATAATAACGCAGCCTTCACCAGCTCCTTCTTTGAACTTTGACCCGTCAAAATAAAGAGACCAAATTTGATTTCCATTGGGTACATGAGACTGTTGCATAGAAGCTGTTGGCTGCATATATGCTACAATCTCGGATTGTTGTTCTGGATTGCTGATAGTTGAAGCCTCGGCCATGAAATTGCCGAAGAAGGTGTCCATCCCTTGTACTTCAGGTGAATCGGCAGAAGGTGTAAATGGTTTGTTGGGATCGTTCAAATCTGTGACCGTGAACTTAAGGTATCGTTCACGATTTACCTTGATCTTGTTAGGCTTGTCGTTCTCTGGAAGCCATAGATGAGACCAATCTGTCGCGAAATAGTCGTGTAGCTGCTTCGACCAGTCCCTGCTTAAAAACAGACCATACACTTCTGGAATATCCACAACAATAATATCAATGACTTGATGAACCTTGGGGTTAGACGATAATCTAATAAGCACATTCTTTAGTTCGCCTATAACTTTAACATTGGTCTGATCAAGTTGTATGATTTTTAAGGTAGATGGTTCAACTTCTGCGTTAATCTTCTGACATATAGACCATGGAATCACATTGGATGACACTCCAGAGTCTACCATACAATTGTGCATGTTTCTATTAAAGATTTCGAAAGTTAACAAAAATGGAGGTACATTTTTGCGAGTACTAAGAGTGGTAGCTTGAGGCTTTTTACTCGCAGTTTCTAAAGCTACTTTATCTACATTATTTTCATTATTTACATTACTTACAGGAAGGCTCCCTTTATCTTGAGGATCAGGATTGTTTTTAGTGGAAGTCTTCTGAGGAACCTTGTTCTGCACAACCTTATTGCCACTTGAATTACCATTTTTTCCATTCTCTGAGATATTTTGTAACATTTTTTAAAGTAAAAATGGAAATTTCAATAACTCATAAACAGAAATGTTAGCTCTCAACTTTTTAAGATCTTCGACTACATCATAATCTAAGTTGGGATTCACATTACTCTGTTTAGTCTCAGCTAGTTTAGATTGCTTTGGAGGCGAAGTTGTAGTGTTTTCGGCAGAAGGTTTGTTTGTTGTATTACTCCTGGTATTATAAGGATGAACTGTCTCGAAGTTAGCTTGAAAGATGCTATCCAAGAAGTGTCCAAAAATGTTTGGAGAAGACTCCTCTTCTTGAACTATCTCTTGTTCAACTACCTCCTCAGGAATCTCAGGAGGCATCAAGTTATCTTGGGCTTCTAGAATTGTTTGAAGGGTGCATTGTAGACTTTCTAGATTAAGGCCTTCGGTGGTTGGATTAGGTCGGTTGGTGGGAAGAGGCTTTCGAAACGGGGGCTTGTAAGGTCCTTTTCTCAAGGAAGCTTCTTCGGTTGTCCTTTTTAAGTCTATAACTTGATTTGACAGTTTTTGAACAACTTTAGTTAAGTTTTCTAAATCCGAGCTTTCAGGTTGTGTTTTACTTTGAGTGGGTCTAGGGAGGATTTCGATTTTCTTTTTGGAAGAAGCACTAGTCTCTGTTTAATTGCTAGTAGAGTCTTTAAGACTAAGTATATCTTTTTCAATCTGGCTGGCCTCCTCGAAGGCTTCTAACAACGTGGCTTTCTTGGATCGTTTAACCCAAATAGCTATACTTTGATGCAAAGCTTTAGTGTAGTATGCTATTATAAGACTCTCAGCAGGCATGGAATCCGTAGGAATTTGGTTTTTAAGTGTTAAGAATCTTTGATTAAAGTCTTTAACTTTTTCTTTTGGGTTCATTCTTAAGCTAGAAAGATCCATGACTAGGACTTCCGGAGGTTTACTGTCTCTGAACTTTTCCAAAAAGCATGACTCAAACTTTTCCCAAGACACGATGGTATGGGGTTGTTGGGCAAAGTACCATGTGGATGCATTGCCCTCAAAGGTATAGGGGAACAACCTACATACAATGTCTTCATGTTCGACATTGCGGAGTCTTATGGCTAACATAAACTTTTTAATGCGATCTTCAGCAATCTGTTTTGAGTCAGGATCAAACTTGGGAAGCCATTTCTCCAGGTGTTTAGGTAAAGGATGTTGAGCTCCAGGTACAGCTACGGCATCCTGGTCAAGCCAAGGTCTAGCAGGGTTGTTCTGATTTTCCATTGGTGTAGTGGGTGTGGAAGGCTGAGAAGGGGAATTGCCTTCATCAGAGGAATCTCTTCCAGAAGAGGAAGGAGATGATGGAGGTGGTGAAGGAGGTATTCCAGATCCTCCTGCAGCAGGATTTAGGATTGGATCTGAAGGATTCACAGTGAGGTTAGTGTCACCTAATTGTTCTCTGATATCAGAGAAGTCCAAAGGTTGACCCCACGGACGGCTTGGTTTCCTCAAACGGGCTAAGGCACTATGTGTTTTTATAAGAGATTGACGGACAATCTCTTGTATGTCACCACCTGTAGGATTAGGGGTTGTTGGCTCAACTGTGATCTGTGGATCGTTAGTTGATGTGGTTGTTGTTTGAAGGGGAATATTTTCGTTGGAATGGCTTCTAGTCACTATAGGTGAGCGATTAGGTGGAGGAGGAGTCTTGCAACCGCCTCGTGCCATTAATTAATTTCAGGCCCTCCTTCTAGCGCCATTTGTTGACGGGCAAAATTGATCGTCCATCAAATGGAAGAGTGGAACCGGTCCGGGGTTGTCTAATAACCCAAGCCATTTGGGATGAACCACCCTAACGGGTTTAGCGGCTCCGTTAGCCGATCTAAGGTCCTAAGAAAACAAAAAGAAAACTACTCTAAATTAACTAATCTAACTAAAAACAACTATTAAAACAAACTAATAAACTAATCTAACTAAAAATAACTATTAAAACAAACTAATAAACTAATCTAACTAAAAATAACTATTAAAACAAACTAAACTAATCTAACTATTCTATCTATCTATCTATATATATATATATATATATATATATATATATATATACAATCTACGATCTAATACTATACTAACTCTAAGAAATCAAATATCTAACTACTAACTGAAATAAATCTTATTCACAAAATGTACAATATTAACAATTTACAGATTTGAATGAAAACCTGAAAAACTCATTTGTATTCTGCCCTAAGACAGAGAGAGATATTTTTTGTTGATTTTATAATTTTATGAACAAGAAATAAAACAAAAAAACCAACTAAACTAAACAACTAATATACTAATTCTAACTACAAATCTAACTAAACATATATCTAGCTAAACTATTTAAATTATACTATCTAACTACTTATTAAATACTGAAAAACAAACTGACCTGGAGAAACGCTCCAGATTTGTCCTGCATGTAATGATTATCTTAGCTGATCGGAGGGAGGAAACCCGCACCGAATTATCCAGGAGCTTCTCGTAAATGATAGCTGCAGTGCTCTTCAATATAATTACAGGACAAACAAGACATAAAAATTTACAACAATCTTATGATTTATAAATCTTCACAGTTAGATAAACCCGTATGCAAAGATCTATATGAAATGATTAAATTAATGAAGAAGAGAAATTTGTGATTCATTAACCGAAACCAAGTAATTGTTGTACTTTTTAAATAATGAAAGAAATCAGATATGGATAGCACATTAATCAAATCACATCATTCTGCAATAGATTATGATAGCTAAAGTAGTCTATAATCAACTGCAAATTGATAAGCATAAACTTGAAACAAAAGATTGATATTATGAAAGCGAAAGTTGTAACAAAACATCAACTTTCGTCTCAGTTTGTATTAGAAATCCATAGCCTGGTTCTCCCACAAGTGAGGATGCTCCTTATTAAAAAAAAAAATAAGTATTTAAAGACCTTCCACAGGGTAAAACATCCCTGTGGGAGTTATCAAAACTGTTTACAGAAAATCTGGGAAATATCCCAAGTCTGGTTAAACTAGGAACCTAAAATAAAAACTAAATCACACAAATATCTCCTAGACTTTCCAGCATGTCCAATGCAATTCGGATGTACCTGAAAGGGGTCAAAAATGGACAAGTTAGGAGGATATTTTGTTAATGAAAATGATAAAAATCTAATTCTATAGACTAGCTACAGAATCTTTCGATTCTATAGCTGGTCTAAATTAGACACAGAATCAGCATTAAAATCAATTCAAATCTTTAAAGAATCAAAATTAACAAGTATCTAATAGCTTATTTGAAAGACAAATGAGTCATACAAATTGAAATTGTTAAACTAATTTGAAATCAAACAAGACTGAGATTAATCAAATGACTACAGAGATGCGTGTACTCTGTTTCGTTTGTTGTCACAAAATTGGGTAAACGGAATCATGTTGGATAACTGACAGTAATGAAATCGATTCATAACCAATTGAAATCGATACAGTTAAACAAATCATAGGCAATTGTTTGTTATTGTTGCCTCATCAATAGGAAACACGATCAAATCCAAACAAGATCATTTTCAAATTGATATAACTGTATTATCATAAACCAACGATCCATGTCATTAGCAAATCAAATCAAAACTGGTGTGTAAATTAACTCAAATGAAATTAAAATAGGATCTGTGAGAATCGTCCATCGTTTGTTATTGCTAATTGGGGCGGACAAAATCGATTGATTTTCAATAAAAATATTACTAGCATTAATTTCAAAATGAACTAATCATATGTCGATCTGGGTTTAACCAACTCGTTTTGAAAATTAAAATCAAACAGAGCAGTATCAAGTCTATTTTTTATACGAATGTAACTCATAAAATCAATCGTACTGACTGAAGATACACAGCAATCCGATCAAGACAGGAGAAAATCGAACAGTTGAAGTTTAACATAGTCGTGAATCAAAACCATTCCATGATTCGGGCATAGATATCTTTTGCACAGGCTTAAATGAGAATATTGTTTCCATACAGAACAGAGTCGTTCTTTCCAAATCGGAGTCGAACAGAGTTGTATTCCTGATTTAGAAGATTACATCACACAACATATTAAAGGATCATAACAATCAAACTCACGAAATCGTTTCAAAAATCAAATCATCAAAACTCAATCAGGGTCGATGTGATCCGACCATAACAAAATCATCACAACATGATCGTGCTCTAATTTTAGCATAAAAACCTCCTGTTCAGATTAGATACCAACCAAATCCAAGCGAAAACAAACCATTAATTTCGTTAACTTCACACTAATAGTCAGACGAATCAAAACAAACAAAAGCCAATCAATTGCTAAACTGGGCACGACCAAATCATTTAACCAAATCATAACCTCATTTAATTTTAGCAAAACGAAAAAAATGTACAGGATGAACAACATAATTGTTTTCGATATGGCTATAACAGAGTCATTTCGAACAACAAACAGAGTTATTTGAAAACCAAACTCAAATCATTATATTAATCCTAGCAATTCACAAAACGAAAATGATATCGAAATTCATACCTGGATGACGAGCAGATAGCTTGATCATGACATTTTGGAATTGACAATGGCTGTAGCCGATTTGACATTCCTAAAAACGATGGAACCAGTGTTTTTCTGCTTCCTATCATTTGCTTGAAGCTTATCCCTTTGGCTTGTCGATACTATAACTTGGTTTTCCAACACTTTGATTTTCGATTGAAGTAAGGGAACGTCTATATAGTATCGTTCCAACCACACATCACATTGGTCACATGACGACTGTCCGGGCTTCAAAAATGCAGGTGAGGGTTTGGTTAAATTTCCAAGGGGTTCGTTAGGTAGCTTGATCCCAGGGTAGCTAGGCTTGTTTCTTAGGCAAGGGGGTAGATTAGAAACGAAGTCATAAGGTGGCTCGAAGCACAGACCTTGGGAGTAAGGGTACTCACTAGCTAGGAAGCATTCTATGTCAGAGTCCGAGTCTTCACTGAGGATTATGGGCTTCTGCTCAGCACTAGGTTTAGGTTTATTCCTAGCCATTCTCGAGATAAGCCAAGCATTATTTTTACCTTTGCCATCAACAGTAGGGTTTCCCTTGACCTTTTTGCTCACAGGCTTTTTTATAGCCTCAACCTTATCTGCTAAGACGTCGGATAAGTCAATATCAGGGTCGACCGAGGGTTTAGGAGAGGGCAGTAGGACATGGAAGGGCACGGGTGGCTCGACCTTGGTTTCACTAACCATAGGCTTGTCAACTTGGATGGGATCTGCATCAGCAAAACCATTCCGAGAGATAAATGCTTGCCAACTATCACCGTGGAGATTTAAGTGATGAACAATGATGAGTCTGATTAGGCCATGGTGGAACAGGCTACTATCGGCCTTTTCTAGTTTAAACCTTTTTGACATTTTATAAAGGCTACGCTAGAGGTAACAAGGCATATTTAATGGATACCCCATAAAATTCATTAACAGTCAAAGGTGATAAAGAAAAACTAGCCCATACCGACCCTCACAGGTCACGAATTGTTTAACCACCATTAAAAGATCATGCCATCTTGGTTTAAGTGTGGAGATGGGCATACCTCTATCACAGGATGTGACCTTTCGTGAGACGAATAGTAGTGGCCATGGCACCTCCTCAACTTTAGAGTTTTTGAACCATCGTTGGCCCGTGGCGGCTAACCCTGTGGCAGAGCTAATGAATTCCTCATTCAGCTCAAGCTGAATGTCACCTAATTTGGCCCTATAGCCATCAAAAGTCAGGGAGAATTGTTGTGCAACAAATAATTTAAAACGCTCAAACCATTGTACAAAGGTGAGTCAACCACTATCCTCTAAGTCTTTTTGGGCATTGTCGAATAGTAGCAAGGCTTGGCTACCTTTCGGCTCAATTCGCACCACTGGTGCCATAAGGAAGAGCACACGGTGAACGAGCCAGGGTTTGAATGTAGCATACACAGGAACAAAATGCCCGAAGGCTTACCCGAGCTAACAGAGGTGAAACAGGGATAGGATCAACATTAATAACATTGTGTGAAGGTGGTGGAGCTATTCGCTGGCCATGCAGAATAGTCATTACCAATGGTACAACCACCGGCGCTTTCAACTATACAAATCACAACGCACAAGTGTTACAACTAAGCCATTTCAACCAATCAATTGAAACCTTTGGTAAGTGGATAAACCATGCGTGCAAGCAAACGTTATGCCATAGTTTTAAAACCAAACAGACAAATCGAAACCAATACCAAGTGTTTAACCAATGTGCCAATGTGTTTGATCACATGAACTAGGTGTCATATTAAATGATATATATCAAGGGTTTAACCATAACATCTATGTATATTTATGAAACCAATGGTCAATTAGATCAAATCAAAGAACATATAAATCTAATTACCAATGCATCACAACCTCAATTACTCATGAAACGAAATTCATAATCAATCAAAGAATGTGCAATGAGTACAGATCAAAAGTTTTGCCAACTGCATAATGATAAGTAAAATGTAAACAAAATGGGCATATCGACAAGAAGGATAATGACCATTCAATAATGATTTTAATGAGGCTTCGAAAGACCAATTTTTCACGCTTACAGTCGTGAAAACAAAACGAAGGTAAGTGTGCAAATGGCGCAAAGAATAAAAGTGTCGTTTATTTGAGAATTGCGACGAAAAATTAATGTTTGCAAAACATTGGTGTAGGCAGCTTATAAGACAGTGAAAAAAATGTGAATTGGCTGCCAAAACTAAGGAAAGAGGATTGTTCCAAGAGGATATTGGTGGCCACCCACCTTTTTCGACTAGCTCAAAATAGTTTTCTGACAATTTTGGCAATTTACTATTTTTAGCAGTTTTTAACTTCCAGGGCCATTTTGAGGGCCCAAATGAAGGTTTTTCGAGATGGAGATTCTCAATGATATCCAAAGGCATGATTGAGCCCCCAAAATGAATCTCCTCTAAGATACCTTTCCAACGAGCTATCACACACCCAAAATGGAGATCGTTTGCAAAAGTTTCGACACCGGGAAGTTGATGTACTCACTTACCCAAACGGGGTCCACGAGAATTTTGGCGCTTCATCTCCTAGGGTTAGGTTTTTGGATGTCTATGGATATTTTCATTCCTTCTTATTGTTAAAGGCCTTCAGAGCCTCATTGTAATCATCTTCTTGCGAATGCGAGTAGCCGTCACATCTCTTCTGAGAGATAAGCTACCACCATTCTAGCGAGTCCTTCACTCTATATTTTTACAGTCTCTCTACATTTCTTTCATTAATAGAAATTGTGTATTACTATATATTTGAGTTTATGGTTTCATCTATGATACATTTCTATTATATTATTGAATATCTACGATATCTCTGTGCATTTATTTATTAAATCTCCGATCTTATTTCGTGCCGAAAATAATATAGATCAGTGGTATCAAAGCAGGCTGCTCTGGATCATTTTTTCAGTGCATGTCCCCGACGAGGTCCGAGTATAGAAATTTGGGTCTCGAGCTTGTCTCTCTTGAAAAAAATCACTCTCTCACACCCAAGAAACCCTCAATGGTGGAAGAAGAGAAAAATGACGAAGTAGACGATCCTATCAATCTATTGCTTGAGCAATCTCTCACGCGACAGAGGGATGAAATGATGGAGAATTTTGCCCACATCCTTAAACGCCTACCGATAGCATCAGGCGCATCTTCATCAAGCGGCCACTTTGGAGGCACCTCGCCTTTCAAGGTACAAATTAATTTTTATATTCCTGTATTTGAAGGACAAATAGATGCAGAAGCTCTAGAAAAATGGTTAACTCTGCTAGAAGGTTATTTATCTGTTCACAATTTTTCCAACAAAGAAAATATCACCTTCGCACTCCTTAGATCTCTCCCTCATGTTAAGCATTGGTGGAAAACTTGTTGGGATCAAAGTTCCATAAAGGAGTCTAGAATATATGGGGTCGATCATACTTGGGATTTTTTTGTGGATGCGGTAAAAGAACAATATTACCCTATTGGCAACTATGAGGACTAGTGCATGAGATGGACCACACTGCGGCAAGAGAGGGGCCAAGAAGTTTCAGAGTTCACCAATACCTTCCATACCTTGCACACCAAGCTGGGTATCAAAGACTTCGAGCGACATTTGATTCTGAAATACCGTGGGGCTCTACACAAATACATCCAGACTGAAATGGATTTTCTGGACATCTCATCACTCAGTGTTGCTTATCGATATGTTGTTAAAATTAGGCAGAAATTTAAGCACCAGAACAAATGGGAGTTTGGGTCCTCAAATCCGCAACAACTAAAGTATGACAAAAACGGCCCTAACAAACAGTCTCCCAAAAACTATTCCAAGTCATAGGAAAAGAAGGGTCACGGGAAGAGAAAGAAGGACACCATAAAATGGTGTGATTTCCACAAAATCCCTTGGCACAACACTGATGATTGTCGCTCAAAACAGTCATTGTTGGTCGAGATCAAAGACATGGAGATGAACCCTGATTCTAAATCTGATTCTGAAAATACTGGTAAAGGACAGATCATTGACGCAGACCCCACTGTTATTGTCGCGGCCACAGCGATTCAACCAGAAGAACCAACAGATCCTGAAGAAGGGGAGTGCCTTTTTCATTCATAGATGTGGGTGAAGGGGACCCCACTACATTTTATTGTTGATAACAGAAGCCAGAAGAACCTCATCTCAACAGAGGTCATCAAACATCTGGGATTGTCGATGTTAGGGTCCTAACCTGCACATAGGTAGAGAAATATATTCGGATGTAATAAAGGTCAATATTAATAAGGCCTTTCAATAAAATAGAATAAGGCAGATGTAAGAAGACCTAATAGAAGCTTCTTCTTATAGAAGGATCTTCCTCTAGATGCTTCTTTTGATAGACATATTTAGTATAAATAAGGGTCGAGGGTATGAAAACCCAACTTGGAGATTATTGTAATAGAACGTTGCTCGATTGGAGGTTGCCCCCTCGAAGAGGCCCGTGAACATTGTTTTCTGAATGAAAGTGTTATTTATGTTGTTGTTCTTTTATCATTTCTGTGTTATTGTGGAGATTATGTTGGTTATATTACTGTTATTCTTCCATTTCTAGAATTTTATTTACGTTCTACATACTTTTTATATCTGGTATATTACAAGTGGTATCATAGCACTTTCCTTTGCAGAAATTATGGGAATTTTTTTTTTTAGGGTAGAGACGTATTCCAGCGTCTTTAAGCCACAGAGATCTGTTGTTACGGGCATAAACCCGCTATTGAGGGATTCATACACTCAGAAAATACAAGTGGTTCTTAAGCGCACAACTGTTGGCTACCCTTGTAACCCTTGTTGGTACCCCTTTGAGAGGTAGCGCATCAGACAGCACCTATGTACGGATCGGCCTAGATTTCCTGAATCCCTCTTTAGATAAACTGATTGGCCGCCTGACTGCTATAGTGCCAACGAGAACAGCTCTAGGGAAGATACTCTCTAGTACCTGGGTAGTTGGGTAGTATGGCTAAGGGTACGGCCTATCCTCCTTTGTTAATGCCCTAAGATATTGGGTCGAGTACTACTGTTGGACCCCGTACGTATATCAAAGAGCTATAGCACAGGGAAAACCCTTGTTTGTAGAACCCTTGAATACCTAACCCTTGGGGGACAGAAACATAAACAAATGAAAACAAACAAGATCTGTTGTCACGCAACTATGTTCGGGTTGCCAAATCACTAAACTTTTCTTACTGGTTAAACATTTGGGGATTTCATCTCTGTAGTATTCTTCAGACCAGAGTAGAACTCTGCAAGTAAAAAAAAAAAAAAAAATTCTGAAAAAAATTCACCATTATTTGAGACCTATTCCATTCGATTCATCTCTTCGCCCTTATCACATTCATCCATATCATTTTTCAGCAAAATTTTTGACCCCGCCCGCCCCTTTTCAGTTCCCCCATCCTCATGGCCCATACCCGTAGCCAAGACTTGGAAACTCACTTCAACACCTTCCAATCAGGTCTCCTTGAGACCCAAAAAGAAGTGAAACAACTCAGTACCAATGTTGTCTCCATCGATACAACCATCCATACAACCATAAATACAACCATGTAGTCCTCAATGGAGGAAGTCAAACAAGAACTAACCACCTAGCTTGAATCTGTCTTTGCATCAATCTGCACCAAACTGAAGATCCCTACAGATGACCCTTTCTCTGATGCACCTCCAAAGACTGAAGGTGAACACTCCTCTCATTCCCATAACATTCAGCACCATCACTTTCAACGTGACCTATGCCTTCCGCGGGTGGATGTGACCAAATTTGATGGCTCGGACCCCACTGGTTGGGTAACCCAAATGGAACATTATTTCTCTTTATACGACATTATAGATGACTTGGCCAAACTCTGGTATGGTGTTCTCCATCTAGATCAAGAACGTTGACAATGGTGGCAATGGAGAAAAACTTCCCGTCAAGGGTATATTACGTGGACACAAATTGTGACTGAGCTTTATGAATGCTTTGACACTAACACCAACCATTTGGGCCGTTTGACAAAGTTGAAACAATCAGGAACAGTGGAAGACTTTATAGTTGCCTTTGAGCGCCTAGATTTTTGAACAGAGGGCATGACTAATGCTTTCTTTTGAGAGTGTTTCATCAGTGGCCTCAAGGATGAGATTAGGGCACATGTCCTCATGGCTCGAACTTCGAGTTGGGTGGAGGCTACTAAAAGAGATAAAGAATCACAACAGGTTGTATCTTCTCAAAACTGAAAGCCCTCCTTTATCCCTCGCCCTAAACCCGTAAATCCCACTACTCCCTCCACCCCACTAAAGATCCAAAAATTGACCAGCGCTGAAATGGTTGAACACCAACTCAAAGAACTTTTTTATAATTGTGATGACAAATATTTCTCGGGCCACAAGTGTAAGGAACAAAATATTTTTATGGCTATCTCTGAGGATATTTCGAAAGAGGAGGTTGAAACTCCCCTTGTGTTTGAGTCACCTGAAATCACTGACATAACCCCTCCCTCAGACCCTCCTGAAGTAGAATCGATCATTTCCCTCAATGCTCTCACTAGCTTCTTCGCTCCCCAAACCCTCAAGTTAATCGATTACATCAAGCATCGAAAGGTCATCATTTTGGTTGATAGTGGAAGCACCGATAATTTTATTCATCATTGCATTACCCAAGAAACTCATTTCTACATCCATGTCGTCAACAATTTCCAAATCATGATTTCCAATGGTGGTTCCATGAAATGTGGAGGGCACTGTGAAAATGTGTGTCTCCAAATCGATGACTACCACCTAAAATCCCATATGTTTTCTATCGACATGGGCGGTTGTGACATTGTGCTAGGTGTCGACTGGATAAGGACTTTGGGTCCCATTCTCAAGGATTTTAAGGAAGGCCACCAATATAAATTCCAAGGCATCATCGTTGGTTCACCTGAGATCATTAGTTCCCATCGCATGGAAAAGCTGCTAAAAAAAGGTCATTCTGGTGTCATTTCCCAACTCCATGCCCTACAAGCAATAGAGACACCCCCGGTGCAGCAAGACCTCCAAGCCCTCCTTTCTAAACATCAAATGGTATTTTCCACTCCCCAAGGCCTCCCTCCTTCCCATGGTGTTCATAACCATTCCATTCCCCTTGTACCCGGAAGCCTTCCTCCCAATATCCATTTGTATCGCCACCCCTTTTCACAAAAAAATGAAATTGAGAAAATGGTCTAGGAACTCCTTAATGTTGGCATTATCTACCCTAGTACAAGCCCTTACTCTTCTCCTATAGTCATGGTCCTAAAGAAAGAATGTTCTCGGTGAATGTGTCCTGATTTCCGTGCCCTTAACAAACTAACCATTAAAGACAAATTTCCCATTCCTGTCATTGATGACCTCCTGGATGAATTGAGTGGTGCCCAATTCTTTACTAAACTTGATCTCCGCTCGGGCTATCACAAGATACATATGAAAGAGGCAGACATTCCCAAGATGGCCCTTCGCACTCATGAGGGCCACTATGAGTTTTTTGTCATGCCCTTTCTCTTGTGTAATGCCCCCTCCACCTTCCAAAGCCTCATGAATCATGTCTTCCGTCCATTTCTCTGTCATTTTGTCTTAGTTTTCTTTGATGATATCCTCATCTATAGCAACACCTGGATAGACCATCTTACTCATGTGGATCAAGTTCTCCATCTACTCTCTCAGCACCAAATTTTCCTAAGACAGTCTAAATGTGTTTTTGGTGCCTCGGAAGTAGAATACTTGGGTCATCTGGTTGGCAAGGATGGCGTCAGGGTGGATCCGAAAAATATTGAAGCTATGCAATACTGGCTGCACCCAATGACTCTCAAAAGCTTGCATGGATTTCTGGTCTTAACGGGGTATTATCGCAAGTTTGTTAAGAATTATGGAAAGATTGCAGCACCTCTCACTGCTCTCCTCAAAAATAAATCTTTCACTTGGACTCCAGCCACTACTCAAGCTTTTCAAACATTGAAGATGGCCATGTGCACCACTCCAGTTCTATCCCTTCCTGATTTCGCAAATACCTTTGTGTTGGAATGTGATGTCTTAGGGAAAGGAATTGGTGTTGTCCTTATGCAAGAGGGTCGACCTTTGGCCTTCACCAGCAAGCAACTATCTGAAAGGAATCTAGGAAACCCCATCTATGGAAAGGAAATGTTGGTATTATGCATGTCATTGATCTGTGGCGCCCGTATCTCTTGGGGCAACGTTTCCAAATTAAGACAGACCATCAAAGCCTCAAGTATTTTTTGGAACAACGCATTTCCTCCCCGGAGCAACAAAAATGGGTGACTAAGCTCTTTGGATATGATTATGAGATCATTTACAAGAAAGGCAAAGACAATGTCGTGGCGGATGCACTTTCTCGAAAATATGAAGAAGAAAGATCTGTTTTTTCTCTTTCCTTCATTGTACCAGATTGGCTCTAAGTCGTTTGCCAGGAATGGCTACAAGATCCCAAAAGTTCGCATCTGATCCAGCAATTGCAGTCCAATGCTCCAACTCCCCCAGGGTACTCTTGGCTCCATGATGAGCTTCGATACAAAGGTTGTTTGTATTTAAGTAAACAATCAAAGCTTAAATCCACAGTACTTTATGGGCTTCATGCTACACCCACAGTAGGGCACTCCGGGTTCACCAAAACATATGACAGGGTCAAACGTTATTTTTTCTAGGATGGTATGAAACAGGACATCCATAATTTTGTCACTGAATGTGATGTGTGTCAATGCAACAAGAGAGAAACAGTCAAATCGTCAGGCACACTAAAACTGCTTCCGATTCCACCTGCTATTTGGAAGGATATCTCTATGGAATTTATTACCGGCTTACCCAAATCGGGAAATAAATCAGTCATAATCATGGTTGTGTATCGCCTTTCCAAGTATGCTCATTTCTGCGCTCTTCAACACCCATTTACTACATCCACGGTGGCTCAAATTTTCATGGACCAGGTCTTCAAGCTTCATGTCATGCCGCACTCTATTGTTTATGATCGTGACCCAACTTTCACAAGCAATTTTTGGCAAGAATTGTTCAAGCTACAGGGCACCCAATTGCATCTCAACACAGCTTATCATCCCCAGACTTATGGTCAAATGGAAATTGTCAACAAGTATTTGGAAACATATCTGAGATGTTTTGCCTCTGAAAAGAAAAATCAGTGGGCTCAATGGTTACCCCTATCTGAATGGTGGTGCAACACTTCCTACCATACAGCTACACGCATGACTCCTTTTGAAGCGGTATATGGATAGAAGCCATGTTCAGTTCTGTCATCCTTACCGGGTACCTCGAAGGTCTAGGCGGTTGACCAAACACTTACACTTTGAGAGGCTATTCTCCGTACCATCAAAGAGAACTTGGTCATGGCATAGAATCACATGAAGCAACAAGAAGATCAAGGTCACTCTGAACGTCAATTTACAAATGGGGATCAGGTGTTTTTGTGACTGCAACCTTACAAGCAAACTTCCCTCGGGGATGAGCATTGTCAGAAGCTAGAGCCCAAATTTTACGGTCCTTATACAGTTCTCAAGTGTGTGGGACAAGTCACCTATCAGTTAGCTCTGCCCAGTCATTCGAAGCTACATCCTGTTTTTCTTGTTTCATGCTTAAAGAAGGTGATTAGAACTAGGTGTCAAATTCAAACCAACCTTCCTGAGTTAGCTGAAGAAGGACCCAATTGGCTACAGCCAGAAGCAGTTCTAGACCAGTGTGAACGTCGCCTGCGTCAGAAAACCATCAAGGAAGTGCTAGTCCAGTGGAAAGATACAACTCCAGCAGATGCCACTTGGGAACCAGCTACCATTCTGCAGCAGTTTCCACATCTCAATCCTTGAGGACAAGGTTGTTTTTAAGGGGGCAGACATGTTAGGTTCCTAACCTGCACATAGGTAGAGAAATATATTCGGATGTAATAAAGGTCAATATTAATAAGGCCTTTCAATAAAATAGAATAAGGTGGATGTAAGAAGACCTAATAGAAGTTTCTGCTTCTAGAAGGATCTTCCTCTAGATGCTTCTTTTGATAGACATATTTAGTATAAATAAGGGTCGAGGGTATGAAAACCCTAGCTTGGAGATTATTGTAATAGAGTGTTGCTTGACTGGAGGTTGCCCCCTTGAAGAGGCCCGTGAACATTACTTTTTGAATCAAAGTGTTATTTATGTTGTTGTTCTTATATCATTTATGTGTTATTGCGGAGATTATGCTAGTTATATTACTGTTATTCTGCCATTTCTAGCATTTTATTTTTGTTCCGCATACTTTTTTTATCGGGTATATTACATTCGACAACACCACACCCGCAGCCATACAACATTGGGTGGCTTCGCCAAAGACGAGATCTTCGTGTCAGCCAGTAGTGTCGATTGTCATATGGTATACATCCCTTCAAGGATGAGGTATTATGTGATGTTGCGCCACTGGTTGTCTGTGATTTTCCCTTCGACCAACCATATATGTAGAAGCGCCATGTTGTTTATGAGTCTCGACCCTGTAGTGTCATAGTTACTTTGGGGGGTCATCTCTATATAATACCAGAGGTGGGTCCGACTACTGTTCCACCTAAAAAGTGTCGCAAGGTAGTATCTCATACTGCAAAATTGAGCTTCTTCACAATCTGTTCAAAAGGAGAACAGAAGGACACTGCAACCACTACAACCTCACCCCAAGCACCTTTTATCAAACAAAAGAAATACGACAAGGTTGCAACAAAGAGCAAAAATTCCTTCTGCACATCATCCTCTCATGTATCCTGACTTGTTGAATGGCCTCAACCTCAACAGGTTCGAAACAAACTACCACAAACTGAGCAGCGCGATGTCTCTAGCAAGGCAAGCAGCTCACTGAGATGCAGATTCAACAAATGTTTTTCCCTCTCCCCCGGGAACTCAACGTAATGGATATCATTGCTTCTTAAGGAGGTAGGATTGATCTAGGTGGATATTGGTGGCCACCCACCTTTTCTGACTAGCTCAAAACAATTTTCTGGCAATTTTGGCAATTTACTATTTTTAGCAGGTTTTAACATTCCTAAAACAGAGATCGTATGCAAAAGTTACGACCCCAGGAAATTGATGTACTCACTTACCCGAATGGGGCCCACATGACTTTTGGCGCTTCATCTCCTAGGTTTAGGTTTTTGGATGTCTAGGGTTTTTGGCATTCCTGCTTATTGTAAAAATGCCTTCAAAGCCTCATTGTAATCATCTTCTTGCGAATGCGTGTAGCCATCACATCTCTTCTCAGAGATAAGCTGCCACCATTCTAACGAGTCTTTCACTCTGTGTTTTTACAGTCTTTGTACATTTCTTTCATTAGTAGAAATTGTGTATTATTGTATATCTGTGTTTATGGTTGCATCTTTGATACATTTCTGTTATATTATTGAAAATATGCGATATCTCTATGCATTTCTTTATTATATCTCTGATCTCATTTCGTGCTGAAAATAATCCGGATCAGTGGTATCAGAGGAGGCTGCTCTTGATAGTTTTTCAGTGCATGTCCCCAACAAGGTCCGAGTATAGCAAGTTGGGTCTCGATCTTTTCTCTCTTGAAGAAAATCGCTCTCACACACCCAATAAACCCTCAATGACAGAATAAAATAAAAACAACGGAGCAGACGATCCTATCAATTTGTTGCTTGAGCAATATCTCACGCGACAGAGGGACGAAATGATGGAGAATTTTTCCCACATACTTAAACGCATGTCGATAGCATTAGGAACATCTTCATCAAGCGGCCACTTTGGAGGCACCTTGCCTTTCAAGGTACAAGTTAATTTGGATATTCCTGTATTTGAAGGACAGATAGATGTAGAAGCCCTAGAAAAATGGTTAACTCTTTTAGAAGGTTATTTCTCTGTTCACGGTTTTTTCGACAAAGAAAAGATCACCTTTGCACTCCTTAAAGCTCTCCCTCATGTCAAACATTGGTGGGAAACTTACTGGGAGTAAAGTTCCACAGATAAGTCTGGAATATATGGGGCTGATCCCACTTGGGATTTTTTTGTGGATGCGGTAAAAGAACAGTATTATCCTATAGGAAACTATGAGGACCAGTACATGACATGGACCACACTGCAGCAAACGAGGGGCGAAGCAGTTACGTAGTTCACCAATACCTTCCATACCTTGTGCACCAAGATGGGTATCAAAGACTGAGGGAAATTTGGTTCTAAAATACTGTGGGGATCTACACAAATACATCCAAACTGAAATGGATTTTCTGTACATCTCATCACTCAGTGTTGCTTATCGATATGTTGTTAAAATTGAGCAGAAATTTAAGTACCAAAACAAACGGGAGTTCGGGTCTTCAAATTCGTAACAACCAAAGTATGAAAAAGACAGACCTAACAAACAGTCTCCCGAAAACTAGTCCAAGACACAAGAAAAGAAGGGTCACGGGAAGACAAAGAAGGACATCGAAAAATGGTGTGATTTCCACAAAAGCCCTTGGCAAAACACCAATGAATGTCGCTCAAAAGAGTCACTGGTGGCCGAGGTCAAAGACAAAGATCTGAACCCTGATTCATAATATTATTCTGAAAATACTGGTAAAGGACATATCCTTGACGCAGACCCCATTGCTATTGTCGCGACCGCAACAATTCAACCTGAAGAACCAACAGATCTTGAAGAGGGGGAGCGCCTTTTTCATCCAAAGATGTGGGTGAAGGGGACCTCGCTACATTTTATTGTTGCAAACGGAATCCAAAAGAACCTCATCTCAGCAAAGGTCATCAAACAGTTGGGATTGTTGAAAACACCGCACCCGCAGCCATAAAACATCGGGTGGCTTCGCCAAGGATGAGATCTTCGTGTCAGCCAGCAGTGTCGATTGTCATACCATATCCAGCCCTTCAAGGATGAGGTATTGTGTGATGTTTCCCCACTGGATGTCAGTAATTTTCTCTTGGGCCAACCATATATGTGGAAGCGCCATGTTGTTTATGTGTCTCGACCCCATAGTGTCATTGTTACTTTGGGGGTCATCTCTATAGAATACCAGAGGTAGTTATGACTATTGTTATACCTAAAAAGTGTCGCAAAGTAATATCTCATACTACAAAATTTAGCTTCTTCACAATCTGTTCAAAAGGAGAGTAGAAGGACACTGCAACCACTACAACCTCACCCCAAGCACCTCCTATCAAACAGAAGAAACTCGAAATGGTTGCAGCAAAGTGTAAATATTCCTTTTGCACATCGTCCTCTCATGTAGTCTGACTTGTTGAAAGGCCTCGGCCTCAACAGGTTCGTGGCAAACTTCCACAAACTGAGCAGTGTGACGTCTCCAGCAAGGCAAGCAGCTCACCAAGATGCAGATTCAGCAAACGGTTTTCCCTCTCCCCGGGGAACTCAACGCAATGTAGACCATTACTTCCTAAGGAGGGAGGATTGATCCAGGTGAATATTGGTGGCCACCCACCTTTTTCGACTGGCTCAAAACAGTTTTCTGGCAATTTTGGCAATTTTGGCAATTTACTATTTTTAGTAGTTTTTAACTTCCCTGGCCATTTTGAGGGACCAAATGAAGGTTTTTCGAGATCGATATTCTCAATGATCTTCAAAGGCATGATTGAGCCCCCAAAATGAATCTCCTCAATAATACCTTTCCAACAAGCTATCACACACCTAAAACGGAGATCGTATGCAAAAGTTACAACCATAGGAAGTTGATGTACTCACTTACCCAAACAGAGCCCACATGATGTTTGGTGCTTCATCTCCTAGGGTTAGGTTTTTGAATGTCTAGGATTTTTGGCATTCCTACTTATTGTAAAAAGGCCTTCAGAGACTCATTGTATTCATCTTCTTGCGAATGCGAGTAATCGTCACATCGCTTCTCATAGATAATTTGCCACCATTCTAGCGAGTCTTTCACTCTGTATTTTTACAGTCTCTGTACATTTCTTTCATTAATATAAATTGTGTATTACTGTATATATGTGTTTATGGTTGCATCTCTGATACATTTTTGTTATATTATTGAATATCTACGATATCTCTATGCATTTTTTTATTATATCTCCGATCTCATTTCGTGTCGAAAATAATCTGGATCAGTGGTATCAGAGCAGGCTACTCTTGATCATTTTTTTAGTGCATGTCCCCGACAAGGTCCGAGTATAGAAATTTAGGTCTCGAGATTGTATCTCTTGAAGACAATCGCTCTCGCACACACAAGAAACCCTCAATGGTGGAAGAAAATAAAAACAATGGAGCATACGATCCTATCAATTTGTTGCTTGAGCAAGCTCTCACGCGACAGAGGGATGAAATGATGGAGAATTTTGCCCACATCCTTAAACGCCTACCGATAGGATCAGGCGCATCTTCATCAAATGGCCACTTTGGAGGCACCTCACTTTTCAAGGTACAAGTTAATTTTGATATTCCTATATTTGAAGGGCAGATAT
This sequence comes from Picea engelmannii, assembly GCA_009831015.1. Taxonomy (NCBI): domain Eukaryota; kingdom Viridiplantae; phylum Streptophyta; class Pinopsida; order Pinales; family Pinaceae; genus Picea; species Picea engelmannii. Next base: position 282,786 of record ML798905.1, on the reverse strand, counting down.
ATGCAAAAGCCCTAGAAAAATGGTTAACTCTGCTAGAAGGTTATTTCTCTGTTCACAATTTTTTCGACAAAGAAAATATCACCTTCACACTCCTTAAAGCTCTCCCTCATGTCAAACATTGGTGGGAAACTTACTGGGAGCAAAGTTCCACACAAAATTCTGGAATATATGGGGTCGATCCCACTTGGGATTTTTTTGTGGATGCGGTAAAAGAACAGTATTACCCTATTGGAAACTATGAGGACCAGTACATGAGATGGACCACACTGTGGCAAGAGAGGGGCCAAGCAGTTCTGAAGTTCACCAATACCTTCCATACCTTGCGCACCAAGATGGGTATCAAAGACTTCGAGTGACATTTGGTTCTAAAATACCGTGGATCTCTACACAGATACATCCAGACAGAAATAGATTTTCTTGACATCTCATCACTTGGTGATGCTTATCGATATGCTGCTAAAATTGAGCAGAAAATTAAGCACGAGAACAAACGAGAGTTCGGGTCTTCAAATCCGCAACAACCAAAGTATGACAAAGACTGTTAAGCCCTAATATTGGCTCATTACCCCTTAATTGGGGCATATTATATTAGTAATGTTATTTTGTTTATGTCGGCTTTAGGCCATTAGTTGTAATTATACCTCCTAGTCCCTTATATATACCAAGGAGACATTTTCATTTTGAATCATCTTGTATGTAAAAATTTAAGTGGGGTAAAAGGAGGTTGCCCCCTCAAAGAGGCTTATTATCTGAAATTATCTCTTTTTCAAGGCGTTGAGTACTTTTCCTGAGGTTTTTCTATGCTATATTGATATTTGGTTCTTAACATATGGTATCAAAGCTCAAGGTCTTGGGGTTTCGCTGCTACATCTGAGACACCTTGGAATTTTTGCTATAACTTTTTTTCTACAATTTTTCAGAAGGAATGGCCTGGAAGATATTTAGTAGATGGGTCAAGGTACATTTGGGTAAAAATTTAGCTCCTGAGGCATTATACTTTCTTAGATACAGCCTGTACACGATAGGGTTCTGGAATCATCCTGAACTGAGTCATTGCAGAGTTTTCACTATAAAAAAAATTCGGTAATGTTTCAGACCCTAAACTCTGGAGGATATTTACATAAATTAGTAAGGTATCTATGGTAAAAATTTTAGATTCTGGGTCATCTTAAATTTGTAGATACACCCTGTGTAAGATAGGGTATCTGACTAGTCTCAAGAAGGTGTTCCAGGTAAAATAATCATAACTTCTTCCTAGAGTATCCAAATAACCATTATCCATACTCTAGGAAGAAGTTATGATTATTTTACCTGGAACACCTTCTTGAGATAAAAGAAAGTTGTGGGGAAGTTACCGTAAATTCCACTTGGCACATCCAATTTTGATCAAACCTGTGGCATTGCAGAGAAGAAATATCAGAGAACTACATAAAAGAAAGTTTCATACCCAAAAGGGATGAAACTTGGGAGATATAATAGAAGAAATATTGTCTAGCAGAACCACCTCAAAATCAAGGTTCAAAAGTGATACTTGGCCAACATGCCACCAAAAAAGGGAACTTCTACACCAAATAAGCCTCCAGAAAATCCTACTTGGACTCTTGATGAA
>ML798905.1:265700-276949 GCA_009831015.1 Picea engelmannii | reverse complement strand
AATCATATTGGAGCCTGAAGCCATCACTGACACAAGAATTCACCAGCTGAGGAATAGATCCATTTCAGAGTATCTCATTAAATGGAGGAAACTATCGGCTGAAGATTCCACTTGGGAAGATGAGTCTTTTATACAAAAGCATCTAGAGTTACTCAAGCATTGCAGACAACACTTGTCTCGAGGGGAGGGGCATGTTAAGCCCTAATGTTGGCTCATTACCCCTTAATTGGGGCATATTATATTAGTAATGTTATTTTATTTATGTCGGCTTTAGGCCATTAGTTCTAATTATACCTCCTAGTCTCCTATATATACCAAGGAGACATTTTCATTTTGAATCATCTTGTACTTGAACATTTAAGTGAGGTAAAAGAACGTTGCCCCCTCGAAGACGCTTATTATCTGAAATTATCTCTTTTTCAAGGCGTTGAGTACTTTTTCTGAGGTTTTTCTATGCTATATTGAGATGAATGATTTTAGGGGCTAAATTTCACTCATGGGCTAATTTTCTATGGTTTTTCCAAAAACGAGATTCACTATTTTAAAAATGATTCACCAAAATTCTATAGAATAAAATTATTTTACCTTAAAAATCGCCAAAAATTTATAAAAATTATATAAAATCCTTAGAAATTTGAATATTTTTACAAAACTATCGCCAAACATTTATAGTTGGCATATGAAGGATTAGTAAGATTCACCAAGGTTTCTACATTTTAAAATAAATTTTCATCCTTAAAATCATCCCTGTATATTGATATTTGGTTCTTAAAAAAGACGGCCCTAACAAACAGTCTCCCGAAAACCAATCCAAGACACAGGAAAAGAAGGGTCACAGGAAGACAAAGAAGGACACCGGAAAATGGTGCGATTTCCACAAAAGCCCTTGGCACAACATCGATGAATGTCGCTCAAAACAGTCATTGGTGGACGAGATCAAAGACAAGGAGTCGAACCCTCATTCAGAATCTAATTATGAAAATATTAGTAAGGAACAGATCATTGACGCAGACCCCACCGCTATTGTCGCGACCGCAGCAATTCAACCTGAAGAAAGAACAGATCTTGAAGAGGGGGAGCACATTTTTCATTCACAGATGTGGGTGAAGGGGACCCCGCTACATTTTATTGTTGATAGAGGAAGCTAGAAGAACCTCATCTCAGCAGAGGTCATCAAATAGTTGGGATTGTCGATAACACCACACCCACAACCATACAACATCGGGTGGATTTGCCAAGGAAGAGACCTTCATGTCAGCCAACAATGTCAATTTTCATACGGTATCTATCCCTTAAAGGATGAGGTATTATGTGATGTTGCCCCATTGGATGTCTGTGATGTTCTCTTGGGCCAACCATATATGTGGAAGCGCCATGTTGTTTATGAGTCTCGACCCCGCAGTGTCATTGTTACTTTGGGGGGTCATCTCTATAGAATAACAAAGGTAGTTTTGACTACTGTTCCACCTAAAAAATGTCGCAAGGTAGTATCTCATACTGCAAAATTTAGCTTCTTCACAATCTGTTCAAAAGGAGAACAGAAGGACATTGCAACCACTACAGCCTCGCCCCAAGCACCTTCTATCAAACAGAAGCAAGTGGACAAAGTTGCAGCAAAGGGCAAAGATTCATTATGCACATCATCCTGTCATGTAGCCTGACTTATTGAATGGCCTCAGCCTCAACAGGTTCATGACAAACTTCCACAAACTGAGCAGCGTGACGTCTCCAGCAAGGCAAGCAGCTCACCAAGATGCAGATTCAGCAAACGCTTTTCCCTCTCCCCCGTGAACTCAATGCAATGTAGACCATTGATTCCTAATAAGGGAGGATTGATCTATGTGGATATCGGTATCCACCCACCTTTTCCGACTGGCTCAAAACAGTTTTCTGGCAATTTTGGCAATTTACTATTTTTAGCAGTTTTTAACATTCGAGGCCATTTTGAAGGCCCAAATGAAGGTTTTTCGAGATAGAAATTTTCAATGATATCCAAAAGCATGAATTAGACCCCAAAATTAATCTCCTCGACGATACCTTTCCAACGAGCTATCACACGCCTAAAATGGAGATCATATGCAAAAGTTACGACCCCGGGAAGTTGATGTACTCACTTACCCAAACAGCGCCCACATGACTTTTGGCGCTTCATCTCCTAGGGTTAGGTTTTTGGATGTCTAGGGTTTTTGGCATTCCTGCTTATTGTAAAAAGGCCTTCAAAGCCTCATTGTAATCATCTTCTTGCGAATGCGAGTAGCCGTCACATCTATTCTCAGAGATAAGCTGCCACCATTCTAGCGAGTCTTTCACACTGTATTTTTACAATCTCTGTACATTTATTTCATTAATAGAAATTGTGTATTACTATATATCTGTGTTTATGGTTGCATCTCTGATACATTTATGTTATATTATTGAATATCTGTGATATCTCTGTGCATTTCATTATTATATCTTCGATTTCATTTTGTGTCGAAAATAATCTGGATCAGTGGTATCAGAGCAGGCTTCTCTTGATCGTTTTTTCAGTGCATGTCCTCTACGAGGTTTGAGTATAGAAATTTGGGTCTCGATCTTGTCTCTCTTGAATACAATCGCTCTCGCGCACCCAAGAAACCCTCAATGGTGGAAGAAAAGAAAAATGATGGAGCAGACGATCCTATCAATTTGTTGCTTGAGCAAGCTCTCACACGACATAGGGACAAAATGATGGAGAATTTTGCCCACATTCTTAAACACTTGCCGATAGCATCAGGCGCATCTTCATCAAGCAGCCACTTTGGAGGCACCTTGCCTTTCAAGGTACAAGTTAATTTTGATATTCCTGTATTTGAAGGACAAATAGATGCAGAAGCCCTAGAAAAATGGTTAACTCTGCTAGAAGGTTATTTCTCTATTCACAATTTTTCTGACAAAGAAAAGATCACCTTCGCACTCCTTAAAGCTCTCCCTCATGTCAAACATATGTGGGAAAATTGCTAGGAGAAAAGTTCCATAGAGGAGTCTGGAATATATGGGGTCGATCCCACTTGGGATTTTTTTGTGGATGCGGTAAAAGAACAGTATTACCCTATTGGAAACTACTAGGACCAGTACATGAGATGGACCACACTACGGCAAGAGAGGGGCCAAGCAGTTCCAGACTTCACCAATACCTTCCATACCTTGCGCACCAAGCTGGGTATCAAAGACTCTGAGCGACATTTGGTTCTTAAATACTGTGGGGCTCTACACAGATACATCTAGACTAAAATAGATTTTCTGAACATCTCATCACTCGGTGTTGCTTATCAATATGTTGTTAAAATTGAGCAGAAATTTAAGCACCAAAATAAATGGGAGTTCAGGTCTTCAAATACGCAACGACCAAAGTATGAAAAAGATGGTCGTAACAAGCAATCTCCTGAAAACCAGTCCAAGACACAGGAATAGAAGGGTCACGGGAAGACAAAGAAGGACACCGAAAAATGGTGCGATTTGCACAAAATCCCTTGGAACAACACCGATGAATGTCGCCCAAAACAGTCATTGGTGACCAAGATCAAAGACAAGGAACCAAACCCTGATTCAGAATCTGATTATGAAAATATTGATAAAGGAAAAATCATTGACGTAGACCCCACTGCTATTGTCGCGACCGCAACAATTCAACCTGAAGAACCAACAGATCTTGAAGAGGGGGAGTGCCTTTTTCATTCACAAATGTGGGTGAAGGGGACCCCACTACATTTTATTGTTGATAGCGGAAACCAGAAGAACCTCATCTCAGCAGAGGTCGTCAAACAGTTGGGATTGTCGACAACACCACACCTGCAACCATACAACATTGGGTGGCTTTGCCAAATACAAGATCTTCGTGTTAGCCAGCAGTGTCGATTGTCATACGGTATCCAGCCCTTCAAGGATGAGGTATTATGTGATGTTGCCCCACTGGATGTCTGTGATGTTCTCTTGGGCCAACCATATATGTGGAAGTGCCATGTTGTTTATGAGTCTCGACCCCGCAGTGTCATTGTTACTTTGGGGGTTCATCTCTATAGAATACCAGAGGTAGTTCTGACTACTGTTCCACCTAAAAAGTGTCGCAAGGTAGTATCTCATACTGCAAAATTTAACTTCTTCACAATTTGTTCAAAAGGAGAACAGAAGGACATTGCAACCACTACAGCCTCGCCCCAAGCACCTTCTATCAAACAGAAGCAAGTCAACAAGGTTGTAGCAAAGCGCAAAGATTCCTTTTGCACATTTTCCTCTCATGTAGCCCGACTTATTGAACGGCCTCAGCCTCAACAGGTTTGTGACAAACTTCCACAAACTGAGCAGCGCGACGTCTCCAGCAAGGCAAGCAGCTCACCAAGATGCAGATTCAGCAAAAGCTTTGCCCTCTCCCCCGAGAACTCAATGCAATGGATACCATTGCTTCCTAAGGATGGAGGATTGATCCAGGTGGGTATCGATGGCCACCCACCATTTCCGACTGGCTCAAAATAGTTTTTTGGCAATTTTGGCAATTTTGGCAATTTTGGCAATTTACTATTTTTAGCAGTTTTTAACTTCCAGGGCCATTATGAGGGCCCAAATGAAGGTTTTTTCAGACAAATATTCTCAATAATAGTCAAATGCATGATTGATCCCCCAAAATTAATCTCCTCAACGATACCTTTCCAGCGAGCTATCACACGCATAAAAAGAAGATCGTATGCAAAAGTTACGACCCTGGGAAGTTGATGTACTCACTTACCCAAACAGGGCCCACATGACTTTTGGCACTTTATCTACTAGGGTTAGGTTTTTGGATGTATAGGGTTTTTGGCATTCTTTCTTATTGTAAAAAGGACTTCAGAGCCTCATTGTAATCATCTTCTTGCGAATGCGGGTAGCCGTCACATCTCTTCTCAGAGATAAGCTGCCACCATTCTAGCGAGTCTTTCACTCTGTATTTTTACAGTCTCTGTACATTTATTTCATTAATAGAAATTGTGTATTATTGTATATCTGTGTTTATGGTTGCATCTCTGATACATTTATGTTATATTAGTGAATATATTCCATATCTCTATGCATTTCTTTATTATATCTCCAATCTCATTTCGTGCCGAAAATAATCCGGATCAATGGTATCAGAGTAGGCTGCTCTTGATCGTTTTTTCAGTGCATGTCCCCGATGAGGTCCGAATATAGCAAGTTGGTTCTCGAGCTTGTCTCTCTTGAAGAAAATTTCTCTCGCACACCCAACAAACCCTCAGTGGTGGAAGAAAAGAAAAACAACGGAGCAGACGATCCTATCAATATGTTGCTTGAGCAAGCTCTCACGCGACAGAGGGATGAAATGATGGAGAAATTTTCCCACATCCTTAAACACCTACTAATATCATCATGTGCATATTCATCAAGCGACCACTTTGGAGGCACCTCGCCTTTCAAGGTACAAGTTAATTTTGATATTCTTGTATTTGAAGGACAAATAGATGCAGAAGCCCTAGAAAAATGGTTAACTCTACTAGAAGGTTATTTCTCTGTTCATAATGTTTCCGACAAAGAAAAGATCACCTTCGCACTCCTTAAAAATCTCCCTCATTTCAAACATTGGTGGGAAACTTACTAGGAGAAAAGTTCCATAGAGGAGTCTGGAATATATGGGGTCGATCCCACTTGGGATTTTTTTGTGGATGCGGTAAAAGAACAATATTACCCTATTGGCAACTATGAGGACCAGTACATGAGATGGACCACACTGCGGCAAGAGAGGGGCCAAGTAGTTCCAGAGTTCACCAATACCTTCCATACCTTGCGCACTGAGTTGGGTATGAAAGACTTCGAGCGACATTTGGTTCTGAAATACCGTGGGGCTCTACACAGATACATCCAAACTAAAATGGATTTTCTAGACATCTCATCACTCGGTGCTGCTTATCGATATGCTGTTAAAATTGAGCAGAAATTTAAGCACCAGAACAAATGGGAGTTCGGGTCTTCAAATCCGCAACAACCAAAGTATGACAAAGATGACCCTAACATACAGTCTCCCGAAAACGAGTCCAAGACACGGGAAAAGAAGGGTCACGGGAAGACAAAGAAGGACACTGAAAAATGGTGCAATTTCCACAAAATCCCTTGGCATAACACCGATGAATGTCACTCAAAACAGTCATTGGTGGCCGAGATCAAAGGCAAGGAACCGAACCTTGATTCTGAATCTGATTCTAAAAATATTGGTAAAGGACAGATCATTGATGCAGACCCCACTGCTATTTTCGCAACCACGACAATTCAACCTAAAGAACCAACAAATCCTGAAGAGGGGGGGCACCTTTCTCATTCATAGATGTGGGTGAAGGGGACCCCGCTACATTTTATTGTTGATAGTGGAAGCCAGAAGAACCTCATCTCAGCAGAGGTCATCAAACAGTTGGGATTGTCGACAGCACCACACCCACATCCATACAACATCGGTGTAGGGTCGTTACAATCGGGTGGCTTCGCCAAGGACGAGATCTTCGTGTCAGCCAGCAGTTTCGATTTTCATACGGTATCCAGCCCTTCAAGGATGAGGTATTATGTGATGTTTCCCATCTGGATGTCTGTGATTTTCTCTTGGGCCAACCATATATGTGGAAGCGCCATGTTGTTTATGAGTCTCGACCCCGCAGTGTCATTGTTACTTTGGGGGGTCATCTCTATAGAATACCATAGGTAGTTCCAACTATTGTTCCACCTAAAAAGTGTCGCAAGGTAGTATCTCATACTGCAAAATTTAGCTTCTTCACAACCTGTTCAAAAGGAGAACATAAGGACACTACAACCACTACAGCCTCGCCCCAAGCACCTTCTATCAAACAGAAGCAAGTCGACAAGGTTGTAGCAAAGAGAAAAGATTCCTTCTACACATCATCCTCTCATGTAGCCCGACTTGTTGAATGGCCTCAACCTCAATAGGTTCGTGACAAACTTCCACAAATTGAGCAGCACGACGTCTCCAGCAAGGCAAGCAGCTCACCAAGATGCAAATTTAACAAACGCTTTTCCCTCTCCCCCGGGAACTCAACGCAATGGATACCATTGATTCCTAAGGAGGGAGGATTGATCCAAGTGGATATCGGTGGCCACCCACCTTTTCCGACTGGCTCAAAACAATTTTCTGGCAATTTTGGCAATTTACTATTTTTAGCAGTGTTTAACTTCCGGGGCCATTTTGAGGGCCCAAATGAAGGTTTTTCGAGATCGAGATTCTCAATGATATAAAAAAGAATGATTGATCCCTCAAAATCAATCTCCTCAATGATACCTTTCCAACGAGCTATCACACGCCTAAAACAGAGATCGTATGCAAAAGTTACAACCCCGGGAAGTTGATGTACTCACTTACCCAAACGGGGCCCACATGACTTTTGGCACTTCATCTCCTAGGGTTAGGTTTTTGGATGTCTAGGATTTTTGGCATTCCTTCTTATTGTAAAAATGCCTTCAGAGCCTCTTTTTAATCATCTTCTTGTGAATGCGAGTAGTCGTCACATCTCTTCTCAAAGATAAGTTGCCACCATTCTAGCGAGTCTTTCACTCTGTATTTTTACAGTCTCTGTACATTTATTTCATTAATAGAAATTGTGTATTACTGTATATATGTGTTTATGGTTGCATCTATGATACATTTATGTTATATTATTGAATATCTGCGATATCTCTGTGCATTTCTTTATTATATCTCTGATCTCGTTTCATGCCGAAAATAATTCGGATCATATACCCAATAATGAGGAACTGGGATCCATATGCAATTGAAACAAGACCTTTGGATCATGAAGATAATCAAGCTCCACAACCAACACACTCTATTGTGTGGAATTTCCTTAGGAAACAAATTTGAACTTGGATAATAATTTTCCATGGAAATCATGAGCATTTTCCAAAACTAGATAAAACTCGAGACGACAAAAGATTATAAGGGAAATGATACATAGGTTTTGAAGGTAGCCAAGATAACATGAGAACTACAAATTTCTAGAAAATGGGGGACACCAAGAGCTAGGCATTTTTTATAAAGAGGGAGATTTTATTACCCTAAGATCTATTTTGGTTATAAAAGGGTTGTATGCTTTCAAAAGTAATAAACATAATTTTTTGTATATGAATTATAAATTACTACTTGGGTGAGAAAATCATAGCTAATAATCTATTGTGTGACTCGTAGTAAGTCTATGGAGTAGATCAACTATGATATGGAAATCCATGCTATATAAAAAAAAATTAAAGGAATAATTCCTCAACACATCTCTTGCTATGTTGTTTATATATCTCTGGTTTGAGAAATATGGTTATGTGAAAATATTTAAAACATATGAATGTTGATAAACAAAAGAGAAAAACAATTGGAATGTATATGCACAATTAAACATATTGAAGGATAAATATGTAGTAATGTGCATATGAATTTTCATGTGGACATATGTTGTTACATATGTACTGAGTCTGGCATGATCACTAATTATGGTTGTTGTTGGTTGTGTAACCAAGAGTGAATAAAGACAAAAAACTATTTTTCTAAAGTATGGTGAAGGGATTTTTTAAGATCCCATGAGGCACCCTCGAAGATGTTGCGTTAAATATTTTGTTGATGGACATAAAGGTATAATGATGAACTATGACAATACTACATGTGTGATGAATGGAATTTAGGTAATAATTCCTTCAATCGTGTTGATATCATTATTGATTTATTGATGATATCATAATGTATATACATGAGATTGATACCCAATTGAGGGTATGGTAAATGCAAAAGTCATTTTACATTTGGAATTATTAAAATGTTTTGATGCATTCATGTGATATAATGTTGTGTTAAGTTGGTTATGAGGTAATAACCAAGGCAAGTGAATACTTATGGCTATGATTTAAGAAGGAATGTTATGCGACAAACAAGCATGAGACCATGTTTTTGTTGGACTTACAAAGGCCTATATCACTACACAGATACTTAATGGTCTCCTTGCTTGTATCTATGTCTTAGGTTGTAACTTTCTTATCTATAGTGAAGGGCATCAAAGGGGAAGGGTTCCTGGGAGATTTTTGAGCAAAGAAGGGAAACACCACTCCTTATATTATGTTTCGCTAAATAAGAAGGTATCCATATGGTTGAATAAGCATTGGTGAGGTGGTTGGATGATGCATTGAATCATTGGCTAAGCCATCCAGCTTGTGATGGTGGATTACATTATTTAACATCACGGTATTCTTAAACTAATGCAAGGGTGCATTGAGTGAATTTGGAGAATGTGCAAAGTGGTGGTTATGCATACATGAATATTTGCACATATTTTAATTACATTGTGTGAATGCATGATGGTGATAACATTATGGATATGATTAACAATACTTCATTACATATTAAATTTTAACAACTGAAAGTGATCAAATTATTGGTGTGACATAATTATGTGATCATATCATGTGTTGTTCAAAATCTAACATTGTTACCAAGAAAATGGAGCAGAGACCTTCTAATGGGGATCTTATTCAACCTTAATTACTCCAAGTGAATAGTTCATAACTACTTGTAGTTATAAGAATGTTTATTTTTGCTACTTTAGGGTTGAGTTAGTTGTCTCTATGTTTCCATTTTGTTGTGACCCTGACCCTTGTCATAGGATAGAAAATTCCATAACAGACTTGACTAATCCACTGGGACTAACTCAATGAGTTGGTCTCCATGGGGTTTTTATTGCTTGTAGGATTTTAGCACTTCATCTACTTCTATTTTTAGTCTTTTGGGTTCTTTTCAAGCCTGTAGGAATAGGTTTAGGATGTTGGTCCAGTCATTTATTAATTGTTATTTTTTGGAAAAAATAAATTGTATATTCTAGTGTCCTTATCAAAACATACATTTATATTCGTGTTTATGAATAAACAACAACATACATATGCTAGTTGTTGAAGCAACAATAGTGTATGCATCCTGGAAAGTGGTTTTTTCCACCTTCCATCCTTCTTTTGTCCTTGTTCTTTCTTATGTGATTTCTTGTTGAGATTCTTGTGTTTGTCTAAGAGATCTTAACTAATTTTTGAAGTTGGTTGAAGTTTCTTTTTGTTTTTGTAACTAAAGAAAAGAAAATATTTTTATTTTTAAGTTTCTTTGGTTGCTTCCTGGATTGCAAAGTTGAAAGAGAAGTGTTATGCTTAGCTTTATGTGTTTCTTAACTGTTGTTTTCATTCATAACTAAAAGGTCAAAGATTTTTTACCTAGGTTCATTTCTCTTCCTTCTTGGCTTCCTGTTTTACAAGAAAAAAGAGAAAGATTTTCTTGTTTAGGTTTATATATCAATTTGATTGTTTTCTTGTTTTAGTAACAAAAAAGAAAGGATAGGTTGCTTCTTTACATGGCTCTTTCTTTTTGGTTTGTTTTTCTGCATCCATTCTTGAAAAAGAAAAAGGTCTTAGTGTAAGCATTTATCTTTTCTTGTCTTTTTCATTTAGAAGTTTTGTATATTTATCGAATTTAGGTTTTTGTTTGTGTGAAGTGGTTTGTCTTCTTGAAAAGTAAGTCTTAGTTGCATTTGCATCTTAGGGTTTGTAGTTTGCATTGGAATTTGTTCATGATTATGCTTTCACATTCAAGAATAAGCGCTTTTATTGAAATGACAACATTATTATCGGATAATTTATATAAGAGTCTTTGAAAACACCACTATTTTACTTTATGTTCCCTGAGAAACCAACAAACATTGAAACAAATGAATAATCTAAAATATACTAGACTTTTTTCTTGTTAGAAACATCAAAAGTTATAGGTATAGGGCCTTGGGATAGGTTGGAGAGTTAACTCTCCAAGGCCACTCAACTCAACATAGAAATTAAATAGTGAATGCTAAAATCCAATAGTCGCATAGGTGCTTGATGGGAAAGATCCTCTAACATAGGATTCAAGCATGAGGTCACATTAGGATAATTGAAAGAGATGTCCCCTCTTTTGCTTATCTTGGCGTCTGTGGATTACTCTGTATATGGGGACTTATGAAGTGAAAGGTCCTTTGTGGACAATCATTGTGTGAAGTTTTGAGTTGTGTTACCCTACCCATATGCATTATTCCAACACACAATTGTTCCCCCTGGTGTTGACGGGCGAAATTGACCGTCCGTCAACTGGGAGAGTGGAACCAGTCCGGGGTTGTCTAAATAACCCAAGCCGTTTGGTATGGACCACCCTGACGAGTTTAACGGCTCCGTTGGCCGCTCTGAGGTCTCGTAAGGAAACC
>ML798905.1:234143-262141 GCA_009831015.1 Picea engelmannii | reverse complement strand
CAATTTTCATAAGATCGAAACAAGACCAATAACTTTTATGCCCAAAGGTTTAACAATCAAATATATCCAAATGTGTAATCAAAATAAGATAATGCTCAAGAACATAAGTTCGAGACAACCTTTAGTAGTCATGTGATAAACCAGTGATCAAGCGTCTTTCAGTAAATCAACCAAAAACGATGACAATCTAAGCAACGAAAGAAGTGTTTTCACACTTGCAGTTGTGAGAACTGAAATGAAATTAAATCGTAATTGTCGCACAAAATGAGACGAAATGTTTAAAAGCACAATGCGACAATGATTTGTTGTAATACGACAAGGTGTAGGCAGCTTTTTGAGAGTAATCAAAAAAAATGGGTTGGCTTCCAACACCTGGTCACTAATTATGAATCGATAGCCTTAGTTGCATTTCCTAGGATTCCACATAAGTGATTGTGAGGAGAAATACTCACGGTATCTAAGTGATATGGATTATTTTGAGAATGAAATGAAGGAGGAAATATAATAAGAAAATACATAGATATATTGTGAGATACACAGAAATACAATAATGCACCATTTTTATTAATGACAGAAATGTACAGAAACTATAAAAACACAGTGAAGGAACTCGGTAGAATGGTGTCATCTTATCTCTAAGAAGAGATGTGATGACTATGCTCATTCGCAAGAAGATGATGACGATTACAATGAGTATTTAGAGGCCTTTTTAACATATATAAAATCCAAAACCCTAACCCCGGAAGATGAAATGCCAAAAGGTTTGTGGGCCCCGATGGGGGTAGTTGGTACGTCAACTTTCCAAGGGTGTAACTTTTGCATATGATCTTCGTTTGGGGCATACAATAGCTCATTGGAAAGGTCTATTTGATGAGTACACATGTTTCTTTCACACTCTATGTAAAACAAATCGTGTGATTGTGGTGATCCCCAAAAACGTTGTTTAGGGCCTCAAAACGGCCCCAAAAGTTTAGGACCTGAAAAGATGTAGAAAAGCTACCAAGGTAGAAACCCTTGTTTTGAGCCAGTGGAATAGGTGGGTAGCCATCGATTTTTTTTTGGATCAGTCTTCCCCCCTTAGGAAGAAATGGTCTCCATTGCATCAAGTCCTCGGGGAATCTTTTGTTGAATTTGAACCTTGGTCAGTTGCTTGCCTTGCTGAAGAAATTCTCCTGCTTAGCTTATTGAACATTGTTATGAACCTGTTGTTAGAGGGGTTGGATCCATTTAACTAAACTAGTTGCATGATCTGATTGAGTGTGGGAGGACTATGTCAGTGAAGATGCATCATGAAGAACATGAAGGGATTTATCATAACTTGGTTTGACTGGGTAGTGTGGAGGCACCCCCATAGGTGTAGTATGAATATATTGGTGCTCTTCTACAATATTGTTGATCTGTTTCTGTTGGATAGAAGGGTCTTGGGCCGAGGCTGTAATGTCCTTCTATTCTGACTAGATTGTGAAGAGGATAAAATTTGTGGTATAAGAGATTACTTTGCAACACTGTTTTGTTAGGACAGTTGTCAAAACTACCTCTAGTATCCTATAGGGATGACGCCCCAGAGTAACAATGACGCTACGGGGTCGAGACTCATAAACAACATGATGCCTCCACATATATAGATGGCCTAACAGAACATCACAGACTTATAGTGGGGAAACATCACATAGTACCTCATCCTTGAAGGGATTAATGTGGTATGACAGACGACGCTACTAGTTGACACAAAGATCTTGTCCCTAGTGAAGCCATCTGATGTTGTACGCCTGTAGGTGTGGTGTTGTTGAAAAATCCAACTTCTTGACGACCTATGATGAGATGAGGTTCTTCTGGCTTCCACTATCAACAATGAAATGTAGTGGGGTCCCCTTCACCCACATCTGTGAATGGAAAAGGTGCTCCCCCTCCTCAAGATCCTCTACTTCTTTTGATTGTATTATTGTGGTTGTGATAGTAGCAGTGGGTTTTGCATAAATTATTTGTCTCCTTTTATTATTCTCTGAATCGAAGTTTGATTCGAGGCTCAATTATGTTTCTTTGAGTTCAACTATCAATGACTGTTTTGAGTGACATTCATCGGTGTTGTGCCAAGTGATTTTGTGGAAGTCACACCACTTCCCAGTGTCCTTCTTCATATTCTCATTGCTCTTATTTTCCTGTGGCTTGGAATGTTTGTCTTGAGGTTGGCTATTTTGTGGATTAGGGATGCCTTTACCATATTTTGGTTGTTGCATATTTGCAGACCCAAATTCCCTCTTGTTCTAGTGCTTAAATTTATTCTCAATTTTGACAGCATATCGATAAGATGCTCCCAGTGATGAGATGTCCAGAAACTCCATTTCGATTTGGATGTACCTGTATACAGCCTTGCGGTATTTTAGAACTAGATGTCACTCGGAGTCTTTGATACCCATCTTGGTGCGCAAGGTATGGAAGATATTTGTGAACTCCGACACTGTTTGGCCCCTCTCTTGATGCAGCATGGTCCATCTCATGTACTTGTCATCATAGTTTCTCACAGGGTAATATTTCTCCTTGACTGCATCCATAAAAAAATCCCAAGTGGGCTCAGCCCCAAATATTCCAGACTCCTCTATGGAATTTTTCTCTTAGTAAGTTTCCCACCGATGTTTGACATGGGGGAGACCCTTAAGGAGCGCAAAGGTGATATTTTCTCTGTCGGAAAAATTATGAACACAGAAATAAACTTCTAGCAAATTTAACCATTTTTCATTGGCATCCACATCGATCTGACCTTCAAATAAAGGAATATCAAAATTAACTTCTACCTTGAATGGGTCAGCGTCTCCAAAGTGACTGCTTGATGAAGATGTGCATGTTATTGTCTGCAATCGTTGAAGAATTTGGGAAAAATTCTCCAACATCTCGTTCTCTGTTGCATGAGTGCCTCTGCAAGAAACAACTTGATGCGATCTTCTACTCCCTTGTATCTCTTCTCTTCCACCATGTGAGGATGCTTGGGCTAGTGAGAGTAGTTGTCCTCAAGAGAAAATAGCTTGAGATCCAACTCTGTATACCCTGACCTCGTCAAGGACATGCACTAAGAAACAAAAAGGAGTAGTTTGTTATGATACCACTAATCTGAATTATTTTGAGAATGAAATGAAGGAGGAAATATAATAAGAAAATACACAGATATATTGTGAGATACAAAGAAATACAGTAATGCACAATTTTTATTAATGATAGAAATGTACATAAACTATAAAAATACAGAGTGAAGGAACTCGCTAGAATGGTGGTAGCTTATCTATAAGAAGAGATGTGATGGCTATGCTCATTGGCAAGAATATGATGATGATTACAATGAGGATCTAGAGTCCTTTTTAACATAAATAAAATCCAAAACTCTAACCCCATAAGATTAAAGGCCAAAAGGTTTGAGGGCCCCGATGGGGGTAGTTGGTACGTCAACTTCCCAAGGGCGTAACTTTTGCATACGATCTTTGTTTGGGGTGCACGGTAGTTCATTGGAAAGGTATATCTAAGTACTACACAATTTATCAGCACACTTTGACTAAATCCTATAGTGTGACTATGGCGAGCCGAAAAAATGTTGTTTTAGGCCTCAAAACAACCCCAAAAGTTTAGGACCTGAAAAGATGTAGAAGAACTGTCAAGGTGGAAATCCCTATTTTGAGCCAGTGGAATAGGTGGGTGGACACCAATTTTCGCCTAGATCACTAAGACAAATGCTTAATCGTCACCTTGGCTCCTTTGGAGGGTGTTTGTCTTCTGGAGGACACTTGCACCTTAGGTGAACATTGTGAGTAGGTCATCGTAATAGTCTCTCACTCCTTCATCGATTGGTCTTGGGACTTAGTCAAACCATATCAGTCTCCAAAATGTCCTTTTCAACTTTTCACTACTTCAAACCCGGGTCCTAGTCCACTTGGGTTGAGCTTTGGAAAAGCAATTTGTGTGTTTTGATTTCCCTTAGGACTTGTAAGTGGTGTGCTATGTTTGTCTCATTGGCATTAGGTGCTTTATCTCTCGCTACTTTTTAATCATTGATTCAAAGTGGTCGATCGATTGCTCTGCTAGTCAAGAAGGACCCGTGGTATTTTTTTGGAAACAGTGGGTCTCCTCAAAGTCATCGAATGGATGAGTCTAGTTCATTAGAACCAGTAGATTTGGCTCCTGCATACATGAACCATCCTACAAGGGATGTTCCCAGTTTAGAATAGCTCCAAGCTAAGGGCTTTGTAACAAAATTTAACCCCCCTCCCCCCCACTGAACCTCATAGTCTTATCCTCGTGCAAATTCTAACTCCTCATAGCTCCAGCCACATTGTCAATCCTTCTCTTTAGTGGTCCAATATGGATGATACTTAAAATGATCCAAGGTTTGGAAGCATCCATACCCCCTCATCAACTATATGTGGGGGAGGAGTCAATCCTCCTTTAACAACTACCCAAGTGACTAGCACCACCCATGCCATAAATGAGACTTCAACTAGAGGCTCAATACCTCCCCAAATTAGGCCCATCCAAGGCATGAGTTCTCCATAATCCACATCATATGGTTTGGGTGATTTCTCATGTAGGATGTTGATTGTTGGAATGCCACATGTGCATGTTAGTTCTACACATTATTTACAAATCCATGTTTGTTTGTGGGGATTTATTCAACTCCCTTACATGATTTTCCATGGGCAGGGGGCACATCCCTCCATCAAACCCCTTATTAAGAAGTGGAGAATTTCCATCTTCTGCGGAACCTATAGGGACCAATCCTTTTTCATGATTTGTCCCTTATATGGGTGGAACTTTTCAATCCTTAGGTATATTGATGATTTCTAACCTTTTTCCAATTTTTGGCAATCAAGGAAGTAGTTCTTTCCCCTCTTTCGAAATGTCGATAGGGATTAATCCCTTCCAATTTTTTTGGACCCTATACATGGATCATTTACTTCACATGGGATGTCGGCAGGGGAAAACTATTTCCAACAATTTGGGAAGCAAATGTGTGGAGATCTTCCTCCTTATGGAAAGGGAGCTCAAAGTTACAATCCAAACCCAGGTCATCCTACAAAAACTGCTTGGCAACTTGGTGATAGTAATATTCTAGGATGTTATTTTCAAAGTACCAACAAGTTGGGAGGATACAAGCCCAAAAGTTGGAACTCTATGTTGCAACCATGACTTCCCTTGTTAGAAACTTTAAAATTGTTATATATTTAAAATCTCACCAACGATCTAGTGTGTCATGATCCAAATTGGCCTCTGGTCCCTACCAAACTCCCCTCAGACATCCCAATGTTTGAAGGGGATTATGGCGAGGATCTAGGGGATCATGTGACAATTTTCCACCTATGGTGCTCATCTAACTTGCTAATGGAAGACTCCTTCAGATTGAGGCTATTTCAATGCACCCTCACTAGGGTGGATGCAAAGTGGTATATTGAGCTAAAAGGAGTGTCATTTAGTAACTTTCATGACTTAGCCACAGTTTTATTGAACCACTTTTAGCTTCATGTTTGATATGATGCTAGGACTGATATCTTATATACTTTTAGACAAGACAATGCTACCCACATTTTCGATGACATCCAAGAGTGGCAGAGAAGGAAGCAACTGATAAAAGCTCAGATCCCTCCAGAGTTTCTTTTACATTGGTTCTTGAAATATTTTTTAACTTACATGTCTAAATGCATCTCTCTTTTGGGAGTGATTACCTAAGAACAAGCCGTCTTCGGATCCCAACAATCAGATTTGATCTATTCTTAGTCTAGAGTTTTGTATGAAAGATTATCGAATGCACCGTGACCTAGCACAAACCCTCCAAAATCGAAGCTTGGACTGCATGTCGATGGTGTTGTGGGTTCCATAGATAATGTCATTGGAAGCCTAGTATCAAACCAAACGAAGCAGATGCTTATAAATCCACCCATAGTTAGTCAATTCCATGCTTCAACTTCTCCTCCACTTCAAACTTATGGTGTACACACTGTACATTCAACAAATCCAAAGGGTAACCAACAACCTAAAGGAAATAAAAAGAATAAGAGTAATACGAAAGGAGGTGGAGGTAATAATAATGCAAATAAAACCAACAACAATAATGTTGGTGGGAATAACAAGGATAAAAAGAAAGTCAAATTTCCTTGCAAGTTGTGCAAGGAAGACCATCTAACACATCAATGCCCCAAGCTTGAAGAGGCCCAATGTTTGTTGGCATAGTAGCAACCTGTTATGTTAAGTAATCCTTTACTTAAAGGTCAACAAATGGTTGTGGGTGCTTCAAGTAACTATGAATTTCAGCTAGGGGGCACCCTTGTAAGATAAAAACTCATTGAATGTCTACATGTGTGGATGAGAGATACACATTTAGACCAGAGCTCATAATTATGAGACTACTGAGTCTACCTATAAAGGAAAAGAATCATTTGAGCCGTTAAATCCTCTCCATATAGAGAAACTTGTGGTAGAATCAATGCCACACATACCCAAGGGTGTGCTTAAGAGTTTGATGCACAATCCAATTTCTCTGGCTACTTATAATTACTCCATTGTAGAAGATCTATCCCAAGCGTCATGTGCTATGTCAACCTTGGAATTACTCCAAAGTTGTCCCACACAACATAGTGCATTGTTATTAGCCATCGAAGTTGTCGATTCCTTGAGTACTTAGATGATAATGTTTAACATTGCTAATGTGAAACCTTGAATTCCTCACCATGTCGCTTTTCAGGTCCAAGTTATGTATAGCACAAAAACTATCTTTAGAATGATTATGGATGAGGGTGATTCAACATGCATCATGCCATTGTCATGTTTGCGAGCTATTGGCTCCTGTGAGCTTGCCCCATCTCCCACTTTGTTAAATGCAATCAACATACATTCTTTTAGGATCCATGGGATCATCCCCTCTTGTCCTATCCAATTAGGAGGGGAAATCATATCCATTGAGGTTGAAGTAGTTGAAGCTCCACTCAGTTACAATATTTGTTTGGGACACAACTGGACCTATGTTATGACAATTATGGTCTCCATACTCTTTTGGGTTCTTTGTTTTCCTCATGATGGGAAAATTGTAACTATTGATCATTTGTCTTACTATCATTCAAACCTAGTTGTGTCAACAAGATCTACTATCCCTTTAATCGGTAACTCCCATAAGGGCACTGAGAACATGGGTGTTGGAATGTATCCATTCCTAGTAGGAAATTTCAATTTCTCAGCACCTATTTCTTACATCAATTCCACTCCTTCTAGTTCTACTGCGTTGGTTTCTTTGGCCTTTGTTGGCACAGGGGCAGACCCAAAGTTCAAGGCTACAACAACGCACCAACAAAACCCTAACTACCGGCCCTTTCAGCAACAACTGCGAAGTAGATAAAGTCTCACCCGAGGTAGAGGCAGGGGTGGTTGCAGGACTCCAATGTCTAGAACCTTAGTTGGGACACATATCTGTGATTATAACACCTTATCAAAGCACTTAGCAATTATAGTTCATCAGTATTAAACCAATATCTAATTTGTAGACAAAACCCTAATTACATAGCATCACAGTATTCAACCAGATCTAGTATGTTCAAGCACTAAGCACATCCACATAGGTCACATCTAGCATTCATCCATATTATTAAGCACATAGCATCAACAGATCTATCTATCATTCATCTATATCAAAGCATCTAAACAAGCAAACACATAAACACATCAATACATTGCCCAAATCAACCATAACACAAGATATACATGGTTCACCCCCACCCTAGGGCTACGTCCACCAACTCTTCGTCTTCTTTATTAGCTTCTTTCAATCTTCTTACATGCACATAGCCTTAAGATCAAATTCGCAAAGGACAGGAGATCTACACACTCTTCTCTAGATCCTCCTTCCCCAAGCTAGGTTACAACACAAAGCCTACATACAGTCTCTTACGGTCACTTGCACTTAGCTCTGCAAGTCTCACATAGTATGCACAAAGAACTTACAACTATTACTTGCACTTAGCACAACTTACAACTCTTCGATCACATAGATCAAACTCTAGCACTTAGCACACTTATAACCTTCTTACATCACCTAGATTTCTATTTATACATTACAAAATCGGGCCTAAACATGGGTAAACCCATGGGCCGACATCCCCATACCCGTTACATAACCCAAAAGCACAAAAATCCCTAAAAAGGGGTCGAGATCCCACAATCTCTACTTTGTCTTACGCTTCACCTTCAATAGCATGTCAAAGTCACAAAAATAGGTCAAACATGACCAAGGGTCCTCAAAACTTAGTCAAGGGCCAACAGGCCCCCAACACTAACCTGTGACTCGTCCTGAGTCACTCTGATCTGGGTAATTCTGCCTCAAAATCCTTGAGCTTGGCTCGAGATGCTTCGACTTGTTGTTGTGCCATGGCCTCCTGCTCAGCGAACTCTTGGACAACAACTTCGTTTTCAGGTCCCTCAAGGCGTTGTTCAGTTGCAGTGACAACTTGCTCTAGCTCTGCTCCTCGGCCTTCGATCTCTGCGAATACTTGGCAAGCCTCATCCTGTATAGGTTGGAGCCTCTGAGTCACTTCCATGACTCTGCTCTAAATGGTGTGGACCTGTTGTTGAGTGGTGTGCTGCTCCTGGGATCGTTTCATCCTTTCGATGACTAACAAGGGCTTCAACTGCGCCTGTATTGTTTCTGCTTGTTGCTTCGCCTTCTGGAGCTGTGACTCTAGTGCCTTCAGTTCTTGATTCTCAGTGAGTTGCGCATAAGTCTGGGAACTACGATCATTTAGTTGCTTACATTCCATGGTGAGGGCCTCGATTCTTTCAACTGCACTCTAGGCAGTTGCTTCTCTTTGATCCCTTACATCATGTGGAGAGTCAGACATTGTGCGAAGCTCTGAGTCTGCTATTATTTGTTGTAGCTGCTAGATAGATTCTGCGAGATGCTCAACTTCATGCTCGACGTGGTCTTCTGCCTTTATCTCTAAGTCTGTCATAGAGTGAAGTGCTCTATTGACTGCTTCTTTCACTTCGAGTTGCTCTGCGAGCAACTGTTATTTTTCTTGTTGAATATGTGCTTTCTCCTCTTCAAAATTTGTCTGGAGAGAAACCTTCTCCTGCTCTGCAAGTCAATATTGTTCTATGATTACTTCTTGCACTTGCTTCAAGTCCTGGGTGGCTTGTTCAGTTTCTTCTTATGCACGACGAAGGCGAGCTTCAGTCGCATCAGCTAGTCGTGGAGTTGGGTTGGTTCATCTCCCAACTCTGGTTCTCCCAATAGCAGGGGCACAGTGGACACTGCGCCACTGGACTGAAGGGCCTGTTGTACCCCTCACAGTTCGACCTCAATTATATCGTACATCTCCTCCTGCTTGGCTTCCTATTTCTGCAATATTTCCTGCGAGGCGTCGTTTACAACTGTGATGATGAAGTCAAAGTCGTCAACAGTGCGCACATTCTGCATCTTGGTCAAGGTGGGTCTGCATTTATTTTAGGAAGAGGGTTTTGGTGGAGAAACCTTCCTCTTCTTCAAGGGATCAGCCTCATCTCTAGGCGGTGTTACTTTGCCTTGCTTCTGCTCATCTTCTTTATCATTTATCTCTTCTACTTCGTCATCACCCCCTCGGGCAGGTGATACTGAAACAATTTTTTCTTAGGCGCTACTTAAGTCTTGGACTTCTTCGGTCTTCTTCCTTTTACTAGTTCTGGGTGTGTCATGTTCTTTGTGAGTGGCCTCCAAGTTGTCAAGTTCGTGATCAGACATCTTTGTAGGGTCAGCAGGGATAAGGAATTATACTAACCAGTCCTTAGTTATATCCTCAAGGTCCTCTTCTGTGAGCTTGTAGTACAACTGAAGCTCCTCCTTATGTTCGTCTACTCGCGCAGTAATATACATGAAGTGTCGATCTGCATGGAACTTCATGAGGTTTCAGAACTGTTGTAGGGTGTTCGACATCATGCGAGGTTCAACTTCGATAGCCCTCTTCAACTGGAGATAGTATGTGTGAAATACTGCATTTGACTGCCACTGTTTTCCCATATTGCTCGAGTACTAGAGCATGGTGAACTTCGCAGCAAGCGGCTCGAACGACTCAATGTCCGGGAAGGTCGCACCTTCTGGCGTCTCCCAAGAAACAAACGTGATTAGGATCAGAAGCCAGCTAAAGTGGAACTTGTAGCCTTGATCCTGTGATTTGCGACAGTCTAATTCCAACTGATTAACTAGGTACTTCACCCAGTTCATCTGTAGGCCTTCTACACATTTCCCCATGAGGTCAACGACAAACCTTGTGACCTCCGTGGGTCTGTTCTTCCTTACTATATTTCCTGCGATTAATTGGCATGCTAGGCACATTGCGCCATTCCGGATGGAAGCTACCTTGTAGCCTTACATCCCCTTCTCAACATTGTCGTATGTATCCTTGATCTTCTGTTCTAACGCGCGATCTGTGGCTTTCCCTAGATAGAAGTCATGCAGGTCGGGTCCTTTCATACTTAATTCGGTGATCCTATGGATCAACGTCGGATCAACTGTGATACGATGGTCTAGCCATAAGTAGCCGCCATGGTAACATGAGAGCAGGAGCTTAACACAAGCATTTACCTCCTAGTGCCATCCAAAATGTGGGATCTGCTTTACATTCAACAGGGTGGACTGCACGAGGTTCATCGTCCACGACCAGGGGATTATTTTCGAGTTCTTCCCCTTCATTCTGGTCAAGTATTTATATGGGGCGAGCATACTATGGTTCTTGCAGTCTCCTAATTTGAAGTCATTGAACTTCAATGTTGCGATCTTGTCTTGTTGTGCTCGAACTGCGTGTATCCTCTTCGGGAGGTATGCAGTAACCATGGTGTAATCAAAATATCTTGGCACACTATCATGACTCACCGCGTCAGCCAGAGGCGGGATGTATTCGGGTAAGATGGTTGGGATTAGCTTCGCATTTTCTAGGTCATCTCTGTGCTTGGTTCTCTTTTCTTTGACGACTCGGGATGGTATGGATCCACAAGCGGTCGACGGAGAGGCTTGCACTCCTCTCATCAATGACACTTGTATACCCACAAACATTACTCTTTCAGAAATTATTCTTTCATTCATGAGGTCAATGAGTACCTCCTTCACATAGTCTTCAACTGCGTTAAGTTCTTCGGACATACACGCTTGTGGTTGAATATCTCGGGTTTGAAGAATAACTACTTAATGCAACAGGATGGATGGTGATAACACGATGATCAATGTGTGAAATCAACTAATCTGCAGGCTCAGATAATCATGGTTGGAAAAAGTGTTCTCGGTGCAAGGTTCAACGGAATAAGTAGATAACTAGGCAATGGATCTCTCCAACGGGAGAGAAGCCTTCATTAATTCAGTTTTGTCCATTACAGCGTGGTCCCAATAGTCTGATGGCGAGATTTCTGACCATAAATGTCGTTCTACCCGTTCGGGGTATCGGTCTAATGGTTATACTCTTCCCAATGGCTATATTTCTTCACCATGGAAAAGTGTCATGTGATGTTGTTTTGATATCCCGACGAAGTTCTAGTTTTGTAAATTTCCCTTTTACGAAGTTCCCTTTGGAACCTTATGTAACTTTTCGATCTTTTCTCTCTTCTTACTTAGTTTTCTAGCCTTCTTTCCAGTGAGCTTCGTCTTGGTATTCCTCTTTCCATTCTGATTCTTATCTCCTATTGTCATAGTAACTTCGCATTGTTGAGATTCTTTCCTAGGATTCAAGGGAAATACTTCTTCTCTATTAGGGGTAGGTGCTTCAGTCTTCTGTGAGTCTTCTTGTGTTCTTTCAACTTTGACATCCAAGTTTCTGGTTCTAAATAGCTTCGATCTGTTCTCTTGTTCTTCAATCAAGTGTGTGATCCTCCTAGTCATGAAATCTTTTAATTCTTGCTTTTTTTGCTCTAAGACTTCTTCTTCTTTCCTTCTAGCCCAATCCCTTTCAATCCAAGTTTTTCCTAGTAATATAGCAAATGGGGTGTTGTTCTCAACAAATTTAACAACCTCAAAATATTATTTTGTCAAAGTTCCATGAGCACTCATAGATATTTGGGTAAGTCTTCCACATAGGGTTATCATCTTTCCTCTAAATAATCATATTACCCCCAATGAAGGAATCATAGCAGACTTTCCTAAAGTTTCCCAAGTTCTTTCTGTCATAATATTCACTTGTGTTTCTTCATCTAGAATACAGTCAATGTCGAAGTCTCATATTCTTACTTCTCTTTGCTCTTTCTATTTTAAGATCTCTGATAGATTAGTATCTATGTGGTCATTCGGGGTTTCTTTCATCTATAATAGTACAATCTATGATTCCTTCTTGGGTTCTGCCATGGTCTCAGTTTCTTGACCTTTCTCAGGGTCTACTTGTTCCATATTCATTCTTTCAAGCTTAGCGATCATTCGAGGGCAATCCAAAACTTCATGATCCATAGATTTACAACAAAGACAACTGGGTCTTCTACCAAGACATTCCTTAGCAATATGTCTCGGTCTTCTACAACTGTAAATAAGAGTTAATCCTCTCTTTCTTTTAAAGGATTCCCATCCTTTCCTATACTTTGCACTAGAATCATGGTAGCTAACCTGCAAAAAAATCTTTCTAAGATCCCGCATCCATTTATTAGTCCAAATGTTCTTTATATGCATAGGAATAACATATCTTTCACTATTCTTATCAGATCTACTTATATCACATCTTCTTTCTTCTAACTGCACCCTAGTTTTCAGGCTAGGACAAAATTTATCAAACATACCCAGATCCATATTCTTGAAACAAAAATTTCCACTTATCTTACTTTCGGCAGAGCACAAAGCTTCCAAATCTAAAACTTTTCACTATTCTTACCTCTATCAGAGCACAAAATCGTTCAGATATTACTTCTTTTCTTCAGATTTTCCTCCTTCCTTAGCACAAAGCTTCACAAGTCAAGAAGAAAATCTACACACAAAGCTTATTTATTTTCCTCAGTTCCCAACAATCATAGTTTCAGGTCAGATCTTCGCATGGAGCTTATTTTTCCTCAATTCCCAACAATCACAGTTTCAGGTCCCGGCAACGGAACCATTTGTTGGCACAGGGGAAGACCCAGGGTTCAACGCTACAACAACGCACCAACAAAACCCTAACTACCATCTCTTTCAGCAACACCTGTGAAGCAGATGAAGTCTCACCCAAGGTAGAGGCAGGGGTGGTTGCAGGACTCCAGTGTCTAGAACCTTAGTTGGGACACACATCTATGATGATAACACCTTGTCAAAGCACTTAGCAATTACAGTTCATTAGTATTAAACTAGTATCTACTTCACAAACAAAACCCTAATTACAGAGCATCACAATATTCAACTAGTTCTAGTTTGTTCAAGCACTAAGCACATCCACATAGGTCAAATCTAGCATTCATCCATATTATTAAGCACATAGCATCAACAGATCTATCTATCATTCATCTATATCAAAGCATATAAACAAGTAAACACATAAACACATCAATACATTGCCCAAAGCAACCATAACACAAGATATACGTGGTTCACCCCCACCCTAAGGCTACGTCCACCAACTCTTCGTCTTCTTGATTAGCTTCTTTCAATCTTCTTACATGCACGGAGCCTCAAGATCAACTTCACAGAGGACATGAGATCTGTGCACTCTTCACTAGATCCTCCTTCTCCAAGCTAGGTTACAGGACAAAGCCTACATACAGTCTCTTACAGTCACTTGCACTTAGCTCTGCAAGGCTCACACAGTATGCATGAAGCACTTACAACTATTACTTGCACTTAGCACAACTTACAACTCTTCGATCAGATAGATCAAACTCTATCACTTAGCACACTTAGACCCTTCTTACATCACCTAGATTTCTATTTATACATTACAAAATCGGGCCAAAACATGGGTAAAACCATGGGCTAACATCCTCATACCCGTTACATAACCCAAAAGCCCAAAAAGCTCTAAAAAGGGGTCGAGATCCCACGATCTTTGCTTCGTCTTGCGCTCTGCCTTAGACAGCCTGTCAAAGTCCCAAAAATAGTTCAAACATGACCAAGGGTCTTCAAAACTTGGTCAAGGGCCAACAACCTCTACATCTCAAGTTTGTTACTTTAGAACGACATATTTTTCGGATCCCTGGATTTTACCATCTCCTTCTACTTTAATAGAATAAATTGAGCATGCAAGGATGGTTGTTCCTTTGTCTGCGGTCGAAATCTCCTATCAAGTTATACAAAGTGTCTTTGTAGACATTGATCCAGTTCCTCCTCGAATAAGGAATTGGATCATCTTACTATGCCCTTGTGGACCTTCAACTCTTCCCTCTTTATGTGTTGCTTAGATACAATTTTACCATATGATGAGGCCATCCTACAAGCAATAACAAGTCCTGAGAAGCCTTAGGAGGATATGCACCATCGTTATTACTTCCTTGTTCAACTTAGTAAGGTTGATAATGGAGATTTCAAATTGACCATGACTGAAGGTGAGAATCGGTCTGTTAACCCCTTAGCAACACATGCCATGTATGTTGAGGGTAACATGGCTAACATTTTTGAGATTATACTGATTAACATCTCCATAAATCCTGGAGTCATGGAAAATGTATTTATTGGAGCATATTGTTCTATTGATGAGGTCCACATTTATACAGATATTTTTAAAGAATTTTGCAATGTTTTCACCTAGACCTATGAAGAAATGCTAGGAATAGATCTTCAGATTGTCAAACACAATATTAAATGTATGAAAATGCAAAACCGGTTTGACAAAAGTTAGTACATGCTAACCCTCATAAAGTTGTGGCGATTAAGGAAGAGGTGGAGAAACTCTTCAAGGTGGGTTTCATCTACCCTAATCCCCTCACTGAATGGGTATCTAATCTCGTTCGTGTAGACAAAAAGCAGGGAACCATTCAAGTGTGTATGAATTTTCGGGATTTGAACAAAGCATGTCCAAAAGTCAACTACTCCATGCCCTTCATCAATTAGATCATTTATGAGTGTGTTGGGAGTGAGATGTTTTCCTTTATGGATGGATTCTCTAGTTATAACCAAATCTATATCTGGCTCGAGGATCAACACAATACAACTTTTATTTGTCCTTGGGGCAATTTTGCATACCGAAAAATGTCGTTTGGTCTAAAAAAATGCTAGGGATCATTTCCAATGGGCCATGTCCTATGCTTTCCATGATCTCAAATAAATTGTCGAAGCGTATCTCGATGATTTGGATGTATGCTCTCAAAAGAGGGCGAATCAGCCCAAGCACCTCCACCTTGGTTTTGTAAGATGTCGATATTATCATATTCATTTGAATCCGCATAAATGCATATTTTGTGTCATTTTAGGGCGTTTATTGGGATTCATTATGTCTATCAAATGGATCATGGTCGATCTACTTAAGTTTGAGGAAATAGTTCAAATGCCCCCCCATGAAATATTCATCAATTATAGAGTCTCCAAGGAAAATCCAATTTTCTACAACAATTTATAGCTAATTACGTTGATATTACAAAGGGCTTAATGCACTTGTAGAAGAAGGGGGTACCATTTGTATGGGATGATTTCACACAATGATGTTTTGATGCTTTGAAAAAGGCACTCATATATGTCTCCCTGCTTAGTCCTTTGGACTATAGCAGATGTTTCTTATTATATCTTGCAACATTAGAATCAACCATTGGAATGGTTTTGGTTTAAGAAGATGATATGCTCCAAGAGCATGTCATTTATTACCTAAGTAGAAGCTTAATAGGACCTTAACTTAAGTTTTCTCATGTAGATAAATTTTCTTTGGTAGAAGTTCAAGTCATTCAATGACTTCATCATTATATCATCCTTAGGAAAACCATTGTTATTGCTAATGTAAATCCTTTCCAATTTGTCTTGACCTGACGTGTTATTGGGGGCAAGTGCAACAAATGGATCATCATTTTGCAAGAATTTGATCTCGAATTTACATAATATAAGTTAAAACTTATTTGGTTTTCATTGACTTAATGTTGGAGTTCATTAAAGAGGATGAGGGTACTATTGAAACTGACTCATTTCCATATGAGCATTTGTTACTCATTTCTTCGAGTGATCCTTGGTATGGAGATATACTCGTCTATCTCTAGAATTAGAAATTCTCTCCTAAATGCTCATGAGATGAACGACGTCGCATTTGTCACCTTGCCAAAAATTACCTCATTATCGGTGACACTTTGTATCGTATAGGGGTAGATTCAATTTTATGTCATAATTTAACTCATGAAGAGGCAGAGACAATGCTTAATGACTGTCACAGTGGACCCTGTGGTGGTCACTTATCTAGGTTGGTGACAACCCAAATATATTGCATGCCAAATAATTTTGGCCTTCCATATTTAAGGATTGTATTGAAGTGGCCAAGAAGTGTCGCCCTTGTAAGGTTTTTACCTGGAAAAAGTGTTCGCATCCTGCTCCACTTTTCCCCATTATCATTGTCGGTCAGTTAACTAAGTAATGGGTGGATTTCACAACATGTCAGCTAGCTTCTTCAAATCAGGAGAATTGCTTTGACTATTGTCGGTCAGGGGCAAAAATATACTATCGTAGTCATTGACTACTTTATGAAGTGGGTAGAGACCATGCCAAATTTTTCAAATTGTGGTGAAATGATGACATTGTTCATTTTCAATAAGGTAATAACTAGATTCAATGTGCCGAGAGATATTTTCACTCACCATGGCAGTCACTTTCAGAGTAAGATGATGTTGGATTTGGCTTTGAAGTTGGGATTTTGGTAGTAGCATTCCTCTCCTTATTACCCTCAAGCGAATGGTTAAGTTGAGGTAGCCAATAAGTATTTAAATACCATTCTCCAATGCACATTTAATGTGAGTAGGTCAAATTGAAATTTAATGCTTTATCTATCACTTTGGGCATATTGAACCTAAGTGAAGACTTTTATGGGTTTTTCCCCTTTCCAATGCATTCATGGGGTGGAAGCAGTTCTTCTGATTGAATGTGATATTCCTTCATTAAAGATATCAATAGAGCTCCTACATGGTACTTCGTCTTTGGAAGAGTGGCGTGCTCACCTAGAGCACCTCAATGAGCAGTGTCAAGATGTGACTATGACAAATGAGGGACACAAATATCATGTCAAGGCTCGCTATGATAAGTCTTTCTACCCTCATATATTTTCTGAAGGAGATCTAGTCTTGGTCTACGATCATGATAAATATGCTTTAAGGGTAGGTAAATTCAATCATATGTGGTACAATCCTTACATTGTGAGGTGTGTCCTTGAAAAAGGAGCTTATAAGCTTCAGGATTATGAAGGAAACATGCTAAGTGAGCCCAAAAATGGGTTTTATCTCAAGAGGTAATACACCTACGCAGGAATGCATATGCATTTTCCCATTGTAATTTATGTACATTGGTAGTATTAAGATTAGTTTTAGTTTTCTTTTCCTCGGTCTTTGCTTATCATGATTTTGGCCTAGTTGGAAATGATGGAACCAGTGTTTATAGGATTCATAGACAATGCTAGTCGTCACACTTGGAACCTTGCTTCCATCGCTTGGGTGATTTATTCACCCACAATCTAGCTCATGACTTGAGGAGGCGCTTGACTTGGGCCAACAACCAACAATGTGGTTGAATATAGTGTTGTAATTGAACTCCTTTTGGAGGCCATTTCTCATGGCATTTGATCTTTAGTAGTTCATATAGATTCACAATTGGTGGTATCATAGTTGAATGGCAAGTATAGATTCATCGATCTTATTCTTTTCCAAACATTCTTGTGGGTACAACTTATTGAATGATCATCTAAGTTCGTTACATATGTTCATGTTCCTTGAGGTTGTAATCTTGTAAGCGATACATTAGAAAATTATGTATCAGATTGACATCTTTTTCATTAATAAGTTAGAAGCATGCATGTAATTAGAATTCATCCAAACTCATTCACATATATAAGTAAATCCAACAAAAAAATTGTGTGTGTGTGTGTGTGTGTATTACTTCAATGGAATCAAGTACAAAAATGTAGTCTGAGTCTTATATAAATGGGATCCTCGCCCTTAATTATACATATAGATGGTCGATCATACGAAATACATATGTCAACTAGGCCTCAAGCCCTAGCTATGTATGGGTCTCATGGTAGCAGACTATGGCATTTGGTACTCATTGGAAGAGACAAACCCACACTAGTGGTGATCCTACCATTTGTTGTTGCACTTGCCCCAACAGGTCTTTAATCGGAGCCCTCGACACCTAGCGGATTAATCATTCCAAGTTCCATTGCATATATTGTAGATTGTAAGACTCTCTCATCCTCTCTCCTGGGTTGGTCCTCGCCTATGCTTATGCACCTATTCCAGGAGTAGTCATCTAGTCATATCGATCTAACATCTACACATTCAGTATGTTTTATTAGATGCAGTCTATGCTGAAATATTTTGGGTATCTCTTGAGTTTAATTAAAGAAAAATAAAAATATAAAAATAAAATAACGTAAAAATGCAAGTGTTCTTACCTATGCTGCCTCGGGTAGCATTTGGAGGGAGTGACAAGCCTGTATCTCTTTGATAGTCTATCCCAACATAAGGATGGACATTAATCACAATGATTTGTCGGGACCAACAGGAAAATAAATCGTGACCAAATGTGTTGGTGGCATGCCTACCTCATAACTTGTACATTATATTAGCTTGGTGGGTCATCTGAGGTTATTAGAAGTGCATTGGGCCAAGTGATACTCGTGGACTCAAAGATGGAACACGCTTGAATAAGAAGGAGCATACGATGCTCCCATAGCCAAAGTTCTTCATCTTCCCCAATTTCCATTCAGTCAATTGTGTTTTCATCATTGTCAAAGCACTGTAGACCAATAAAACATAGTTGGACATAGGCATTCTACCTTGTAGAACATTTGCAGGCATGAAACCTGGTGTAATGATGTTTATCCTGCCACTCGATCAATGGTAAACAATATAATTTTCAGACTTAGGCTCTCTATGTTTCTGATTAGTATCTGGGAACCCACTATCCGAGTTCCTGTAACATATTAGGTGTTTATGTAATCATCGATTGTCATTCCACCTCCACCTTCACTCTTTATATTAACTGGTTCTCCACACCAAAAAAGGCCTGTAATGATATATATATCTTCAACCTCTATCTTGAGAGGTTGATCATATAGCATAAATGCATCATGTCCTGGACTCCAGTATCTAGTCAAGGTTTGCAAGAGTTGCTTTTGTGCCCTCATATTGGGCACTTGAAATAATTTCAACAATCCACAACTTCATAGTGCATTTACAGCCTCCATGTCTTCCACCACTTGGCTATCTATCTCCTCATGCTCTCTTTCCCTCCACACAATCACTATCATGTATTGACAAGTCAAACTTTGAGGTTAGAATGCATTTTGGCAACTTTCTAAATGCATATGCAATTTTTCTTGAGGACAAGAGCATATAGAAATACATTTTCTTAAGGAGAGGTGCATATAGGGCTCTTTATACACACCTTCTAAGTAAGGAAAGCGCATATGCACAAACTGTACTATTAAAAGAGGTCATTCTAAGTCAATTTTTTACCATATTGAAAAATCAATGGTTGAAATGAAATATGGAGGGATGAGACATTACCTGGTCCAGATGGATCACGATTTCAATGGTTGATGCTCCGGCAATATTTCTTTGAAATCTAAGGGTTTGTTTCCACCAAATGCACAAGGTTGGGTAAAAATCCAAATGGTATGGTAAAAACATGTTTTTTTTTTTTCACTATATTAACTTTTTCTTACCCACTTTCCTATAGTTTGAAGCCTTATTTGTCATTTTTTCCTAATGGACTAATACCTAACAAATGGTTGTGAGTTAGCATTTGAGAGTTTTTTAGGTATGACAAAGAACTAATGTGTTTTTTGAACATTTTCATTACTGTCATCCACATTTGATCTCTTTTGGCAGGTCATGTTTTCGACGAATGACATACATAATATGATTTTTCACCTTGCACTTTACATTAAAAAATTTTCATTTCCATTTCTACCATAGGATCGACCCCAGGAAATCACGACACAAGCCTTTTTCACTATTAAAAGTGTCGTACTTTATGTGGTAGAGCCTGCCTTTCATGGGTACCCTATTTAGTGACTTGCTAATCATTTGGTGCCCATCCTGAAGTTCTTCATAGGCTTGGGAGCCCTATTTAGTCCCACCATGACTATATGATGAAGCCTCGTGTCTTCTTCTAAATATTTTTCTGGCCTTCACAGGTGGGGCTCCCATTGTTGAGTTGTACTACTGTATTGCATTTTTTACTTGTGCATTTGATTCTAATGCCAGCTTCAACTTTCTCTTTTGTAGCCTATCACTTATCCATTCTCTTCAGTTGCTAGCCCTTACATCTATTTCCTTTGCAACTTGACACCCTTATCTCTAGAGGAAACATTCCCATGAGTGTCCATATCATGTACACATTCCTTGCATTGAGAATAGGCATGTTCAATGCACTTGGAACTAGTTTTCTTATCCATCGACACTCATTTCCTCCATTGTATTCTAGCATTCTTTTATTCCTTTTTTCATGCTTTCATAATATGAAAAAGACAAAAAAAACAAATATGATAAAAAGAGGGGAGGGGAAGAGTCGAGTTATTTGTTTATAATTGACAGTAGTTCTGAGTCATGTTTCCCTTAAACAAAGCACTAGGTTTGAGTCTCTTCCTCAACAAATTGGGTTTCTAGTATGGACTTAGGAATTGAACCTTGATTATTGAGTCATTGTTCCTCTGAATGGCCACTCTTCTAGTCACTATGGAGATTTTATCAATGCCTCCTGCGTCACGGACTTATATCATTGTTCATTCTTGAGTCAATGTTTCCCAAGTCACTTTTGTGTCATTCTTATGTTCAAGGGAATTTTTAGCCATGTCGGCCATTCCTCAAACTTTTCGACTTTCTGACTTTTGTGTCAGTTGTCAAGTCACTCTCAGTATCAGAAAGTATCTCTGTCCTATACTCATGCCAGTATGGAAGGTCTTCATTGACTTCTTACTAGTGGGTCATCTCTTATCAACTACGACACATTACTCTGAGATTTTGACCTAGAGTAGCACCATGGGCCTATTTTCATCATTTGTAGGTTACCTTGCACTCAATAGATTCCATTTCATCAATGGTCGTTGACTGAGTGGTTTCCCATGTGTTCGACATCAAGACCTATATTCACACTTTGAGATTTGTGTAATACCTTGGATTCCATTTTCATCATTGGTGGAAGTCATCACCTTTGTTAGTGGTTTTGATTATCTATCGTTGTTTGTAGGGTCTCTTACATGTGCTATTCCATTCGATGCATGCGAGAGACATACTTAGTGGTGTGTCCTTATAGATTTTCATTTGAGACCTTCAAAATCATTTGCCTTCTATTTCCTTGTGTTGGATGATGGGGGATACCTTAATTACCTCCTACTAGTGGATCTCTTCCCATCGAATTCAAATCATTTTCTCTCAGATCAGGATCTAGAGTGTTTATAGTACCTTGGGGATTATATCCATCATTGACATGATCCCTCACTATTGACAATGGAAATACATCAATGTCCCCTAATTGATAGATTCTACAAGTGTTCGACATTGGCTCATTTATTCACACTTGTTAGAATATACTAGGTACCTTGACACCCATTATCATTATTGGTGTGTTGTCTTTTGTTTGTTAACAATATACATCGATGAATAGTAATCAAACGATGTCTCCCATGTTTGACATCAGATCACTTATTCACATGGTGAAGACTCGTACCTTCCTCGATTTTGTTTTGAAGACCTTGGGTCTTTAGTAGTATCACCTCTTTTATGTTGCCTGAGTTGTGTAAGACAATACCACTCACTTATATGACATTGGTACTTGTGGAGGATTAGTTTACTCATTTCATTGATTCCAATTATCCTCATGCTATATATATATATTGTGACTCGCAAAATAAATGACTAGTTGGGAACATACTCGCATGACACAAGGTCGTGTTATCTGACTGCTACCATTATAACCTCCATGCATGCCAATGCGACCCCTCAATAAACACACACGGTAAGTCGATGGCTTCGAACTGATGAATTCACATAACAAAGTGCCTTAATAGTACACCCCATCACCGACTGTTCTACACCTCGGGGGCATCCTCCTGCTATATTGAGACATAAATCCATTGTGTATTTGATCATGGCTATGGTCTATTCTGACAAGGATCCACTGTGTATTCATTTCCTTGGTCATGATCACTTCTTATATATACTTCATGGATCCGCAGTGTACTTGATTTAATAACCATGCTTTTCTACACCTGGGTATGCCTATCTTAGGAAGAGAGTTATCTCATACTTGATTTCTTTTGTAGGTTCGTTCTGGACACTGTTTGGTGCACTCTTCCAAGGCTCACTTCACAATTTCCTTCTAGATTTTATAATGTATTTCGACCATTAGATTTCCTTATGACCTCACACATTAGGGAGCATCTATTATAGCATATTTTTCCACCCCTTAAGATACATCCATTGGCCTTAATCCCTAAACCTCTTGCAGTTGCATATTAAAATTCCCCTTAAATCTCTTAAAAAAAATGCTTTTTGGCAATCTATATCCTACTTTTTATCTAGCAACAAGCATACATGCACCACTTTCCCATTGCCAACACACATATGCCTTCAAAATGCACCAAAAAATATAAATGTGTGTAAAATATGCATTTTTGGTCGGAGTTTATAGGTTTTCTAGGTTATTTACCTCATATTTCATGTGCATAACTAACCCAACCATCAATACTTGGTATAAATAGAGCCTTAAATTGAAGGAGAAGGAAAGCATCTTTATTCTACCAAACTAACATTCAAATCTACAATAAATGAATTCAAGAATTTTTAAGGCCATTTCCCTCCTTGGAAATCATGTTTCCAACATCCTTTCCCATATTATCTTGTCTGAAGAAAGAGACTCCTTCTCTTTCTCATATGATCTTTGAGTTAGGATTGTAGAGGAGAAGCTACATTAGTGGCCTAGGAGGAGGAACCTAGACGATGGTTCCAAGCGATGTTGATAGTGAAGGATCAGGTGAATGTATTCCATGTTTTGTTGTTCATTTCATTAATAGAGAACTCTCTTTTTTCCCTCCTCCAATTAAGTCTACTTGATGCATTTTATTTTGTTTAATCACAAGTATTTGGTAGGAAACTAATTATTCTGATCTGAGTTAGTTAGAGTAGTTATATTTGATTTCTTGTTTCTACCTTACTTGCAAGCTTGTTGTCTCTTGTGTGTAGATCAATGAGGTGTATCTTGGAGTGAGAGACTAGAGAAGAGACCTTCTAACGAGGATCTTCTTCAACCTTTGTTACTTTGGGTGAGTAGTTCATAACTACCTCATAGTTACAAGAATGTTCATTTTTTCTACTTTAGGATTGAGTTAGATGTCTATGTGTTTCCGTTCTATTGTGACACTGACCCTTGTCATAGGATAGAAAATCCTGTAACAATATTGTAGGTAGATTTACCTTGTATGTAGCCATGAGAGTAAGTCCATAACAAACACTAGTTTCTATCACATGCAAATGCCAAGCATTATGAGAAGACTCTCATAACTATTGAATTTGATTGAAATTTTGACGATAATATCCATGGTAATTATATGTCTATGATACAAGTGATATGATGGATCTATGTAATGGGAACAAATGATGGCTAATATAAGCTTGAAAGCATGGGGACAATGTTATTGTGATGACATTGTAACCATGTGTTATGCCTTGATCACCTTGAGCTAATGATTGTTTTGAAGATGCAAGTGGGATGCCCTAGCTATAAAAGTTTGGACGTTTGTGCTCCTCTTGTATGTGAAATACTTGGTGAATAATGGATCACTTGAGGGGTTGTTTAGTAGAGAACGAGATTCTTGAGCATGTAAGGGTGAGTAGCTTCAAGGAAGAGAGGAACTACATGAATTTGTTGTGTGAGATTCACGAAATATGTTGGCTCAGATCTAGATTCATTGTAGTTTGGGTGTGTCAAAGAAGATAGTAAGATTAATCTCATATGTGACATCCATGTAAAGTGAACATATATTTATGTAGTTAAGCATTATGCTTAAATTGCATATTGTATCTCATATTGTGAATATGTGTGCTTTAGTTTATGAAATTGAAATTCCTATGTATGATGATTATGGCATAGAAATGGCTATGACATACATGTTTTCCTTTAATGATTTCTAGAGGTATATGATGAAACACTAAGGCTTTAGATGTGTCTCTAGGTATTGAAATGAATTATTATACATTGCTAACTGACATAGCCAACAAAGTTATGTTTGTAATGAAGATGATACCATTGCAGATGCAGCTGAAGAGTGAAGACATGGTTTCATTGCTTGAAAGAATGGTTCATTGAGGACAACTTTGTTCCAAATAGGAAATGTAATACCCTGATTTTGACCCTAAATTATAATATGTTAAACAATGTATTATTTGCATGATGAGGGTGTGTGATGGGAGTCGACCATATGGGTTGAACTATAATGACCCATGCTATAAATAATATAAAAATGCATTTTAAATATTCCTATCGTGAATCTCAAAGCCAAGGCCCAACTATTGAATGTTCATGACTCCCAATAATGGGCTAGGATTATGGTGTGGTTGTTATGTTTCCATGGTGTTTGTATATTATGTAAAAGCAAGTACAAAAAATGAAATGCATAATAATATAATACCCACCAAAAAGGTTGCTTGAGGAAGCAACAAGGAGATCATCATACCTCAAGAGGGGACGAGGAAACATGGCATATAGGAAAGCAACATTTCATTACCAAGTGCCATCTTACGATCTTATATCTTTTCCATCACTTGCTTTAAATGAACCACTCATCCCCCATTGAATTAGAAAACTAATCATTGAATGCATGTAGAGGTTGGTGGGGAAGTTTGCTCACATAGTCATTGGAGCATGGATTGAGTACAATCATGATAGGGAAATTTAAGATTACTTTTTTCTATTAGATGTAAATTGGTGAACATTTCCTCAACTCTCTCTCGTTATTTTCATCCATTCCATTACTCTTCCATTCTCCATTAAACATTCCTCTCTCGTGCTATGAACATTTTCCCTCTTAGGGTCAACTAGGGAAACTGGTGAGAGACCACTACCAAGTGGACCTATTTCATTTATGGCCACATTACATTCATTATCCTTATTAGGTACCTTTGTAAGTACCCCATATTATCCTCCTTAAGTACATTACAATTGTTATGCATGTAATGGTAAGAGAAACTCATGTAATTATGATTGGTAAGAACCCATAGAAGTTAGGGAACTTATTGATGAAAATTTGAGAGGAAACAAGATGGTTTTAAGGGAAAATATGGTTGAAATGCCCACACTAGCTTAAGCAAACACCAATAAACCTATAACCTTGTTAATTGACTATTTTGGGGCCAATTATTTCCTTTCTAGGTTATTCCCATAAGGAAACCAACAATTGGACCCTTTTTTGCCTACACTAAAGAGGATTGGAAGGGAAGAAGACCCACAAGGGGTTGTCTAGTGGAGAAAGGGAATGCCATTTTTGGTGTTACGTAGGCTAGTGGAAGAGAGTACCGTTGTTGATTGATGGTTGGATGAGGGCTTGGAGTGCTAAGTAATGAATCAAACGACTTTGTCATGAGAGTAATGGGTTAGGCTAAGTGAGATTAGAGCCCCGTAGGAGATTCCTTCGTCTTGCTAGTGTCATGGCTTGGATTCAAGGTGGAATCCATTGTTGATTCGTATTGTTTGGTAGTCAATCACTCCTCAACCACCAGTTTAATGGTGGTCTTGAACATTCATTTACAAATAAGTGTTCTTAAGTAGCTCTTGTAGAATGCATTCTGTTATGATAATGCCTTGAATTAAATGGGCAATGAAAGAATTTGTAATATGCAATTTGATATTTCTACTGCATCTTTATATTTGCATATGAATTCAATTTTATATAATTTGTTAAATGATGAATTTGACTCAATGGTTGGTTATGAAAATATGAATTTTCTTATGGAGTTCTCCAATGGTCAAGGAAGGAATCCAGGTACTACACAACTTGATAACCTTCAATGTATTTTATTTTTCACAGGAAGGAATATTTTTTCCCTCAGAAATAACAATTATCTTGCTATTCAATTTTGAACCAAAGACAACTTTCCAATACATATAGGCTCGAAGCCATTAAAACATACTCGAAGCCATTACAACATACTCATTATGAGCTTTATTCATGTCATTATGAGAATTGAACCCAGGTGGTGAGGATACCAATACCTTCAATGTATTTATCTTTCCCTTTTGCAATACACTTAATTATGGACTCAATGTCTTCTATAATGAAAATGTTTTCTATCATAGATCCATTGAACTCAACATCACTTTCTTTTTTATACTTGTAGGTGCTTAATACATCCACAATTAAGATGGATCTATGCTAATATTTATATTTATATTGAAATGTGCTTTTAATTCTTGATTCTATTACTTTGGCCCTTAAAAACTCACAATTAATCTTTTATCAAAATGCAATTATACATTTTTATGAAAAACATAAAATTGATACTTCACAAATTTCTATAAAAACAAAATTCACAATATTAATTTGTGTGAATATAAATGAACATGTTTTCCTATCACAAATTTTTTGTCTCACAAAGAGTGGGTGAAACCTTCTCCCTTTCTTTTGACCTTTGAAACATGGCATCATTGAAATTCTTTTTTCTTTTGATTTTTTCTAATTTGGTGTGGCAAAACATTTATTTAAAAATAAAGTAAAAGGATAAAGGAGAAGATAGAATTTCGGTGTTTATATAAAACTTATATGAAAATAACATGTTCTTTTGATTTTTCCTAATAAAGTAGATTTTTCCTAATTTGGTGGGACAAAACATTTATCTAAGAATATAGTAAAAAGTTTAAGAATATAGTAAAAGATAAAGAAGAAGATCATATTTTAATGTTTATGTAAAACTCACATTTATTATGAAAATAGTATAGTATGTTCTTTTGATTTTTCCTAATAAAATAAAAACATAAGGAGTAGATCATATTTTAATGTATATGTAAAACTTATATTTATTGTGAAAATAGTATTTTTTTTATCTTTCCTAATAAATCAAATTTTATTTTTATTTTTTATTAATTATTATGTTAAGTTACATGAACATTCATTATAGCGGCTATTTTTTGATCCAAAAACACATGATTTTATTAAAAGTAGTTTAAGGATAACCACAAGGGATATTGGCTTCTTGTAGATACTATTTAAGTTGAAACTGTTATTATTATTATTATTATTTTTATTTTTTTCATGGAGTCATTATCTCTAATTAACTTAAAACTCATCTTCCTCAAAAATAACTAAACATATTACCAACCCAATATCTTAAGACTTATGACATAAATGTTACTTTAGATGACATGGTTTTCATTCAATAAAAATAATGAGTCAATATACATTAATGAATAATAATAAGAATAACCAAACATATTACCAATTCAAGATCTAAAGACATATGACATGAATATTATTTTAGATGGCATGATTTTCATTCAATAAAAATAATGAGTCAATATACATTAATAAATAATAATAAGTGATAGTTATACTCATTATACATTAATAAATAATAATAATTAATAAATAATAATAAGTGATAGTTATACTCATTGCTAATTAACCACTAAATTATAATAAATTTTAATTTCCTACCAAAAAAATAAAAATTTATTACTTGTAAATTTTAATACCATAAAATACCCTAATTTACGAATTGCAACTCCGTTCGGTTGTGGGTTGAAATCATTCCGTTTTGCAAGTTGTTAAATATAAAAAAATGTCTCAACCCCAACGGCCATTCTAAAACGATGCAACAACATCCAATTTCACTCCAAAGGTGAATGGGTTCTTAGTTTTTAGTTGCAATGTTGACTTTTTCGGTCTCCAACACGC
>ML798905.1:176238-233612 GCA_009831015.1 Picea engelmannii | reverse complement strand
TAATTAGTTAATCACAAATGGAGAAATGTGCAGGTTGGGGAGGAGAAGATTGTCATGGACATAGGCAGAGCGGTTAGGCAACAACCCAATGCCAAGCCCTACATTCATGATTTTCTACTCTCCATGGCATTGGCTGAGGTAATTATTCTCCAAACCTCTTTTTGCCTATTTTTAATGGTTGGTGGTTCCCCTATGGCTCATCTCGTGTGACAGAGTTTTTTTTATTGTAATTATGCATGGGCAGTGCTCGATAGCAAGAAGAGGTTTTGAAAGGGGCACAGTTTCAGAAGGCTTCGAAGCTCTTGCTCGGGCTCAGTTGTTATTGAGGAGCAAGAAATCTTTGGCAAAGCTGAATCTGTTAACAGAGGTGCATTCTATGATTCTACCTCTTTATGCACTTCTTTTCTAGGGCTCCTGATGTCATTGGAATATTTCTTTATGGTACAGATTGAAGCATCTCTGGAGGAGCTTGCACCGATATGTTTGTTAGAAAATCTAAGCAAGCCACGAACACCAGAGAATGCGGAAAGAAGAGAGGGAGCCTTGGCAGCACTGCGTGAATTGCTGAGACAAGGCCTAGAAGGTGAAGCTTCATGTGCAGTTAGAGATTGGTCAGATTTTCTTAGTCAAGTAATGAAGAAATTGCTAGCAATTGAAATCGTTGGTTTGCTTCCTTGGGACACAATTGCTCTCATTCGAAAGAACAATAACTCTTCAGAAGCTCAACAACAACGGTTTGTCATTGATTGTAATTGCTTCTACATAGCTCTGTTAGCTCATATTGCGTTGGGTTTCTCAAGCAAGC
The DNA here is from genome assembly GCA_009831015.1 of Picea engelmannii. Classification (NCBI taxonomy): domain Eukaryota; kingdom Viridiplantae; phylum Streptophyta; class Pinopsida; order Pinales; family Pinaceae; genus Picea; species Picea engelmannii. The sequence goes on along the minus strand of ML798905.1, from coordinate 232,807 downwards.
GCCCTGAACTGGTATGCTTTTTGTTTTGGCTGTCTCTGGTGCTTTGAAGGACTGTTCTCTGACAGAATTCCAGTCTTTGCTGAATTTACAATTGCATTTACAGATTGAGAAGGCCAAGAAGATCACAGAGAGCTTGGAAAAGACTGAAGCAGTGAATTTGGGTTTTGAGAGAATAATCTGTAAAGCACTTCTAGGAGAGGTAAGTTTCCCTAGCAATCCAAAATATGTAGTAAAAAATCTGTAATTTTATGACATATTCTTACTATTGTTCAGGGCAAACTTGCACTCACTGAAGATCTCCAAAAGCTTGGCTTGAACGGGAACTCCTTAAATCAACAGTTTGGTCAAGATGGTTCACGTCAAGCAGATAAAGGAAATGCAGACTTCTATTCATCCTTGGTATCTTTCATTGCTAACCTGTGCAATTTTGTTTGCCTAGCAGATTTGGCTTTTCTTTTGGATACTAGTGCACATTGCTGTTGAACGGTACGGCAATGCTTGTGTTGCTTAAAGTTGGAACTGTGTCTTATGCCAGAAGACGTGCTGAAATTGATCAGGAAAAATGGCTGAAGGATGCTGCACTTGGGCTCTTTGTGGATACTCGAGATTGTACGCCCTCTTTGGTGAGTTTACTTTAAAGGGGCTGCAGGAGATTTCTGTTTTTGAAGGGAACTTGCAAGTATATCTGGTTTTGTATTCAACGAGAAACATTGATCTGTCCTGCAGGTAAACTACTTTGGTGGCAATATGAAGATGTCTGTAAATAGCTTGAAGAAAAAAGGGTTTGAACATCCACAACTAGGTGCAAGACACATACCTCCATCCTATGATACTTCATCCCAGGCACAAAGATTAATGTCTGCTAATCCTGTTCAAGCTTTATCTTATTCTTCCTCAGCTGAAATTCCTGAAGCTGGAGATCAAATTTCTTCTTCCAATGCTCCAAATCATTCAATTTTCAGCAAATCTAAAAATGCTTCATCTTTTAAATGGAAGCAAAATGTTGGGGTCCCACGAAAGAAACTTTCTGGAAGTTTGTTGGGTAAGAGTAAAATAGCTGGAAAATTCCTTTTGGCTGCTGTCCTTGCAGGTTCTCTATTTACAACCTATAAGTTGCATGTGCTATGTAGACCATTTACACGTTTATATGAAAGTCATACTACACAGCCAGATCGCACAATGCGAACATCCGTAGGTGCTGTAAATCAGCGGTCAAGTTGTTCAACTAGTAATTCCCAGAGCCTTAGTGGAAACATTGGAAGGAGGATAACCATGGCAATTGCAAGGTCTTTGATACCATTTACACAGCAGAACCAAAATCATACCGAACAGAATGCTTGGCCAGTCAATGATCTTTCACTATTGATTGGGAAGTCRGGAAATAATGCATTTAGTAGAACACAAATGAAATTCAGGGAAGCAGAGAGTCTGGTCAGGCGGTGGCAAAGTATCAAAGCTGAAGCCTTGGGACCAAACCATGAGATCCATCGCCTTTCGGAGATTCTTGCAGAGCCCATGCTTTCTCAGGTGAAAAATCCAGAACTAATGCAACTATGATACTGCGTGTTGATTTTGATAGCCTGCTTTCATTGTTTTGTGCTAGCTATCTTACAGCTTTGTGGTTTGGGCATCTATTACGTCACAGTGGCAAGCTCTGGCAGAATCAGCAAAATCGAGTTCATGCTTTTGGAGATTTGTGCTCCTGCATTCATCTGTAGTGCATGCTGAAATCTCATCCGATGATATTGGTTGGGAAATTGCAGAAGTGGAAGCAGTACTGGAAGAAGCAGCGGAACTTGTTGATGAGTCTCAGCTCAAAAACCCAAATTACTATAGGTGAGTTTACTGTATTGTAGGAGTTAAGTGAGTTTTAGTATTTTAGGAGTTATCAAGATACACAATGAACACGATTTAAAAATGACATTCAGAGTTTGTGCTTTAGCCTATAGACTTTGAAGGCATTTCTGATGTCCATATTGCTTTTAATGTTTTGAACCAATACAGCACGTATCACATAAGGTATGTTTTGAAGAGGGGCAGTGACAGAAGGTGGAAATTTTGTGGAGCTGGCATTCAATCTCCAATCTAGAGGTTCAAACAAGAGGTGTTGATTTGGTTTCTTGAAGATTTTTACATGGTCTCTGTATGCATAGATATTTCATGAAGCTTTTCTTACTTTTGGACATCCTAAACCCATTAAGTTTGGGATGAGAACGACAAAAGAGGAAGAGACAAGGGATAAGTCCTTTTCCAGATTAATTGCATATGGTCTCTTGAGAGAGCATGGGAGGGAACAGGGTAGGAGTGAGGAATAGTTTAATCCAGATTGTCCATTCTTTGGTGTCATTTGCAGGTTTTTTTTAATCGACCTGCAGAGTGTTGTATACTACATGGCTCCTCTTAGAACATGGGGTTGTTGATTGTTTCTTCTAACTCAATCGCTGCAACTGGAGAGTCTCAATCGATTTCCTGTATTTGCAATCGAGTTGAGAAACATTTTGTGTTAATATTAGAGTCTGGCTTGTGGGTGCTACAATCTGTTTATCCAGTGACACCACACGAATGGGCCAGACAGGCTTGCGGTACTCAGAATCAATTTGTATTGACCAAGGGTTATCCAGGCTTTATATGCTTTGACTACAGTCTTCAAAGTTGTTGATTATGTTCTTTTCCTCTTACCTACTCATGGATTATAAGAATTGAACGGCTTTTCAGGTATTTTCATTGACAGCCAATTTTGTTTGCATCGCCACGGACCAAAATGAAGCTTTTGACTTTGCCAAAATATTTTTGGAATCTTCAAAATCTTGAAGATAACATACCTTTGGACACAATGAGGCACTTTCAGGGCATTTTATTTTGGAACACATTTGACAAATATATACCTTCTCAAGATTATCATGTGTGGCAACATTGTTGCAGAATTTATTGTACAAATGACCAAAAGAGACATGTCTAATCTCATTCGACTCTTGTGGGCTTTGTTTTGATCCTTGGCATGTTATTATTTTTTTAACAGTTTCAGAAGCCTTATGCTTATTTGAGTCCATTGTACTGTCATGGAAATCTTTACTTGAATGTCTGTTGATTTCTTTGGATCAACAGGCTCAGTGGCAGAAAACTAATTTTTTTGCCCCTGCAATAGAGACCAAATGACCTAACGATACCTCATTGTGGATACCTCACCCTAAAAACCTGCTATTCAGTTATAAGATATAGTCTTTTCCTTTGTCAATGAGCTATCTGGCGGGCTTGAAGCCCCATTAAATGTTCTACTAGTTTTGCTCTGTATGGGGTTACAGTTCTGAATCATAGTAACATGCTCTGAGTAGAAAAGCAAAAGAAACTATTGATGTAACAGTAACAATTTTGTTGTCTGATGCTCTTACTGTTGATGTCATTTTCTCTTTGTTGGGTTGCAATCCTGTTATAGTATATACATCATACAATAAAACATATTTAACAAATACAGTTATGCTGTTGCCCAAAGTTTTGATTACCTCTGTTCATTCCATGGTCAAAAGGTTTATGTACATTATCTTGTATACCAAATCTTGTACGATTGGCTTCATAAAATACTCTATTGTAGCTAGAGCAGGGGTTATGTGACGGAAAATAAATCTAATGCTAACTAAACTAGAGGACAGCAAAATTGACTTCAACTATAGGATGATATGGCTTTTGCTTCACTTTTGTATTACAAGTTATTAATACAGTGACATATCCGTAAGGTGGCATTTTGTTCTACTAGCAGTTATTCTACTCAGTCATGCTAATTATTTAAAAGCTTCTATTTCCAAGCAGCTTATTTCAAAATCCTGGAAAGGATGAAGGAAAATTATAGAGTATCATTTATTATGCTGGTTGAAATTAGCATATAGTTTTAGAGGTTTATGGGATTCTCAATCTCTTTAGATCTCAAGTGGTTTCAGATCCACAGATTTAGGGAGATTGTTTCATAGACTATAAATGTAATACCCATTTGACGGATAAACATCGAGTGTTTTGGACAATTGGGCTCACTTGTGTGAGCGCATCGATGGCTTCTGATGTATGTTAATTTGGTATCAGAGCGAATGTGCAAATTGCTGCCGCCATTGAAGAGAGGGCCGTGTGCTGCCCCCACTGTCTTGGAGGAGTCGGACGAGTGAAAAACAAGTCACGTAGGTAGGAGAGAGCCGATCATTTGTTGCTGGTGTATTGGTGATTGCCTATAGCCATGCGAGGACGAGAAGCGCTGTTGTAGGACGCTGCTACACGTAAGTCGCTGCCGGTGTATTGGTGCGACCGTGTACACACCAACTCGTGAAGGTTGCGAAGGAGGCCGACGTGTTCTGCCTAGAGGAGGTCGCTCCCTTAATTTGTGAAGACGCTTATCTGACTGCATTGCAACCTGTGTTTGTTGCGTGGATCTTTTTTTAGAGTACTCAATTCGTGTGAGTTCGATTAGAGGTGCATCGAATCCTGTTGTGGCAGAGGGAAGGTATATCTGTGTGTAGAAAGGAAGATCGTGCCACCATAGGAAGTCATCACCTGAAAGAAGAATCATTGTTAACTTGGAAGAATAATCACTGCTTTTGTTAAGCAGTCTTTCTGCTTGCATGGTCATAATAGCCTTTTATAGAAATACGCAGCAAAGGATCACGAGAAGACTAATGCGTGGAACGTGAAGGAGCCGCCACTGTTGTATGGTGCGTAATACGTATCTGCTTGAATGTGTGAGATTGTTGCGTGCAAGATCGAGTTTAGACTTTGCTGCAGGTCACTTCTGTAATTGATGTGAAATGAGCCGTGGGAAATAACAATGCTGCTCAGAAGATTGAAAGGGGTTTCTTTTATAACAGTGCTGCTCATAAGATTGAAAGGGGTTTCTCTTATAACAATGCTGCTCAAAACTATTTCTCTCCGGATTCCTGTAGCTGCCAAGTGTGAAATCTGTGTTGTTGGCATTTTTTTTAATTTGATATAGTTTTTTCGGTCTCCTTGGTAAAATCACAGTCTTGCATGCTACGTCAAAGTAATTTGCAGTTTTAAAAGTTGCGGAAATTACTTTTGATTTTGAATTGTGATTAAATCATACTTAACCGAAGCAATCAAGGTTTATGGTGCAAATTATATGAATTGGAAATTTAAGATGCAGACATTGATGGCAGGATACAATGTCTGGTCCATTGCATCATTGCATCCGGTAGTGAAGTCAAGCCAGATGTGGTTGCAGGAGATACAACGAGCTACAACTGCGTCAATTAATTCAAGATTGAGAGAAACGAAAAACTAAGGCGAAAGTGCTGCTATGAATGTCTGTAAAAAGACACCATCATCCCTCATATCAGACACTGCACTAAGATTTGTATGAGTAGAGTCTTGTCTTTGAAGAGTAAGCTTCTTTTTGTTAAGATGGAGGAGAATAAAAGTATCAGTGATTTCATTTCAATAATCAAAGATATTAAAGATAAATTTGGCAATATAGATGAAAAGGTATCTAACACTGATTTAGTCACTATAACTTTGAATGGTATTCTATAAGAGTACCAAATGTTTATCACAAGTCTTGCAGCAAGGGAGAAGGCTCCTACTTTTGAAAAATTGGCAGGTATACTTATGTAGGAGGAAGAAAGACGAAAGAACCTTAATCAAAGGTTTCAAAATTCTGATCTAGCGTTGATGGCGAAAGAGAAATCGCTTTTCAAAGGAAAACCATGGGAAACAAACAAGGGGAGTAAGCCACCGTATGGAAAGCCACATATGCAAAGCCACAACAAGGTATGACACCAAAGTTTGATGCGTGTTCTTACTGTGGCAAATTTGGACACCATGCTAGAGATTGCTATAGAAGGAAATATCACGAACCAAACATAGAAACAAAAGGCATACTGCTCATTTTGCTGATGGGGGAGAAACAATGAATGATGAATTCAAAAATCTCAGAGTATTTATTTCAGACGCTGCTTTGTTTGTTGAAACAGATGACTCAAATGCATGGTTTGTTGATTCTGGTGCCTCCATACATATTTCTTGTAATAAGGATTGGTTTGAAAATTATCATGAAACAAATAATGGTGCTAATATATATCTTGGGGATGATTGCTCACATCAAATTAAAGGATATGGTGATGTATCTGTGACATTACCAAATAGTTGTGTTAAACAGATTCAAAATGTAATGTATGTGCTTGGCATAAAGAAAAACTTAATCTCAGTTTCCACCATAATAGATCAAGATTCATTACTACTTCAAAAACAAGGAATGGTGGAAGGGCTTCCATTGCTTCAGAATGAACACTCTACATGTGAAGGGTGTGCATTAGGGAAGGTGCATAGGAAATAATTCCCTACTCATACTAATAAAAGAAAAAAGAGATATTTTTGAACTTGTGCATACAAATGTGTGTGGTCCTATGCAGATGAGATCACTTGGTGGAGCATACTATTTCTTGATTTTTATTGATGATTGCACAAAATGTACATGGGTTTATTTTCTGAGAAAGAAAAGTGATGTATTTGAATACTTTAAAGAGTGTAAAAATTTAGTTGAGAAACAAGCATGAAAATACATCAAGATCTTTTGATCAAATCAAGTGGGAGAGTATACATCTCGTGCATTCATCAAGCACTGCAAAGCCCATGGAATTGTACAACAACATACGGTGCCATACTCCACAACAGAATGGAGTAGCTGAGAGAAAAAACATAACCTTAGTGGAATGTGCGCGAAGCATGTTAAAAGGTAAAAATCTTACTAATGGATTTTGCGCTGAAGCTGTTTGTACTCTTGTTTATTTGAAAAATAGATGTCCAACTAAAAGTTTAGACCATAAAACTTATTTTGAAGCTCTTTATGGTTATAAACCAATAGTAATCCATTTAAGAATATTTGGAAGCAAAGCTTTTTCTCATGTTCCTAGAGAGTATAGGAGAAAAGTAGATGCAAAAGCAATCAAGTGCATTTTTATTGGCTATTGTTATGATCACAAAGCATATAAGTTGTTTGATCCTCGCGCACATAAAGTTTTTGTAAGTAGATATGTGTTATTTAATGAGCATGCAGATGAAGGTCATAAGATGGATAGTTATGATGCATGGCATATTTCTTATGATCATGATAAAGATGTCAAAGAAGAAGCAAAACATGAACATAAATAGGAGGAAGAACTCAAAGATATGGACATTACAAGCAACCAAAGTACACCAAGAGGAGGAGAAGATTCACCACAAAGCAAAAAAAGAGGTAAAAGCAATGAAGCACCAAGGAGGTCATCACGCCAAACTCATCTTACCTGAAAGGTATAAAGACTATGCTTTGATGACTGAAGTAATGAATGTTACAGAACCTTTGAATTTTAAACAAGCTAATGAGCATAAAGAATGGAGAGATGCAATGAAGGAAGAGTATGAGTCCATAATGAAAAATGATACTTGGGAATTAACAAAATTGCCCAAAAATAAAGTTCCTATAGGATCCAAATGGTTGTACAAACCCAAATTTAATGCTAATGAAAGTATAGATAAATATAAAGCTTGATTAGTTGCAAAATGATATTCACAAAAAGAGGGAATAGATTATGAGGATACCTTTGCACAACTAAGCTAAATACAATTAGATAAATGATTGCATTAGCTACAAAACATAGTTGGAAACTACATCAACTAGATGTTAAGTCTACTTTTCTAAATGGAGAACTAAAGGAAGAAGTATATCTTGTTAAGGCAGAAGGATTTGTAAAGAAGGGTCAGGAATATCTTGTTTGTAAGTTAAAGAAAGCCTTGTATGGACTAAAACAGACACCGAGATCTTGGTATGTGAAAATTGATTTTTTCTTTCATCAGAAAGGTTTTATGAAAACCATGAGTGACCCTAACCTGTATATTGAGTCAGATTAGAAGGGGCATGTTGCTTTGATTTCCTTTTATGTTGATGATCTCATTATAACAAGAATGCATCTCAATTGATTGATGAAATTAAAAGACAATTGTCACATGTTTTTGAAATGGAAAACCTTAGTGAGTTGCATTATTGCTTAGGTCTTGAAATATGGAGAGAACTTGGTCAAACACTGGTCACACAGATAAAATATACAACAGAGCTGCTTAAAAGGTTCAATATGAATCAATGTAAAACAATGCCAATTCCTTTAGAACAAAATGCTAAACTCTACAGTGATGATGGGACAAAAGAGGTAGATGGTACATTGTATTGTCAGTGAGTGGAAAGTCTAAACTATCTCACTACAACCACACCAGATATAGCATATTCAATGAGCATCCTAAGTCAATTCATGACCAAGCCTCATGAAAGCCACTAGTTAGCGACAAAAAGAGTACTTAGATATCTGAAAGGGATTGCTAATTTTGGTATTAAATACACTAATGAGTTTGATGTTAAATTGACAAGTTATTTTGATTCAGATTGGGTCGGAAATGTTGATAACAGAAAATCAACGACAGGATATACATTCAACACTGGATCAGGGATCGTGTCCTGGAGCAATAAGAAACAACCAACCATTTTTTTTCCATCGATTGAAGCTGAATACAAAGTCTTGTGCAATGCTACTTGTGAGGTAGTTTGGTTAAGGCGAATTCTTGAAGATATGAGAGAAGAACAAAAAATGCCAACGATTATCAAACGTGATAATCAAAGCTCCATCAAACTAGCCAACAATCATGTGTATCATGCCACATCGAAGCACATTGAGACCCAACATCATTTTATAAGGGAAAAGATGCAGTCAAAGGAGATTGATATAATTTATTGTAATACAAATGAAAATATCGTTGACATCTTCACTAGGCCTCTTGGAAAGGCAAAGTTTGAAATATTTAGGAACCAATTAGGTGTTGTAGAGAATTCATTTATCTATTAAGGGGAAGTGTTGGAGAATAATGTTGAAATTAACATATGGTTTTAGATGTTTATGGGATTCTCAATCTCTTTAGATCTCAAGTGGTTTCAGATCCACATATTTAGGAGTCAGTTGAGATTGTTTCATAGGCTATAAATGTAATACTCATTTGATGAATAAACATTGAGTGTGTGAGACAATTAGTCTCACTTATGTGAGTGCATCGATGTCTTCTAATGTATGTTAATTGGTGCTTAATAATAATGTTCATGTAGTTTGGTTGTGGTTAGTAGTAGGGTGGTGCAAATTCATTTCATGCATTTTTGAATGAACTATACTTCAAAATCCTAAAGTGATGTCTCCGATGAGTATTGATCCCACTTTGACAAAAAACTGGTTGGGTTCTGTAAAACAAAGTGTCCAAGACTACACTTTCATTTTTTATTTACCAATTGAAATGTCCAAGATCTCCCTTACATTAAGTCTATTATTTAAAAGCTTCTATTTTCAAAAATCTTATTTTAAAACCCTTGAAAGAAACAAGTACTTGAAATGATGTCCCCCAAAAATATCAATGTCACTTCGGCAAAAAAATTGAATGATTTATGTAAAACAATGTGTCCATGAATACACTTTCATTTTTTATTTACTAAGTGGAGATCCAACATCCCCTTTCTCTATGCCTATTATTTAAAAGCTTCTAATTTCAAACCTCTTATTTTAAAACCCTTAAAAGTATCAAGTAAAAGCATAAAGTATATCAGAAAACACATTTATTTTGGTGGGTGCTTAGTAAAGTGTTTGGAGAAGTTCCATTTCACACCCACTGAAAATTGAGTGGTTTCTGAGAAAAAATGTTCATGATTACATTTTCATTTTCAATTAAATAATTGGAGTTCTAAAAACTCTCTTTTGCTAAGCAAATAAAATGTATAGACATTTGATGAGGATTAAAATGGTAATTGAAATCAAAATGCTAATTCAGTGAGTTATAATATTCTGAGAGGAATTATATTAGTTTGAGAGGAATTATATTATGAGAGAAATTAATTGGAGATTAAATTATCATCATAAAATTGACGATAATATTTTGAGAGAAACTAATGGAAAATTAAATTATGAACATAAAATTGACAAATAAAATGCATAGAAATTTGATGAGGATTAAAATGGTAATTGAAATCAAAATGTTAATTCACTGAGTTATAATATTCTGAGAGGAATTATATTAGTCAGAGGAATTATATTATGAGAGAAATTAATTGAGGAATTATATTATGAGAGAAATTAATTGGAGATTAAATTATCATCATAAAATTGACGATAATATTTTGAGAGAAACTAATGAGAAATTAAATTATAAACATAAAATTGACAAATTTGACAAATAAGCGAAAAACTAAATATGTGAGAGTGCTTTTCAAAAAGATATTAAAAGAATAAATAATTATAATAATACCAGTATTGCCACGATGTTTGATTTTGGCACAGGTGTGAATATGCAGTGAAAGAATACATGCCACATCATGTTTGTGTTAAAGGAAAGTTCAAATTGGAAAATATATAAACGCAATACCGTGTAGTGTAAGGGGAGGGTGTGCCTCACACCATGTTTGTGTTATAAGGAAAGCTCAAATTGGAAAAAAAAGAAATGGGATTTAAAATAAAAAAAAAATATAATTTAAAATTGAAACCTAAAATAATATTAAATATGATAGGAATACTGTAATTGTTGTAATTTTAGTTTTTAATAAAATATTTATGATTTAATTTTAAAATTTTTAAGTTGTAATTATTATGTTTGGATAATTATTATTTAAAATGTTAAGTAATATTAAATATAATAAGAATAATGTATCTTTGAAATTTTAATTTTTAATTTTTTATTTATAATTTTATTTTTAAAATTTTGATTTTTACTTAAAATTTTATTTTTAAAAAGACATTATCAATCAATAAATAAAATTAGTGTTCCATTAAAATTTTGGACATTTGTGGGGGTTAGGATCAAGAAAACTCATTAAAAAAAAACTTGTCTTGGCATCCCAAACTTAAACAAAATTTGGGGTTTTTTTTTGATGTATTATTATTTTTATATTTTTCTTTTTTCATGGTGCATTTTTTTTAGGAAGAGAGTGCGATATTTTTTTTTAAGTACTAGTGGGCATCCCCTTTTTCATTAGGGTGACCTCTTGTGTTTCTTGGTATCTCTCCAAAAAGGGTATGTGGAGAAACATCTCCACTAATCAAGTGTGGGAAGTGTACTCCTTACCTTTTGAAGCGCATTCATGTGTAATATTAGATAAATTGGGATGCACATATAGATTTATCACCATTCTATTGATTTGTACCAAACTCACTTTACCCATATAAAATTTGGGCAAACTGAGTTAAGATGAAAAATGTTTCTTCTAAATTATAGACGCCAAACCTAAAAGGTATTATGCATGCTTTTTTTTCTTTTCTATAAATGAGTGGTCATTCCAAGGAATAAGACAAAAAATGGTATTGTGAAATACAAATAGGTTTTCCTGTCAATGTCTTGACTTAATCAACACAATTCTAAATGTTCCAATTCCTCTTATAAACTAAGAAATTGGCTACTTGATAGTAACTCAATGTCTTGATTTAATCAACACAATTCTAAATGTTCCAATTCCTTTTATAAACTAAGAAATTGACTACTTGATAGTAATTGCATAACTGTATGGTAAATGTTTGAAGTGATAATGAAGTCTTTGTATTATGCACTTGTATGAATTGTGCCAAACTCACCTAGTCCACATAAAATTTAGGTAAATTTTTGGATGAAGAATATTCCCTCTAAATTATGAAAGTCCAATATGTAGAAACATACATACTTGTTTCACACTATTCATGACAATCATGTAACGACCTATTTTAGGGTCATCCTATGTAGTTACAAGCATCGTTATTTATGATTTCATGGTTAACACTTTATAACAAGTTGGAAATGACTCCATCATAGGGGATGTCAAAATGTGTCCTTGGAGAAATAAAGTTATGCCATCTTGCAACAAAGTAACAAAGTGAACCTAATTATACACTACATGTGGGGTGTGTTCACATGATGTGTACACTTTAGTTACTTACAAAAATATTGATAATTTTTAATACTAAATGTATTTGAATTTTTTTTATTATAAAATTATATAAATTAAAAAAAATTCTAAAATTAACAAAATCCAAATATGAACAATCATATTTATTATAATTTATTTTAATTTCATGTTTTCATTTGTTAATTTTTTTTTATATTTATTGTTTTGTTATCATCATTATTTTTCCTTAAAAAATAATTTTCAAGTCTTACTTTTATTCATCCAAAAAATTTATATTTTTTAAAATTGAAAGCTTCTCCAAAGATGAAATTTGAAAATCTAATAACAATATTTCATATCTTATTCTAAAAAATTATTTAATTCAACAACTTTTCTAGAGTCACATCACCCATTTATTTCTTAAATTGCTGAAATGTTGCAATGTTTATCCAAAATATGTGATGTAGTTGATTGAAGCTTAACTATTTTTCTTGTTCACCTATAACGTATTTATTTCTTAAATTGCTGAGATATTGCAATGTTTATTCAATATATGTGATGTAGTTGATGGAAGCTTAACTATTTTTCTTATTCACCTATTTTTCTTGACTATGTTAATGCCCTTGCTTGCTGCAATTTCCTAGTTGGATTTTTTAGTAGAAAAATGGTAGACGGGTCATTTTTTCTATTGAGGCATTGATGATTTGAACCCATAGAGTAATCTCTATAGTAGATGAGGATGCTAAAGGAGATGAATTCACCATCTCTTCGAGGTTAGAGAAGTTGTTGCAGAGTTCTATAGACAAAATCCTTACAATGGTTATGGATTTCTTTCTTTCTTTATGCAAGTTTTGTTGCTAGCACAAGGGAATGCAATGTGTGCCTAGGGGCTGTTTCTATCCTTAACTCAATTTGCCCAACTTTTATATGGGTGAGGTGATTTTGGTGCAATCCAATAGAAAGGTGGCAAATCCATACAAATGTGCATCCCAAGAAATGCAAACATTTAACCACTTAGATATTCTCAAGTAGCCCATTCCTTAACCTATGAGAGGACTTGAAGCACTTAGGCAAAAACCCCTATGTATTTATGGTTTTATCTAGTATTACACATGGATGTGCTTCAAAGGGTAAGGATTTCACTTCCCACATCGACATGGATTAGTCGTGAGAATGGTATTTAGAGAAGGGGTTCCATGCATATTCACATGGTTCTATTTGTTTATTGTCCACGCAATATATGAATTTCCAAATCATACTTTGTTTTATCATTTGCATGGTGTAGTTTCATAGCTTATCATTGATTTTTGTCCCATTGGAAATGTTAGCTCCACAAGTGTGAGAGGATTCAATTGTAATTTGATTGAGAAGAGCTCTAGTTGGGTTTGGCACCATTGTAAATCCTAGCATTGCTATAATTTTTAGAAATTAATATATCTGAGAGTACTAGATTTTTCACTACTTGTAATACTCTTTTAGGTGTCCTTATGTGATTGTTGTGTTCTCTATTGATGAAAAATAGTTTGTGTTAACATGTTGGGTTTGCGTATGGTAACTTAGCCTTAAGCATTTGTTGGCTCATTGAGTGGAATTTGTGATTCCAGCTTAATTTTCTAAGATGTCTCGATAGACAAATCATTAACAAGTCCTTCTTAATCAATTGCTATTAAACCAATTGGTTTCAACTGAGTTTCCAATGGATTACTTTGGTATTAGAGTGGTTTCTTTTATTGGTAGAGTCATTGTGGAAGCAATTTTATTTTAAATACCATAAGTCTATACTAAGCAAGTGGATTCTTTGTTGGTAGGGTAGAAAGCATAATAAGAGTGTAATTTGTACAAGAACCTATGGTAGGGGAAGGATACCAAGTAATCATAAATGAAGAGGAAGAATTGCATCTTGCCATGAAATACAGAGGAACATGGAGCAACCAGTTATTCCTCTTTGTGTAATACCCTAGTTTTGACCCCTAGATTGTATTGAATCAGATATGTAAGTGATGTAAGTATGTTAGTATGGATTCCTAGCATGAATCTTAAGGCCAAGCCCCAAATAGTGAATGCATAGGTAGACATCATGTAAATGAACTTATATGGACCATGAGTTAGGCTTGTCATGGTAAAATCAAGCTATGTAAATGTTTATATTGAAATATAATATAAAATGGTTTTGGTTGGTTGTACGGAGAATAAGAATGAGAAGGGATATTGTTACACTAGAGGGGAAGATGAAAGGGGGCCTAAGGGAAATTGAATCCAACAATGTCAAGTGTCATCCTTAGAAGTCATTTCCTTTCCACCATGTGCCATTAGTGAAGCTATCCACCTCCATTGATTCATTAATCCAATCATGAATGCACGTAAGAGGTTGGTTGGGAAAGTCCTTCACGAAGCTATGAAAGCATCAACTATGTACACCATTCCTTTTAATAGGAGGTAATGACAACCATCATCCTCCTCGATTCTCACATTCTTCTTAGGGGCATGAATCCACTTGTATAGGGTGGTACCTCAAGAGAAGAAGAAGGAATATATNTATGAAACAACAATATACCAATGTAGATAATTTATGTATGCACCATGAACCACAAAGTTCCACGAACCTAAAATAAAATTGAGAATTAATCAAGAACTGAACCCTATAAAAATAAATGAATTGAACCCTATAAAAATAAATGATAGTGGAACTTGCAGATGGAGAATATAAGATTATAGATACACAAAGAGGTTGGGAACATAGGAACCTTGATACCCTAGTTTCATTATTGACCATAGGATATTCCCTTGGAATTTTCCATAGGGAAGACAATGGAATGGGCTCTTTCTGCACACTTTGGAGAGCATTGTAGGGGAGGGTACTGTTAAGCCCTAGAAATTGAGTTATTACATTTCTATTTTTATATTAATGTTTTCCTTATTGGTCAGCTAGGACCTTTAATAGTCAACTAGGCCCTATAATTGTAACTGTACCCTTTGTTTCCTATATATACCAAAGAGACCTAGTTTTAGAGATGATCTAATCTTGTGCATTTCATATATTGTAAAAGGATATTATCTCCTTGAAGAGGATTCTTATTCATTCTATTTATTTCATTTTCAGGGTATGGAGTTACTTATTCTTTCTATTTTTATGCTATTTTGGGAATTTGGAACATAACATTCGGTATCATAGCATACCGAATTGTATTATAGCATACACATATTTATCCTATATTTTCACTATACTTTTGGAAATACAAGCTGTGGAAATTAGGGTTTTTGACTAGTCTTGGAGCTAGTCTCAAACATGTATTCTTGGTAAAATAGTCACATTTGAAGCTAGTGAATTCCAAATTAAGTGCCACTAGTTCCATTGGAAAGAATACAGATGATAGTATTTTGAGTCCAAGTTTTAGAATAATACCTATAAATTGTTACACGTGGAAGACTGTACAAGTTTTCTCTTCTGAAAGGGACAAAATCCACAAGTTTTGGGAAAGTTACCATAAATTTGTCTTGGCACATCATAATTTAGTCAAACCCATGGAATTACAGAGAATACATATCAAGCTACCAAAGAATGAAATTTTACACTCAAAGGTACATATTTTTCAGAGCTATATCAAGTGTAAGCTTGACTTGCAGAACAATTTCAAAATTAGGGTTTTAAAAAGGTATGCTAAATTTGAACTTGCATAATTTTTGACTGGAAGATGTGCTTGAGGTGATTCAAAAGGAGTGGTAAAGAGAAAATATAGGATAAATATTTGTGAATATTATTTTTTGCTTACATGGAAAGAGGTGGTGGAAAAATTCTACACCTGCTAAACCTTCAGAGAACTCATCCATAAATCCTAAAGAATGTGAAGACTTAGGGAAATGGGTATCCCAATTGAGGAACCAATTTATTGACATGGGTGATAAGATTTTGAAAAACAATGATTTGGCATGTTCACAAGAACTCCTTAAAAGGGAAATTTAAAATAAAATGGAGAAGTTGATGGATAAAAAAATGGAAAATTGGATGGATAAAAAAATAGAAGCTAAAGATAAAATGGAAAAATTTGATGGGTCAAAAGATGGAATGATTACAAAATTACATGGAAGCCATGCTATTACATACCCTGGATGAAAGTTACCTTAAAAGTGATATTGTGACCCAAGGAAATCATCAAAATAAGGAGAACAAAATTTTTCAACCCCAGTGACATATGGGAAAGATTTTAACACATTTGGAAAACATGAAGATTGAGTCTTAGAATTCATGATAATTCATCGCTCTAAGATATGCATCATCGGGGGTGCAACTCGGGACTAAGGAACTACTTAATTCCCAATATCTCTATGAAAAAGTTTGATAGTGAAGATCCTATAACATGGACATTCTAGAAGGATAAATTATTTGATCTACTGTTGGAACACACAAAGATACTGAGAGGGGGGGGTGAATTAGTATCTAACAAACTTTTTCACTTTATCCCAATTATTAATATTTCATATTAGTATGCAACAATTAACCAAAAATAGAACAACACATGCACCATCAAAATATAAACATAGTACACATGATGTAATGTGGAAACCCTTAATAGGGAGAAAACCATAAAAGATATTTCTTTTATAATTCAATTATTATATTATCGGGCTCCAACCTGTGAGGGACACCCATCCCTATTGTAAGCACAAACTTACAAGACTGCAGACACCAACCTATCATAAAAATCACCTACTTGCTAAATGAAGACTCCAATTTTCCAAGGACACCAACTATTGGTACAAGCACCAAATTGTAGAACTGCAGGCACCAACCTACACTGCAAGCAACCACTTGTTAATTGCAGACACCAATCTTCCAAGGACACCAATCCTTTCTACACGCACTAACTTGTAGAAATGCAAGCACCAACCTGCACTGCAAGCACCCACTTGCCAAAAAGGAAAGCACCAACCTTCGATGTAAGCACCAACTTACATGAGGAATTCAATCCTCTCCTGAGCTCCATTGGTAGTCAACATCTCTGCATAGTTCTAGAAGTTCCTTGCTCCTCCCAACCACCCTGAGACGTTCATATATTCTTTTATTTAATTCTCTTTAATCCTCATTCCTATGAGCCTCAAAGAATCATCATACCATACTCTCTCATGAGCCTAAGAGCCTCTGCTCTCTTATACTTTCATACACATCCTTGCTCACTCATTCTTTTGCTCTCGGTTCAACAATATCAGAACACACCACCTACACACTTATGAATCTTTTTTGGGGACTGTAATTTATAGGTTTCACACTCTCATGAATTCATACACATACCCCAAAATTATGTTCATGGGGTTGGTTCTAGATCCTTTATTATCCATTAAATCGTGCTTCAAATGTTCTCCACAAAAGCTAACAAAACCCCTCTTGGTTTCATGCACAATCTGATCACAAGATTCTACACTCAACAACCGTCGGATTGTCTCTGCGATTAATCCTCAACCATCGATCTAATCTTATTCATATTGGGACCATTGGGATGCCAAAACACTCAACACCATCTTGACACTCAACAACTGTTCGATCATCTCTCCGTTTGATCTTGTCTGTCGATTGTTTACAACCCAACAAAACACATAACATAGGCCTCGTCCCTCAACAAATATCCGACCAATCCTTAAAACAGTCAAGGCTGTTGATCTGCGATCATGTTCATCGAGAACATTGGAATGCCTATTGGGATACTGGGCCACTCAAACCCCCTAGGTCATAGATCAAAGGCAAAGGTAGGTCCTCCAATGGATCTATGGTCCATATTATTTCTCAGAGCTCCTGTTCAATGGGGTGCATCCACTTTGATGTCATGAATCACTTCGACCATATTACTCCGACCTCCCACACTCTGACGTATTTGACGAACCTTATAAACTTTAATCAATGGTCCTGATCCTTTCGACACTTCAAGTTAATCGAAGGTTAACACTTGTCTCTTCATTTTCTCATGAGATGGTCAGTTGGGACCACGAAATATCTATGGCTGAGATTGCATCTTGCCTTCATGATGAACTACGGTCTAAATTGCTCCTTGGAACTCCTTTGTCAGAGTACCTCCACTGCAGGTAACACAATTTACTCCGTCCGAAGCCTCTTTGATGAATGATGGAGATCTGCTCGCTACCCAGATCAACGACTCAAATATGATATGATGTCATAATGGTCTCCACGTCCAATTGGGGCCCACTTTTGTTTCGCACAATCAAAATATGACATGCGTCATCCTTTCGAATACTCTAGCTGCAACACTAGAATCTTGATGTTACCTTGACTACCAAGCTATCACAACATGTCATCTTGAAAACACTCTTCCTCCATGAAATGGATATTATGCCCGAGGTAGATCCTTTGATGGATCTACATTCCTTAGATATTCTCATGAAACATGGCTCGATTTCAATACAACACGTGGCATTACATGCAGTATATGATGTGGCACTGACATGACTATGACATCATCACTTCCTCTAGCCCTTCTTTGTATACCTTGCTGACTTGGCACTTGACACATGGCACTATCCTTACTTCTTTTGTGTCTCTGAAATTACAAATGATGTGGCATCTGAGCTGGCTCACTATCACTATCACTCTTGGAGTCCCTCGTTATCAATGTTCCTCTTCTCACAATCCACTTCGACCATTGATTCTCTGATGAACAATGAAGTTCTACTAGCCATGCCAAATCAACGACTATCACTACCTCTCGACGTTTTTTCCATCAGAGTCTCATTGTAACCTTGCTCTTCGATTAATGGTCTAGATTCTCTCCCGAAACCACTCTGATAGACCAACGACTGTCATTAAATCCAATTCTCCTTCATCATTGGACTCCCTATCACCTTTGTATGCTCTGACCAATGGTCCAGATTTGTTCGCTATGCTGAATCAACGGCTACTATTTCCTTCGACTCAGACACATGGTTCTCTTCATGATATCTGGCTCTTACGTGGCATCTGTGTGGATTTCTGTACCATATTGGATGCTTTCCTAGTGGGTGTATTAGCCTACATGTGGATCTGACTTGGAATCTGTCGTAGCTACTGTCATCACCTCCATGTGGACCCCTTTCATGTGTGTTGGGTGACATGGGATCTTCGTGGTTTAGACACATGGTTCTGATGTGGCATATGTCATGGATCTTCCCTGGCATTATGGCTATCCCCATTCATCGTCATCATGATTACCAATCATATTGTCATTGACAAACCTATGGAGCTTGGGTCCTGACAATATAACAAAGTTCCCAATTGATCTTCAGTCGTCGAATTTTATGAAAGAGTCACCCCGATCAAATATGAACCTTCCATTCACTTAACCTATATAAAAAATTATATACATGTCTAATTCGAGTCTTGGTTGATTTTGATCTACCCACGCAAAAAGGGGTTAGTTCTTCTCTGCTTTAGCAATCCTTGATCTGGTTCAGATCCATGATAAGATTCGTCTTTGCACCTAGAGGTGCATCAACCCATGTCTTCAAGGCTTCTTCTCTTGGCTTAATGGATTCAAGGCTTTGTTACTTGGCTTCATGGGTGCTTCAATACTCAAACAATATCCCCCTTTTTCACTTCCACATCATCATCATCACTGTTACATTGACATCAATGACAACATTTTCTCAACAATCTCCCCCTTTGTCATTGATGACTACAACTTCTACCTTTTGTAGTGATGCATTCTCACTCTATCCATCACTTTGTTTCTCTTCCCCTTCGACATCAATGGAAAAGGGATCATGACTCCTCCTTAGACTGGGCCATTTCTTGAAGCTTTATGAAGTAGCTCCCCCTATTCTCCTGTATTATTTACCATGCCATTATATTCTGCTTTGTACAATACTTTGTTGTCCTTTCTTTGGGAATTTATGCACTCTCCCCTTTTGGGTATTCTAGCAATGTGACTTAGTTATGGGTCACTATACATTCTCTTTCTTCATTCACTCCCCCATGTGTCACTCCATTGCATAGTTCTATCTGACTGATGTTTTGTTGCATTCTCTCCCACTTTGTCGACAATGACAATGGGGTTCCTTTGAGAGACTGATAAAAAACTCTTCCCTTATTGATTGTCCTGAACTTATGGAAGGGCCCTTCAATGATCATAAGATCCTCTTATCCTGTCCTAAAATGATCCCCCTATCAAATATGTTGCTTCCCTTATAGTCAATGCATTGTAGGTATTTCTAAAGACCCTTTTGGAAAGATTCTGAATACATTTTGTTTGCAGTGACTCCTCCTTGGACTACAATAACTTTCCTTGAGATAGGGCTTCTCTTAAGATATTTTCATTTTCCTGCTACAAAAAACACCAACAACTTTGTCCTTGTTCAGGAGCTTCTATGATGAAGCTTGTGCAATTTAGATGAGTAAGGACATGTCCCTCAAACTTTTGTGACTCCTTTTCACATGTTTCCTTTTGGTACTGTTCGTTCATTATATTGGGCCTCTTAGTCATCCTTAGGTGAAAAATCCTCAACACTTCTATCTCAAACATTTTTCCAAAGTAGTCTTCCAATCTTTGCACCTCAATGTTGCTCCAATTAATTGTTCAAAAACTTACTTAACAATGATCCTTATTGATTGTTCCAATTTCACTTTTGATACTCCAACACTATCATCCAGAGTTGTAGGGATGCTTCAAGAGCATCTGAAATTTAGGCTCTCTCATTTTGTTTTAGTTTTCCATCTGCAAATTCATATCATCTGCATTTGTTTTTATTCTTCAGGCTACTGTATGTATTCATGTCTTTTAAAGGGATCTTCCAACTACTGATTTTCATCATGTTAATCTATTCTTGCAAGAAACTAGCAACCTTGATGGATGAATATTTTCACTTAGGAAAGCCATACACATTATAGGTTTGAGAGGATCTCTTGCGGTGGTAGGATTCTTCCTTGGTAGGGAAAATATAAAACTAGAACTCAAGGACTTGTTTAGACTAGAGGAATTGTCAAGCTGTTGTAAATGATGTCAACAATTTGTCTAGAGTAATTTATCTTTTCCCCTATAATTCTCATCAAAATCCATTTTTCCGAGAAAATCATCCTTAGTCATAGGTCAACGCATTCTATGGGTATCCAAATGCTTCACTATATGAACCTACATTAAATAATGCTTTATGTCACATCCACTCCATCACATCTCAACACAATACTTATCAATTTCAATTTGTGGTTTCTTCCTTGCTCAAACTTTGTTTTCTATGTCATAGAGGCATCATTCTTGTGTATGACAAGTATTCAGGTTAGAGTTTGAAGAAGGTACTTCTTATGATATTCTTGCAATAGTGATATTGTTAACTTTGTAGAATACTTTTTTCAAATCTCTTCCTCTTGAGTGCTTCAACTTCATGCTTCATCATTTCCTTTACATAGGCTAGTGTCTCAAGAGCCTTCTTCTTTGCTTCTTATTTTATCATAGATCTTATTATAAATGGGATAAATTGTGAGACTTACTTTATCATACCTTCATGGATTGCTTGGATCTTGTTGGCTTCTTAACTTGGATGCTTGGGGACTCTCTTTGTCATCTGCTCTTGTGTTTGCTTGGACTAGATGAAATCACCATCTTCTTATCAACAATCGTCTTCCAGTGTTCAAGACTAGTTATTTTTCCTTCACAACAACTTCTCTGTCAACTTCATGGTATTATCCTTCATGTCCCATCATTTTCAAATGAGTCTCCTTATTTATAGAGCCATCAAAATTTTCTGCCTCCTTCATCAAATTCTCATTTTTACATGAATCTATTTCTTCGGGCATACCTTTTACGAACTTTGGTCCACTGATTATGTGATTTGAGATTTCATTATGTGCTATGAAAGTAGTCTGTACCAACATGGATTTCCTTTCTTCTTCTTCTTCTTGTTTCCTCTTCCAAATATTTGTAGTATCTTTCTCCTGTTTGGTGGTGGTAATATGTTCTTTACTTTGTACATACCAGGCTTTTTCGCATTTGTCCTTATTTTTTTTTTCTTTCTTTCTCTTCCATACTTTTTTATATCCTCATCTAGAAAGTTCTATCATGTTGCTTTTGCAATCTAGTGCTATGTGTCCATAGTTATTGCATTTGTAATAGTCAACTTTGTAATGTAGGGGAGAAAATGGATTGTAGTTTCTATCAACAGTCCCATGAATTTTTTTAGTCTGGTTGTTTAGGTGATTATCCTCATGATTGTGAGGTTTTCTACATTTATTCCTCAAATTATTTCTTCCATATATTCTGCAATCTATTGCCTTATGACCAAAATTTTTACAAGAATAAAAAATACCAAGAAATATACTTTGATCCTGGGTACTGTTGGTCTTCTTAGAGGGGCATTCCTTGTTGGTCCTTGCCGATCATGATTCCTTTCTCTGCTGCCTCTATGACTTCTAGGTTTCTTTTCAGTCCTTTTTTATGGGAGTCTAGAACTTTCTCCTTCACCTTCTTGAGTGATGCAAAAACCGATACCAAACTTATCAAATGACGATCTCCGATGGACAAGGATGTCACATAGGAATTCAATGCTCTTCTTTAATCTATCATTTTTCCTTTGTTGTGTTGTCATCCTCTCCATTTCTTCTTTTATATCAACAATTCCAGTCTCTAACCTTTCAATATTTTCTTCCTTTTCCCTTAGTAGTGTCTTTTGATCATTACCACTATCTTCCATCTATATTTTTAAATTCTGAATTTCCTCTTGGGACTTCTGCAACTGTCCTTCCAGTGAATGGTTTTCTTTCGAAATCTCTTCTTCCTATTCAACATCCTTGGTTGTCTTATGCAATTATTCCTTTAAGTACATGATTTCAGCCTCTTGAGCATCACTGATATTTGCGTTTTCCTCTAGCTAGTTCATCAAGATTTGTTCCATTTCCAAAGATCCTTCTAATTGTACTTTCAGAATATCATCTGATTCCTCCGCATCTTCATACTTCAACAATTGATGCTTAAGCTGCTCATTTTTTCTTCTCTCTTTTCTTAACTCAACAAGAGAATAAATGAGTTATCCTTCCCAATTGACTTCAACTTCTACTCCAACAATCTCTTCATATTCATTTTCAAGAGATTATTCTACATCAATATTACAATCATTACCTTCATTTGATGAGCCATTTTCTTGTTCAACTCTATGAACTTGAACAATATATTTTTATTTCTTGGAGGTTTCTTTTGAGTAAGAATTTTATAGTTTGACCCAAATCTCATTGGCTGAAATACACTGTGTTATTTTGGCCTTCTCAACATCTGATCAACTACTCAAAATTGCATTCCTTGATGTTATATTGCTTTTATGTAGCTTTTTTGTAGTTGCACCTTTTGTCCTTGAATTTGGTGGGGTGTATCCATTCTCAACTGATTCAAAAACATAAGATCCAAGGGTTTGCAAATGAGCCTTCATCATTAGAATCCATGATAGCCAGTCTGTTCCATCAAACAATGACGCTCCATTTGGAGAATATTCTTGTCTATCCATGTCTGCTACAAGAATCTACCTTCCAGGGGTTAGCCTGTTCTTGAAGGGACCCGCTCTGATTGCAATTGTTGGAACACACATATATATTGAGAGAGGGGGTGAATCAATATCTAATAAATTTTTTCATTTTATCCCAATTATTAACATTGCAGATTAGTATGAAACAATTAACCAGAAGTAGAAAAACACATTCACCATCATAATTTAAACACAATACTCATGATGTAACATGGAAACCCTTAATAGGGAGAATACCACAAAAAATATTTCTTTTATAATTCAATTATTACAATATCAAGATCCAAACTATGAGGGACACTCATCCCTATTGTAAGCACACACTTACAATACTAAAGACACCAACCTATCATAACAAGCACCGACTTGATAAATGCAGACACCAATCTGCCAAGGACACCAATTATTGCTACACGCATAAACTTGTAGAACTTCACGAACCAACCTGCACTGCAATAACCCACTTTCTAATTGTAGACACCAATCCGCCAAGGACACCAATCCTTTCTAAAAGCACCAACTTGTAGAAATACATGAACCAACTTGCACTGCAAGCAACCACTTTCCAAAAAGGAAAGAACCAACCTTTGATGTAAGTACCAACTTACAATGAGAACTTAAATACTCTCCTGAGCTCCACCCTTCCATTATGAAGTAATTATATATCCAAATATCTCTTCATTTGAACATGGTAGTCAACATCTTTGCATAGTCACAAAAATTCCTTGCTCCTCCCAACTATCCTGAGACGTTGATATCTTATTTTCTTTCATTCTCTTGCATCCTCGGTCCTGCGAGCCTTAGAGATCTACTTACATCATCATACCATACTCTCTCACGAGCCTCAAAGCCTCTTCTCTCTTATACTTGCATACACATCCTTTCTCACTCATTCCTTCGCTCTCGGTTCAAAAATATCATAACACACCACCCACACGCTTCCATATCATCATCATCACTGTTACATTGACATCAATGACAACATTTTCTCAAGATCTACACCAAGTACCAAATTTATAAAAGGAAACTCTTGCATCGAGATTGTATTTAGAACCTAATCAATTTGTCTAGTACCAATAGATTTGTGAATGGAAAAATGATTCTATTGTCTCTTCATCCATTTTTCCAGATGAATTGATAACACATTATGGGGATAGTAAGATAAACATATTCTTTGTTCAATTGATGTAGTGTAGCTAGAGAGGTAATGTGGGGGGGGGGGATGGGGGAGAAGGGCCCATAATGATAATAATATTGGAGGCCATTCAATGTAAGGTGGACTAGGTATGCTACATTATTAAATAAGGCCCACTATGGTAGTTAGATATATCAATGTGAACATAATAAATGTAAGAGGACTAATTAGAAGGTTCCACTTCTAGAAGGTCACCATGAGGACCTGGATTCAAATTTAATCCTTGAGGCGTCTGATAAATCATTCCTTGAAGAAGGCATCTGACATGCCCTTTTTTCTAAAATATAATTGCTCAAATGCGACGATAAATTATTCCATGGTACTAGACTGTTTCAACTTGGTCAAACGACCCAGGTAGTGTGTGTCAGTGTCAAAGCACTCATAAATTTTGGCCACAAATTATGTCCAAGCAACATACCCTTGGCATGATTTTTTATGCCATTGCCACCATTTCCAGTGTTCATGATCTAGATAGAGGGCACCATAATGAAGTTTGGCCAATTCATCATTGATTCCATGCAAGGAGAAGTGATGTTCCATTTGAGTGACCCAACCATTGGGATCCAAGCCATCAAATTTGTTCACCTCCACTCGCGAAAGACACAGATCAAGATGAATGGGGTTGGATTGAACAATCTGGTAATTAGAGGAAGAAACACATTATAGCTTAAAAGGTTGTTCAGATGAGGTAAGGCCTCCGTGAATATTCAGTTTTTCTAGGATCTTGGTAGCAAAGGATTGAAGCTGGCTGTCAAGGTGGTCAATGATGTCCTTCTTCATGTCCTGTTTCATGTCTTACATTTTGGCATATATATTGGAATTGAGGTGGGTTTAAAGGTCTTAGTTGCAGGTGTGTGCCATGGTGAAAGGGAAACAAAGGAATCAGGTGGGTGGGTCTGCACAGAAAGGGGTTACCGGTGAAGGGTTCCACTACAATAAGTGCAAATAGAGGAATCCAATGGAATAGGTGGGAAATAAGGGTGTTGGAAAGGGTGGGTGGGTGCACTGAAAAAAAAAAGGCTAACAAGTGATAGATACCACTGCAATCAAGGTGAAAAGGGGAATCCAAAGGGATAAGTACCAAATAAGGGTGTCGGGATGGGGGGTCAGGTCCACAGAAAAAAGACTTAAAAATGATAGGTACCACGACGATGAGGGAAAAGAGAGGAATCCAAGGGGATAGGTCCCAAATAAGGGTAACAATAGGTCCACTATATATGTTTTTACTTGTTTAGAGTTATACTCCGGCTTGAAGAATATTGCAGTGACGATTTTCCCAAATTTTTAACAGGAAAATAATATGTAGGAATGTCACAACCAAAATGCAGGAGGAAGGGTTGTGCGATAATATATCTTTTATGTTCCTTTCCAAAGGGTTAGGGTTTTCAAGATTCCTACATATAAGGGTTTTCCCTGTGCTACTCTTTGATATATGTGTGGGGTCGAACAATAGTACTCGACCCAATATCTCAGGGAACCAACTAGGAGGATCGTCCATACCCTTAGCCATACTACTTGAATACCCTGGTACTATAGAGTATCTTCCTGAGTGCTGTTCTTCATGTCACTATAGTAGTCATGCAACCGATTGATTAATCTAGAGTTGGTTTCGTGAGACCTAGGGGACTCCCGATATACTTGATGGTACGTGGGAGTAATGGCTATGTACATATTCTTTCTGATGCAATACTACTCAAAGGTGTACTAAAAAGGGTTACAGAGGTTTCCAACAAGGTGAAATGTTTGTTTCAAGTAACCCCACAAAACCATCTATATTTATTGTGTCTAGTCTTCCCCATCCACAATTTTACCCGCTAAATGAAATATATATATGATTTAAATATGCTGACCGTTATGTAGAGGAAAGAGCTTGGATACCACTTATAAGGTACCATATATATTATAATGAAACAAATAGAAATATTGCAGAAAATACCAACGAAACAACAAAATAATGAGAATAACAACACCAACAATAATACCTTTATTGAATGAAAGCAATTTTCACTTGTCTCTTCGAGGGGGAAACCTCCACCAGAGCATAGATCTATTACAACAATTCTCAAGACAAGACTTTCTCATGCCTTTTACTCCTATTTATACTAAATCTATCCTCTAAAGAACATTATAGAGGAAGATATTTCTAGAAGCAAAATCTTCTATTAAATATTCTTACATTAGACTTGTTCACATTATTTAATAGCCCTTATAAAATAATGTCGACCTTTATTACATATAAAACATATTATTTTACCTATGTGAGGGGTTAGAGAGGTTAGGTCCACATAAAATACTCAACACATAAAATAGACAAAACCCTTGAGGTAGGGTAACACCATATATTAATCCTTATGGAATGATAACACTCCTCAAGCAATACTTGATACATTCAAAATATTCTTCATTATGCTCCAATACATTGCTTACACTTATTTTTATAGCACTTTCTAACCCCTAGGAGCATTCTAGAGAATGGATATTCTAGTAGGTAGAACCTTCTAGAAGGCCTTCTCACCTTTACTGTGTTCACACTATTACATGAGCCTTATTTACTAGAATAGGTGTCCATACATATTATTTCCCTTGGGTACCTCCCTAGGTACCCCATATTATCTCCCTAGGTATACTACATTACATCCCCCTTCATATGTTTTGTCCTCAAAACATGGGAAGAAACCATGCAATAAGATCGACTAAGCAATGTAGCCTGTTGGTACCAAGAATGAGCCTCCATCCATCCTAGTTAAATGTGAACACGGGGTCCAACTATCGTGTTTCCACCTTGAGTTGTAATCTGATTGCTCCTTGTTGTGTTGTGATGTATCCATGAACTGTTGTTATTCTGCCACACATCTCTCAATTACTTTCATTTTGGGTGCCATGCTAGTTCATAATAAGTTTATTGATGCCCATGCTCTAGCCTTGATGGCTGTTGTTTCTCCAAGTGGTGTGAGTGGTAATATACAATAGCCTGAGCTCTCAGTTATTCTAACTTGGACTCTTCAACCTATGGTTTCTGGGATACATTCAGTGCATTAGCTTCTTCTTCCTATGGATGGTCTTCAAGTGATTTTGTAGACTCTACTTTTGATTCAACTTCAGACTATGCAAGAACTTCTTTAATTGACTCCGTGGGACCTTCTTGCTTACTAAGAGACATATCATACAATTTTTTTTTTTTCTTGTACTAAAGTTACACAATTGTTTTTCAACATTAATATTTATTGTACCAATTGATTTCATCCAAGGATAACCAAGAATAACATCCACACCATTTATGTCCATAGCATAAAAATCTGAATGCAACACATATTTTTCCATTGTAATATTCATTTAAAAAAAAAATTAAATATTTTCACCTTCAATGTGTGTGATTTGAATATTCTTTGTGAGTACTTGCCACCTTTTAGCAAAATTAACATTGATAAAATTATGCATGCAACTAGGGTTAATAGAAACAATAATCTTCTCTTGTTCAATGCATCCACGAACCTGTAATATATTGTTGCCACATGAAAATAAACCCTTGGTGATTTCTTTATCTTTACTCTTGGCATGAGACCACTTATCTAAAAATAATTTTTCAAATGATTTATTAGAAAGTGCCATCATCTTGGAAAAGTCTAATGATTTCCACCATATCTCAACATAATCCATTAAGCTATGGGACACCCTTATTTTCCAAGTGATTAGATTTTCCGATTTTACAAATTTTATGAATTATTCCATACTAGGACCATCATCTTTTCCCATAAAACATATCTTCCTTGTAAACCCAAAAATAGAATTACGGTTTATAATTAACTTATTGTGCAAATCGCACAACTTTTTCTAGAAAAACCTTGAAAATTTGCATAATTTAAAATGTTGATAACTTCACTTCCCGAACTTTGTTTCAGACGATTTGTTTTTTTTAATTGGGTATTTTTCAAGAGGAATTCAAATGTCCAATTTTTTTTCTGCAAATTATGCTCATAAAATTTTAGAATTAAGTTCGAAGTTTTCCGCTCTCTTTTTTCTCTTGAAAACATTTGCAAAAAGAACCAAAATTTTCTTTCTTTCTTTGGATGAAGAAAGATCTTTGATATCACTTGTTAAGTACCAAAGATTTGAATACAAAAAAAACCATAATAGATCCAATAAAATTATAGAATAAACCCACATTTATTATTATGAAAACCCTCAAGGTAGGGAAACATTGTACAATAGATCCTATTATGGAATGGATCCACTCGTATTCACTTGCCTCATTGAGGGGGAAACCTCCTAATAAGCTACCGCTCCAAATACAATACTTTTTGATTTACAATTACATTGCTTGAACCCATTTATATAAGGATACTAGCCACCTAAGAATATTCTAGAGGAGGAACCTTCTAGAAGCAAAACCTTCTAATAAGCCATTTTACATTTATTATGTTCACACTAATATATATAACTATCATAGTGGACACCTTTTAATAATATAGTGGACCTATTCCACTTTACATTGAATGGCCTCCACTATTATCACTATGGGCCATTCACACCGCCACCCCCCCCCATTACCTCTCTAACTACACTACATTCCATCCCCCTTATGAAAGTGTTGTCCTCAATGCTTGTTATGAGGGTGGAAAACCATATACCAGGGTCCCATAGATAAGTGTGGACCATAGTGATGAAGTAAGATAGAGAACTAGGGTCCCATGTAGAAATGTGAGCCACCATGCTAAAGTGGTCCAACTGCCACTGTAAACATAGGTCATGTTATCGTGCAATCTATACTTTTCCAAGCCTAAAGGAAAGTAGGCCTAGATTGACGTAAGACATAGGTAACCCTATCAATTTCACCTCAATAGGGTACCTCTTTCTCTTTAGGAGGAGGAAAATCTCACTCCAAGAGAGATGTCCCAGGACCTAGCTGGTTGATGAAGGGAAAAAAGATACAGTGAAAACCCACCCCTCTCTAGGTCACTCAACAGAGGAAGTCACTTTGGTGAAGTTGAAGGGGATATGGGAAAATGAAAATGGGTTTGTACCTGCCCTTTACCAATGAAACATCAAACATTAGTAGAAACCATTATACTCAATGACTTCTTAAACAAATTATGTGCTGCCTGAACACGTTACTATACAATGAAAGTGAGATCATAGTAACAACAATGTATCTTGAAAGGTGCAAGTTATGATGACAAGGAAGAGATACAATAGTCTTGCAAACTTGAAAATGGTTTGTCACTCACACTTTTCAATATAAATACAAGTCAATGAATGTCTTAAATGTCTATCCAAACATTTATAACAAAATTAATTAATTATGATGACAACAATGGAAACCACTTTAGAAAAGTACTATAAATAAGCAATAAAAAACTACTTCAATATCCATTGATTTTAGTTTTCTTAGTACAAATTCCCAATGACTTTATTGATGATTTTATGGTTGTTAAGGGCTGCAACAATGGCTGTAAAAACAACTATGACAACGATAACAACTTCAAAATTTGCACTCTAGAAGGGCAATTTATCATACACTTTAACACTTATTGATAGTACCTTGCCTTATACAAATTCTGGGATGACTTAAATGGTTAGTAGGATAATATAAGATGCAAAATGATAGTTGTAGGAGTGATTATGACAACAACAAATTAGCTGTTAGTATTTCTAGACCAGGTTGTAAAATTAGTAGAGTATGAAGTGAAAGAGTGAAAGAGTTTGAGTTGAGTCTTGTCAATAAGTAAGAGAAGAAGAACAATGCCTTCAAGGGTAATGGAGTTAAGGGGGACGACTTCTTATAAGGCTGCAAATTAATGATGATGATGCACACAAGTCTAAGAAGGAAAAAACATAGGAGAAGTAGTAACTTAAGTCGTCCTAGAATTTGACCTAAAGAGACAAGATGTTAGGGTGTAGAAAATTCTAGGCCCTAGCGCCTTTCTCTCTTTAGAATTTTTATGGAGTAAAAATTATGCAACAATAACCAAGTCCAAACCTTAGAGTGCTAGAAATTTAGGGCTCTAGGGTTTCACTAGTTACTAGATCAATCCAATGAAAATCTTGGCAAATAAAAAGTAAGAAAGTAACAACTTAAGTTTCTTACTTTAAGCATTAAATACACCATGAAATTTCATAATCTTGTATGAGAAAATAAAACCATACAATAAACCATTCAATAGATGACAAAATGCATATTTCACTTACTTGGACCCAGAATAATCATGAGAATACCATGCAAGATCACCATAAAACTTCCAAAATTGATCCAAGTTGCAAAAATCAGCCTTAATCAAGAGTGGCTCCTCACAATTTCAGCCAATAACCCTATTAGGGTGCAAATTTAAGACCTCTTGTCTCAAATGACAAGTTGTGATGAAAATGAATGTCACTTTCTGCTTATTTATACAAAATTTAACCTAAAGTTAATTTCAGTTCATAATTACTGGGCTGACCTCGCTAGTTTTTTACACAAATTAAATCTGGACAAAATAAAATTAATTTGCATCTAAGAATCACTCCATGGGTACTGTCATGCCCCTCTAGGGTGACGTTGAGCCCCAAGTATGGAACTCTGGCTAGAGAAAGTAAAACTTTGGGCCTCCAAAGGCCTAAAACCCTGCCCATATGTGCCAATGCCTCATAAATGCCATCCAAGATGACAAGACTAGTTTTGGATGACGTCTAGTGTATCAATGATGACGTCTAGGGCCCTCAAGGGATAACATCCATGTGGGAGGAGCAATATCCCCTAGGTCTAGGTCTACCAAGGTGCCTCCAAAGGCGACATCCTTCTTTCTCTCGGTGCAAGTTTTCAATCCATGTCATGCCCCTTGGATGGGGTCTCAACATCCATCAGTGGGATTTGAGCCCTATGAAGGTCTGATACAATCATTCCCTCATTTGCACCTGTCCATTGGGCAAGGTCCTGCAACAACAAAAAGTACGCCCTCCAGGTGTTCAAAAGTAACATGGATCATAACATGTAAATTACATCCAATAATTAAATTACCCAAACATGTGCATCGAACCCCTCTTAACCCAAACAAATGCTCAAATACGTTATGCAATTTGACAAGTCAGGTTTGGATAAGGTCTCAGGGTGTCCTATTGGGCTAACCTCTCTCAAGTTTTGGGTGTTTCCTAGGTGGGATCTAGTCCAAGTCATGTAAGTGTATGAGGTGGAATAGGGTAAATATTTAGGCATGGGGTGTGTTAGCACATAAATTTGTAGTAGCAAATTTGGTCATTTTGTAATGTTGGTGAATTAGGAGATTTCACAGTGCCAACTTCATCAATGGATATTTTGCAACGCTAGCTTCATCAACGCCAGTTTAAAACATCTTCGCAAATAAATTGGTTTTTTCAAAAAAAAATATAGAAGAAGAGCCAAATTCTATCTTAAAAGTTATTAGTTTTTGATAAAACAAATATAGTGGCCATGAATTCCCAATTCTTCAACTGATAAGCACTAGTGAAGGTCACAAAATACAGACCCAACGCTCATATTTAGCACCCTCATGACCAAGCGCTGAGGGGTGCCCAACATTAAGAGCCAAGCCACCGAGGAAGGGCTCTAGTTCGTGCACAACACGTCGCCCAAATGTATGAACACTTGCGTATATAAAATATTGAGATGCAAAACTCTTAATACATGTGGAAAACTTGAACCTCCAGCCGTCAATGGTCTTAGCTAGTGTCTGTGCTCGAGTCATGAAAGCTTATGACCGCTTCTGTTTAGAAAGTCGATAATCATCGCTCCAGAAACACGCCGAATGTTCATTGATGTTAATTGAGCAAGTGTAAGTGTTCAAGGAAAGTGCTCTTGAAAGCGTGAGAACACTAAGTTTCAAGCATTGATTTTGCGTCTTGTTTGTATAAGTTCCATTACGGGGTTCTGAAATAAGACCAGGCTTGGTATGGCAATTTGTTTTATGACAGTCTCAATTTCCACAAGCTAGTTGTAGCAACAACATAAATAGGAGTGTGGCTTCATGCTGGAGGCACATTAAACCAGTAATTTCCCGTCTTTTCCATTTAACAGATATGTCCTTAGACACATTACAGTGCCCACACCAAGCAACACGCTTGAGTTATAAAGGTAGCATTCAAACTAAGTGCCGAGTTCATTATTACAAATACAACGATAGATGATTTCGATGCCATTAACGCTCAGGTGTCGGGGTAGATGTCAAAGGCATTCAGGCGCTATTTGAAAAGTTTTAAGACCCTCTTGATAGTGCAGATATAGTAATGTTTCTTGAAGAGGCAAAATCAATAGTGCAACAAGATCATGAAATGGCCTAGATTTGTCTTGAGGAAATTTGATGTTGCAGTTTCATTTTTTCCTTAAACACTTGCAAAGAAAACTGTTGAAGTTTGAAAAAGAAATTGCTGGCAGAGGATTAATCTCCAATTTTCAAACAATCAATTTTTGCAAATTG
This sequence comes from Picea engelmannii, assembly GCA_009831015.1. Classification (NCBI taxonomy): domain Eukaryota; kingdom Viridiplantae; phylum Streptophyta; class Pinopsida; order Pinales; family Pinaceae; genus Picea; species Picea engelmannii. The sequence continues at coordinate 199,800 of ML798905.1, read as the reverse complement.
GGTGCAAAAACAACTTAGAGATCATCCTGGTGAGATATAGCAAGATGGTATGCAATATTACATCAAGCATGCTTCAGATATTTTGGTAAAATTCAGTGATGTCGACAAGCATGTCTAAGAGGGCTTTCCCAAGTAAAGAGAAACATGTTCCAAATATATAAACGTAGAACACCTAAGACAGGGCATCTAAGTGCCACAAATACCAAAAGGATCATTCCAAATTCGAAGAGTTGTTGCCAGATTTCAAGTTAAGAGGTGGAAAAACAATCAAGGGATAAGGATAGAGATGGAGACACTAGCATAAACTCATATCTAATTTTTGAGGTGACAACCAAATCAACAAACTGTGGTTTAAATCTTCCATTCGGAGGTGTAAACTCAACAGTCAGAGACATCCAAAGAGGACAAGTGGCAGAGTATCCCTGCCTTTTAGGCATCAGTTAAGCATCCCTCAACAATTCGAGGATAAGATCATGGCACCGCTGGAAGCTTTATCCTCATTTTGAGCATGAAAGTGACAGGTGTTTCTAGATTCAAAACAAATTCGATATTTCAACTTCATTTGCTCGAGATTTTGGGCAATTCTTTTCATTTTTCCTGCAACATATTTTTATTTTAGTATGCAGATTAGACTTGTATCCCATAAAGATAGAAACAATATGTTAAAGTAATGATCTATATAGATAATGATTTGTAAAGAAGAGGAGGAAGACCTGAGAGGTCTGAGATAGAGTCTTCAAGATCTGAATGGGAGCTGCAAAGCACGAAAAGTCTCTGATTTGAAATTGCAAACCTGTACTGCTTTCTATGTAAAGAAGTTTCAGCTGATAATAAAGCACATGATCAGTTTGTTTTCTCTCTTTTGTGTTAAACCATTTTTTCATTTTTCATCTCCTTGGATATGTATTTCTGCTATAGGACATATGTAGGCAATTTTTGTGCTGAAAGGACTATTGTATAGGATATGCTCTAGCCCTTGCCATAGGCTTATCTGAGTTTTAATTCAGGTTTTAGAAAGGTTTTCTGAAAACTAAGTTTTTCCTCTTGCTGTCAGAGGTATTGAAGATCATGATGCTCTTTGATTATATTCAGTTTTTGTTCCTCATACTTCTTAATTACATTTCTTTATAAGCATTGTAACTGATCTAAGCTTTGTTGACCTGATTTGCTGCCCATAGAATGTTAGGTCAGGGTTATAGTTTTTTTCATGGACTCCAAGCCCAATGACTTCATTGCCTTCTTGATTAATTTTACCACTCTCAAAGTTTCTAAAACCCATCCAATTCATTTTGACTTTAAGATGTTGCTCTTAAGCAGTCTAAGAACAATTTCTAGCGCTAACATCTTTTGGCGTCGTTGTTGGGGACAAAAGTGAAGAAATATTCCCTAGGAGAACGACATTGATCAGATTCAACTCTTGATGGTGAACAAGGGCTGGTCACATATTAGAGACTGCATCATTCACCTGGCGACTCCACTCCATGAAGGAAGAACCTGTTGGCGACTTCACTGATACGAGACAACCATAGCAATGGAAGCTATCTTGGCTAGGATGTATGTTTTCTGTGATTTCTCAAATATAACCGGTTTTCCACATTCAATACCGACTATAACTGAATGGGATGATTACATTCTGAGATTCAGAGGAAGCAAGCATGACCATCCCGATGAGCACTTATTCAATTTTCATAAATGCATGCTTGAACATGGTTTTGTTCACGAGGATGTCTTGATAAAGATGTTCAAATTTTCTTTAGAAGAACACGCTCGTAAATGGTGTCAATATCTATCTGCTGCTAGTATGCATTCTTTGAAGGATTTTCACATTGATTTTAATTCATATTATGAGAAGATTTACCTGGCTGATCTTATTTTTGATAACTGTTGTAAAGAATCTTAATTCCACATCCAACAGTCAGTTAGTATTCCTTCCGATTGTGAGGATGTTGGTGATAGTCATATTGTAGACACATTTGTCCTTGATTCAAATGTCTCTTATAGTTTTGACTATGATATTGAGGATGCTTCAGATTTTGATAAAGAATTTGCTGATATGCATTCAGTATCCCAAGAGATTCAGAGGCAGCTGATCTTGCCTTTATCACCGATATCCATAATTCTTGAATTTGAATATGCAACAGATATCAAACAATCTATGATTAGCAGTGAAATCAACTCGCAGTCATGTTCAGATTTGCAGATAGCTGAAGGTGGAAGCCATTATCAGGAAGAGGATATGCAGAGACCTTTTGATCTTTAGCTAAAACAATAGTAAGAGGTATTTCTTTACAACTTAATTGATTCTTTTGCTGATTATTTGGAGTCTTCGAGCAATTTAAATGTCAAATTGTTCTTGTCAAATGAAGGTTGGTTCTGCTGTCCTTTTGGATCGCACTTCTGTAAATTTTGGGTTCCTTCATTCATCATTTCCAGATCAGGAGTTTCACCAGTTAATCAGATGTTTGTATGGCTTCATTGGAAGCATGATTTTACCTGATCTAGAGGAAGCAGTTGATTAGGTAGGAGTAGGAAGAATAAAGCTCGGTTCTCGAGCATCTTGTTTGCAATTAGTTTTCAGTTTCAAATAAAGAGAATAGGTTCTCTCAGGCATGCAGGTTTCCTGGACAGATTTGAAGGAGTGTAAGGCAACTGATCTACAAGTTCTTGGCAGCTCGCAGGGAGCATGCCATTCTCCATGGAGCCAAATGTTAGCACCGAAATTTGCAGTAACAAATTTGGTCATTTTGCAGCACCGGTGAATTAGGAGATTTCGCAGAGCCAAATTCATCAACTCCAGTTTAAAAAATATTAAAAAAAAAACCCTTCGCAAATAAATTGGTTTTTAAAAAAAATAATAGAAGAAGAGCCAAATTCTAGCTCTCGGATCTCTTGGGAAGTTATTAGTTTTTGCTAAAACAAATCTAGTGGCCATGAAAGCCCAATTATTCAATTGCTAAGCACTAGTCAAGGTCACAAACATACAAACCCAATGCTCATGTTTAGCGCCCTCATGACCAAGCGCTAAGGAGGGGTGCCTACGAGGGGCCCAACATTAAGAGCCAAGCCACCGAGGAAGGGTGCTAGTTCGTGCACAACACGTCGGCCAAATGCATGAACACTTGCGTATATAAAATATTGAGAAGTAAAAATCTCAATACATGTGGAAAACTTGAACCTCCAGCCGTCAATGGTCTTAGCTAGTGTTTGAGCTTGAGTCGTGAAAGCTTATGACAATTTCTATTTAGAAAGTCAATAATCATCGCTCCAGAAACACGTCGAATGTTAACCGATGTTAATTGAACAAGATTAAGTGTTCAAGGCAAGTGCTCTTGAAAGCGTGAGAACGCTAAGTTTCAAGCATTGATTTTGCGTCTTGTTTGTAGAAATTCCATTACGAGGTTCTGAAATGAGACTAGGCTTGGTATGGCAATTTCTTTTATGACAATCTCAATGTCCACAAGCTAGCTGTAGCAGCACCATAAATAGGAGTGTGGATTCATGCTGGAGGCACATTAAACCAATAATTTCCCATCTTTTCCATATAACAGATATGTCCTTAGACACATTACAATGCCCACACCAAGCAACAAGCTTTAGTTATAAAGGTAGTGTTGGTCCTGAGATTAAAATTAAGGCTCAAAGAATAATGTCAGGCATCATGAAAGTTTAAGAGAGTGTTTTTTAAAGTGATTTTTCTACCTTCGTTGTATGAGAAAATTTCCTTAAATGAAATTAACAGTTTGACAACATAGAGGCCGTATTTCGTGTTTGAGTCAAAATTGTAATATTGAATGGTGCGAGAGAAAGATATAAAAATGTAAAGCAAAGAAGGGCATCGATTACTGAAGAGTCCTACCTTGTTATAGTAGAAGGAAAGATATAGCGTAACCTTGAATAAAGTATAAAATGCAGGAATCTACACAAGAAGCAAGTCTTGATTTACTCACAATAAATGCAGAGGAAAAACTGCGTACTTAATAAATTACAGAGACCTTGTGATTACAAAAGTTTTTGTACTAAATTGGAATCAAACATTCATCAAGGAATACATAAAGAAATGCTGAGAAATGGAAAACAAAAGAAACACATAACCCAGATTTAACAAAACTTGGAATCTCTGTCTGCACTTGTATTAATACTCTATAAGGAGAGTTTTCTCTATTACAATCGACAAGAATCAACATGTGATAAATCTTCAATCTATGCCTTTATACAAAATTGTCACAACCCCAAATGGTTTGACTTATCATAATTTAAAAATAGTAAATATTACAAATTGTAAAATTGAAAAGTTCCATTAGTATTCTCCTCTGTCTCTTCGTCTGCTGGTAGAGACATTTCTTCTTCTCATCCTTTAACCTGGAGACGGCTGGCATTTGATCTTGACATGTATGAGTAATATGTACATGTTGTCTTACTTGTTTCCAGATGTGCTTGCTTTCCCATATTCGACACATTGGACGCATATACTCACTAACTGTACCACCAACCCAAAAGGTTCAGTTGCTTCATTTGCTTCAAAAATGTATAGCTTCTTTTCTACTTGAGGCAACCTTTCCTGTGTCTTTTCTGCTGCTAAAGATGTGACTTGTAACTGCAATCTTGGGCCTACTATCCATTGGTTTATTTGGATAAGATTAATTTGTCTCATTTGTTGGATGGTCATCATGGCTTCTTCTCTGCTTGTCCTAGAATTATATTGGTTCTTTGCGATGTCAATTTGTCCCAGGGCTTCGGAGATAGTATTTCCTTCAACATCAAGTATCTCTTCTTATAGTGAAGATATTACTTCTAGGAAACCTTCGTCTGCCTCTCTGGCCAATCTCTTGCTTTTGGCAAGATTTGTTTCCCAGGCCTTCAAAATTATGTCGCCTCTGGTTTGCTCAGAAAGAGACAGTCGGGGAACCTACGATACATCATCTTTTGGTACTAGTAAGATAACCTCCTTAAACTTATCCCGAGATGAACGGGCCTCTCTCTCTTTAATGTAAATTTTCTCCAGGGAAAGGTCTACTACTCAAAGAGATCTTGCTGGGCTGATTCTAGCTTTTCATGTACTTCCAGTGCTTGAGCCTGGAAAGATGTCATTTCTAATACTGTACCTTCAATCAAGTCTATCTTGGATTGTAATTGCTTGATTAATTCTTCATGTTGAGTGACCAATCCTCTATTGGCCTGTAAATTTTGATAGAGCTCATCAAGGTTTGTTTTTAGTTGTTGGATTTGATGTTTGTCATAGGCTCTAACTTGTTCAAAGTCCTTTCTCATTTTATTTCTCATTTCCTGTTCCATAGTTTTCATCTGGTCTTGAAACTGCCTTACCAACAGGTTCCTCTATTTCAAATGCTCAACTAGATTTTCTACTGAACACTGATTGGTTGTGGCAAAAGCACCTAATGAACCTGCCATTTCCTTGGTGAATTCTAAATCATCTAGGCCCTATCCATCATACAACATTCTGTTCCTTTTGACTGTTGCACCATCTTTTTGACACATTTCTCTTTTAACTATGGCCTTCCTCTTCTTGCTGAAAAATAAGTCTGAAGGAGGCATTTATTCGGCTGAAATCAGAGTAAGATCCTCTATAAATATGACTTCAGAATTGGGATCTCCTCGACTTGACTATAAAGGTGTTAATGAAAAAATGGGGCTAGCTATCTCCGTGGACGGTTGTTGCTCTGCTGTGTTTGTAGCCAGTTTATCTGGTGTGGACGACGATGTATCCTGTCCCTTTTTTAGAAAATATTCAAGATGAGCTTTTGTTTGAGTACCTGGTGGGTTTGATAATGAAGTCTCCACTTCCTGGATTGAGACTTTGAAATTATTCGGATTTTCCTTAGTACCCTGATTGCCTGAACTTCCCGCCTCATTACCTTGAGGTGTAGCTTCCTATGTAGATGAAGGTGTTATTGGTTCTCCCTGTAATACCCTTGGCAAAATATTCTTTTTGTGCTTTTGAAAATTGTAGAAACTAGCTAGTTGATTTGGAGACAAAGTTCAGACTTTGTTCAATACTTCCTCGTATGACCTGGCTTCCCTGAATATTTCATCCCGTGGGGAAGTCTCGTGCACATACTTATTTAACTTTTATTGATCCAGTTGAGTTTCCATGATATTCTGGGGATTGTGCCTTTTAAACTCAATATCGACTAACTTGATGTCTTCTAGAGCTGTTGCCTCTACTTTCAAATGGATGAAATCTAACAATGAAAACATACCAACCTGTAGAGGGAAGGTTGGCCATACCTTTTTCTGGGAAAATTTCAATTCTTTAATGATGCCCCCTATCATGGTTTGGTACGCCACTTCTCAACATACCAACCTGTCTGGTAAAAACTTTGGGAGAGCATGGGGGGGAACCAAACACCCAAAATCCCTGATGTAGGAAATTGTTTTCTCAATATACCAGTCTGCTATTTTACCCAGGTTTGCCATGATTTTTTCTGAAATTATGGGAGGTGTGCAACCGTATAGGGAGATATGAATAAGCACCACTACATAATGACAAATTTCATAAAAGAAATCTCTGGCTTTGTCCTCCCACATCTTGGAGTGATAAAAATGGATAGGCTCGACGCTGGTTGGGGTCCAACTCCAACTCATCAGAGGGAAATAAATCATAAAGCATATATCATCCATAATGTATGCTAACATATAAAAAGGGGCAGGTTTCCCTTTGGACTTTTCCAATTGATACCCTATAATTTCCTTAGATAGATTGTCTCATAACATCTTGGCCCAGTTGAAAGAGAAGCCCTCGACCACTTCATGCATAATTGGTACCCATGCCAATGGGAAATGAGAGGAGTCCTTTTTCCTGAATATCCTACATAGCATCATAGCCACATAAATCATATGGGCATCTAACGATGTTGTGGAATATATGCCGTGAGTGTCGGCTCTGAATTTCTTAGGGTGCCATGTACGTTCAGGGTAGTTTTTGTCATATTGTGTGCACTCGTGTTTGTCAAAATCCATTATGAATGTAGCATTGTAACTATATTTAAAAATGGGCGATAATTTATACAATACTTGTATATGCTCCGGTTGAAAAGACCTGACAACAACCTTCTATGAATTGCAAATGCTCCTGGTTGAAATGTCAATGTTCTCTAGGGCCCAACCTGTCATGTCGTTATATGGCATGAGCCTCAGACGCATGGCTATTCTGTGTATCTTTGACTGATCTATATCTCTGAGTTTAGTCGCATGAGTTTCAGTCACTTCGTCACTTGAATCCTCTGGGAAATTTATCAGCTTGTGCTATAGAATGTCAAACACCCGTGTCCATCATTTTGCGGTGTCGATGACTCTTGGCGAGGTGTATTACAGAAAATCTGTGTTTGGGTTTATGCTTTCACCAACTACTTTGGCCATATTTCGTGGTGCCATGATATTGATGAAAATGGAATTGGGTTACCTATTACATGAGAGTGTGTGAGCTTCTCAGTTGGCTAAAACTTGATATTCTGCGAGAATGAAAATGGAATTCAAAATCAAGTGTCCTTATTCACCTTAGGCATATTAATTTGAGAATACTTTTACTGACGATAAATTCCTTTACCTTAATGAGAAGATCTAGTTGGCGATATGCAATCCACATTAGAATCATTACCATAGATTTGTGATTAATGCCATCAATATCAGCGGTTCACGATCGAGAATTTTGGATGAAACAGGTTAGAAAATCTTTGAATCGTGAATTCACGAAAGATTAATTTCGACAATATCCCGTTTAAAACATTAATTAATCGTGTTTAACTTTAAGTGTTTTTGGGCATTCAGACTTCAGGATTTTTTAACAGTAGCTCGAGATAGAATCCCTGAAACCCGAAACCGCGAAATAATTAGTTATTGGATAATCGTTTTTTAACTTTAATTAACCCCATTTAATTTGAAGTGTTTCGGAAGTTCGGACTTCAGAGACTTCAAGATGTGAAGGATGATAAACGTCCAAATCTCTGAAGTGCGAAGTTATTAACTGTCTTTTAATCGAGATTAACTTAAATGATTAAGATTTAATATTTTTGGTTTTTGTTGCTTCATGGATTTGCAATTTAGCTCGTCATTATATTTCTGAAAGGCCGTCCTATGTAGCGATGTGTCCAGGATGATGTCATTCTAGATGACGTGTCGAGGCCAGGGGGTGCCGAGTGTTAATTTGAATCGTGTGAATCTTGAGATGAAAATATTAGGGAAGGGTGCCATGTGTTGACTCAGGGAAGATTCAAAACGTACATGTGTACCATGACTCGTGTCTTTCAAAGGTTGCTGAAAAGCGATAATGGATAAATTCGGGTTTCAGGATTTTTAAAGTTATGACTTGTTGAAATGCCTGAAGCAAAAAGCTCCGAAGCAGTCTCTCATGAATTAACTCTTTAACCATTTGGCGGCTCCACAAATCTGAAGAGATTTAGGGTCGTTCGATTAGATGGAAGACTTCATCAACGACATATATCTCACGTGCCTTATTCTTATTTAACAAGGAATGAAATTTATTTAAAATCCAAAAATTTAGAAATATATATATGTTCCAACATAGGATCCATTTGGGGATCACGTCTCCCTGCGAGGCGTGGAAGAACAATAGACCAAGTTCCTTTATTGGGTAAATGGAGTCATAAAAAATTCTAGTAAACACCTTTGGAGAAAGAGTCATTCAGAGAAAAATTGGATTTCAGTTGAGTCTCAGAAAACCTTCGATTACATAATCAATTATTTATCTCAAGTTAGGCTATTGATATGTTTCCTTTTCCTGAAACCGAGTTTATATTTGTTCAAGATAGTCAAAACAACTTTAATTGAACTATCAGACTTTAGTCGATTTCATTCGCATCAAGGAAAAGTAATTTTAATGATTTATTCTGGGAATCCCTTGTCGGTTTAGGATGTAAATATTACCAGAAAGAGAACTAGTCACCAGAGTATGTTTATACATGTATGCCAATATTACAGATATCATAGATATTGCTTCACTGCCAGCGAGCCTTTTCAGTATCCTAGTGAAGTTATCTACATCTCCCATTGAATTTCCTTTCACCACTTCAATTAGCAATTTTGCATTTTATTTGAGATGAGGGAAATCATTATATGAATTTCCTTTCATCATCTCTTTTGGACAAAATGGGGACAATCGATTCACGAATTTCCTTTCACCATCTGTCCTATATTTTATTATAATTTTTAAGTGGGGGCAATCAACTTGTATGTAACATACATGGATGATATCTGCTTAAGACTTGAGAATAAAGGTCTGTCAACAGTTTTTTATTCGTACTCTGAGCTAAATCTCCCCTGATCTTCAATACATATTTACCTATAGGGGAGATCTTATGGGGAAACTTTATTTTCCAGGGATTTTCCTTGAGCGAACTAATTAGTTTAAATCTGTTAGAAGAGCTAAAGCTATCAGGATTAGCTTAGACATACTTTCTTTCAGTTAGAGTTAGAGGAACTTAAAAATACTCGCCTAATATTACTTTGAAGATATGCTCTTGATATTTATGAGTCAATGTGAAATTCTTTCTTTCTATGAGGATTTAAGGCCAGACAGTGAAAATCAGGATAAAGTGAAAGCTCAAAGATATGAAAACGAAAACATAACAAGGATTCAAAGGGTTCGAAAAGGGATTTGATTTCCACATGAGTTCACCTCTTGATTATCAAGCTTCTCTTTTATTCTTATTTTTGTTTTATTTTCATTTGATTCAGAAATCTAGAGATTTATATCTTTCTGATCTTTGATCAGGGGGTTATATTTACATGAGTAGAACCTTGTTAATATCTGATGAGATATTTTTTTAGCATTTTAGTTTGAACAATAAGCATAGAAATTCATACCTCGGATTTCATTTATATTTTCAACCAAACCAATCATTAATTCATCACATGTTTTGAGATAAACAAACATTATGAAAACTGAGTGTTGGATTATGATACTTCCTTATTTCTCTTCTGATAATAAGTATTTTGCAAGAGCATACAAACAAATAATCAGAGAGTTCCACAGAATAGGAATGATATGCAGTACAACTATTTTATTTTTGCTTTTCAGAATATTAAGTAAAACTGGGTTTATTTATAATGAAAAGTAAAATTCAGGTAACCTACGAAAGCTAGTAAAATTGCGAAAGGAAACAAAAACAAAACTGGTATATACAATGGTACTGTGAAACATGTTTATTGCATAAAATGTTTTAGATAGCGCCCATTCACAGGGGCATCAAAATTTTTCCCGTCAAGATTCTCCAGTAGGAATGAATTCTTCCCCTCTGTAGATGAAATCTTGAATGGCTCGAACCAGAGGTGATCAAACTTACCATGTTTTCCCGCATCTTCTTTTCTAGCATCCCATTTTAAAACTAGATCACCAGGAAGGAACTCCCTGTCTTTCACTTTTTTATCAAAAAGGGATTTCATATCATCTTGATATTTTTGAAGTCTGTCATCGAATTTGACCCTGTTTTGCTGGACTTCAATTATTTGGTTTATCCTCCTCGTTACGTAATTCAACTATTCATTTGTGTCTTGCCACAACTTCATTACTGGAAGAGATAGATTAATAGGGAGGACAACGTCGGTGCCATAAACCATTTGGAAAGGAGACATACCTATTGATTTCATAGTGCCGAACCAGTTTTCCCATAAGGCGTACTTAAGGTGAACGTGCAGCCTTCTTATTTTCCGTTAATACTTTCTTGATTATATTCATCAAACTTTTTTTGGAGGATTCGACCAACCCGTTTGCTTGAGGATAATATGATGTAGAATTTCCTAGCACAATGTTGTATTTTTGAAAAAATCTTATAATTTCTATGGATTTGAATGCTTGGGCATTGTCTGTAACTATTTTTCGGGGGCAACCAAATTTGGATAGGATGTTTTCCTCCAAAAAATTTATCACTACTAAATCTGTGGCATTCCTAGTTGGAATGGCTTCAACCCATTTCGTGAAATAATCGGTAGCTGTTAAAATCCATTTATGTTGGGCACTCGACCATGGGTGTATTTCTCCGATGAAGTCCAAAACCCATTGTTGAAAAGGAGACTCTGTTTTAACTGGGACTAAAGGTAGTTCAAGTAACTTTTGTTTTTCCAGAGAACAATTGGCAAGGGTTGCAGGCTCTGACCTTAGCATTCACCTCAGTAAATAACTTTGGCCAATAATACCTAGCTCTTAGGATATTGTAGGCCATGGCCCTCCAGGCATGATGTCCTCTGCACACTCCTTTGTGAAATTCATTTATGACATCCTCTATTTCAAGTTCTGTTAGACAACGTAGCAAGAAGCCTAGAGGATATTTCCAGTACAATTGACTTTTGATAATACAATATTTAACTGCTTGTAGCTTCAACGCTCTTGATTTTGATGGATTCATATCACTTAGGAACTGAAGGGTGAGGAGATATGAAACAATATCATGATACCAGTCAGAGGAAGAAAATTTTTCCTCGATATGGACTATATGGGTTTGATCATCAAGCTCTCCTATGTCTGGAAAATATCCATGTGATTCAATATGGTTTATCCTGAGTGCCCTGAAATTAGACTTTGCTAATAACTTCTCTAGACCCCGACCTTTGACCAGCTTGATCGGTTTTATTTCTAGATTGAATTCCTGAATTTTGGCTAACCACCAACCTCTCCTACCATTACTATTCGACTGTACCAATATATCTTTGACGGATCTTGTCGACACATAGGTGATTATTTTGGAATGCATTACATATGTCCCGAAATCTTTGAGAGACTTCACCATCACGTAGATTTGATTTTCCAGTATACTGTATCTTAATTGAGCGTCTCTGAGACTTTTACTGAAAAAGGAAATCGACTGCTCGAAACCTTGTTCATTCTTTTGGAGAAGTATTGCTGTGATAGTATGTTCTGATGCGGAAGAAAAGATCATGAATTATTTAGTATAGTCAAGAATGGCTAATACTGGAGCTTCGCTTATAGATTTATTAACACACTTGAATGACACTTTAGCTTCGGTGGTCCACTTGATTTCACTGTCTTTCTTCAGCATATCTGTGATTAGTTTGACAATTTCAGCAAGGTTAGGGATAAACCTTCTCAAAAACTTTATTTTACCTAAAAAAGATTGGATTTCTTTTTTATTTCTAGGAATTTTTATTGTGTCAATAGCCTCGATTTTCTTGGGATCAAACTTGATTCCATCTTTGGAAACTATATGACCCAGAAGTTTGCCTTCTTGCATAGAAAAAATAGATTTTTTAGGGTTTAGAGACAAACCAAATTTTTGACATTTTTCAAAGGTTTGTTTGAGATGCACCAGATGTTCTGCATCAGAATTCGAGAAGACTGTTAGATCATCCAAGTAAATAACAACAAATTTATCTCTCTCACTGATGAAATATATATCCATTGCTCTTTGGAAAGTGGCCCCTGCATTCATCAAACCAAACGACATTTTATCATACATGAAATTTCCCCACGGAGTAGTGAATGCAATTTTTTATTTATCATCTTCGTGGACAAAAATTTGGTTATAACCTGAGAAGCTGTCAATCATCGACATTCTGTTGGCTCCAAATACCTTTTCCAGGACATGATCCATTTTTGGTAGTGGGTAGTTATCTTTTAAGGATGAGCAGTTTAAATTCCTGAAATCTACACAAAGTATTATTTCTCCACTCTTCTTTCTAATAGATACCAAATTTGCTACCCATTCAAAATATCTAAGTGGAACAATAATCTTTGCGTCGATGAGATTCTTGATTTCTTTTTCTATTACTGGTAAGAGGATAGGGTTGATCTGTCTCAGTTTCTGTCTAAAAGGTTTGATACCATGCTTCAAAGGGATCTTATGTTCAATTAAAGAAGTATCATACGTTCTTAAATCATCATAGGACCATGCAAAGACGTCTTTATACTGTTTAAGCAATTCAGCATATTTACTCTTCACCTAGGCTGGAAGGTATTTAGATAACTTGAATATGTTAGGCTCTTCTTTATTCCCTATGTCACAGTCTTCAAAATCCCCGGGATGAGGTCGTAAGGTAGATTTCAAGGGTATATCATCTTGGTCAAACAATCTCTCTAAGGGTATCAGACCTATGAGGATCTGATTATTCTTGATTACAAGCATTTGGTGATTTTTTATCTTATCTTGGAACGTTTCAGGATCTTCTCCTTCCTTCATGATCCAAATAGGATCGTTCTGGTTTTCTTGATCTATATGAGTCTCAGAGAACTCATCAACCATTTCTAGAAACTGTTTGATCTTCTCCTCATCCTCGAAGACCTTCCAGTGTTGCACATTTTTTGGAATTGAAGGTTTGTGTCTCATTTCTATATTATACTTCAACTTTAGGATAGTGGGTGGTACAAACGTAGCAACTTCTTTGGCCAAAGAGTCTTCCTGCTGATTTTCCATTATGGGAATGTAGTGAATGTTAAATGATGAGAAGAAATTATCTATCAAATCCCAGGCGCAATTCCTGTATGACCTTAGCCTTGGATTTTTAGCTTGATATTGCTTCTTTATTTGCTTCCCGATAATCTCTGCATCACCATAAGCTATTAGGTGTTCAATTTTTAGTTTCCTGGCAGCCTCCAATCCTAAGACCATAGCTTCATATTCATAGACGTTATTAGTATAATTGATTTCCCATTGTAATCTTTATGAAAAGGGAATGACATAATCATCTCTAGGTGCGACAAATAACATGCCAGCTCCCACCCCTTTGTAGGACGAAGCGCCATCAAAAAACGTTTTCCATACTCCCTCCCTACTATTTACACTTTTCTTTGGTTTTTCCATTTTTTTGTTTTCTTCTTCTATACAGTCATCAAAATCCTCGTCTAATGATAAAATACATTTTCCTAGATCTTGATCGGCAACATAGACTGGATAATTGTTTGGGTTTTGGGGGTCACTTACAGTGTATGCCAGTCTAGTCTCCCTGTACAGTCGAGTAAATTGTCCACCAAAAATCAGGATCGTAGCGTATGTCATGTCCAGTTGAAGTGATCCTCCAAGATTTGCGCCCCAAGACCTGGATAAAATCATGCCATACTTGGTAGGGACGTCAAAAATGACTACATCCATAAGAATACTCTTTACAGGAATATGTGCAAGATTCACTACTAGATCCTTGATCATACCCAGACACTTAACCTTTCTGGAATCAAAAGAATATAAGTCTTGATAAGGTCCAGTGATTTCAAGGACCAACTTTTCCATGATAAATTTAGGCATTAGGTTGTGAGAGGCCCTAGAATCTAACATGTAATTATGAAGTAAATGATCATGAACAATTAAGGTAATATAAAAAGGAGCTACAGAATCCTTAACATTTTCAATGTGCGGCCCAAACATAATCGTAGGCTTTTCATCTTGTAAATTTATTACGTTTGCATGACATTCCACATAAGAAAAATTAATCAATTTAGCGATTTGTTTTTTATAAATTGGATTCTTGGCAAGTTCAACCAGGGGCATGTGGATTTTAATTTTATTTATTTAATTTTCTAAACTAAAATCTCCAGTTTCTTTTTCTCTTTCTCTAGTTGAAGTTTGTGCTTCTATATTTTCTGTTTTCTTGGTTTGTGTTGCTTTGGTTTCAACTATTTTTGTTCGGGTAGCTTGCGTTTCGACTATAGGTTTAGTGGTAGCTGCCTCATTTGATTTATTTCTTGATAAGATATTTTTTGGTGGAAAAATTGTAGTATTAGTTTCTCTGGGCCTTAAATTATACGTCTATTGATGTTCGACCATTATGGAGTCGACGATTCCTTGATGTGCAGACTCTCCCAGATTATTTAAACTTTCCTTGTTACTAAACATGGGCTCTTGGTCTAGATATCTTTCATAATCTTGTCTAGTTAGACGAGGTTCCCGATATTCATCACTAAGGTTATTTATATCCTCTTCTAATCCCTCATAATTATGCATATCATCTCCTATAAAAGTTTCTGTTTTAAACGGAGCTTGTATTTTTTGATCTTTGTTTTTTACTTGTCTCTGCTGGGTTTGGGGGTTAGGATTTCTCCTGAAATGTTTTCTAGCAAATGAATCAGGTTTATCTTGGTCTAGTTCCATTCTAGATATTTTATTTGATAAATATTTGATTATCTTATCCATGTCATCCATTTTTTCCTCCACAGACCTCCCAGATCTGGAGGGTCCCTTGTTCCCTGAAGCGTTTAGGTTCTTTGGTTCCTATCTCAACCTTGGATTTTAGTTTACTAGAAGCCATCATGTTTGATTTTATTTCTATGGCATCGTCTTGCATTCCCGTCAGGGTAGCCTATCTTCTTTCTCTTAGAAGTAAGGCAAAGTTGGGTTCAAAATCCCCTGCAAAAGTTACCTTTGTTGTAGGTTGAGAGGGTCTAACTTCAGCTGGGATCTTATGATAAATTTTGTTAAATATCTGAGTAAACTCTAGAACCGACTCAAATTTCTTTTTTCTCAATGCCTCAAATTCAGTCAAGTAGTAAATATGATCTTTCTTTTCTCCCCACTGTCTTAAAGAGTTTTTTAAATCATCGTATGACCGTAGGGATCCTACCAAGAGTCCTTGAAACTAGATTCTTACTTGTCCTTCGAAAGTTTTCAATAAAATACTTGAATAAACATCCTCATTCTCAATGACAAGGATATCCGTGAACTAATTGAAAAAGGTTATGTGTTATGTGGCTGTTAAATCTCCTTCTCTCGTAAATTTGGCAAGTTCTTCATATAATTTTCAGGTAAATCATGAAGGATAGGAGGGAGGACCAAAGGAACGTATCTGGCCACCACCTTGGAGAAAATTATAAGGGGTGGGGGTGGTCCTTGACCACCTCCTCCTCCAGTGCCACCTCCTCCAGCACCTCCAACACCACCTCCTCTAGCACCTCCGACGCCATCTCCTCCAACAAAAGCCATTGAAATTTTGGGGATGAACTTCAGGAGTTAAAAAGAGGGTTTTCGAAAAATTCAAGAGACCGAAGTGGTGACCTTTCAAATTCTTTGGGATATGGCAAAGGGAAATATGGAAAATGATCGTTAGGAGATGAAAAGTCTAGAATAGGAGGGAAAGGAAAATGTGGACTGGTTTCCTCAGACTTACAAGATGTGTAAATCGACGAACAGACAGGGGATGGGTCAGGGTATATAATGCGTTTTTCAGGGTTTCATAGAAACGATACCTTTACTTCGGGCAAGGGTGAGGTAGACAGAGTATTAATGATAGCGGGTAAAGATGAGGCTCTTTTGTTCAGACCATTAGGAGTATTAGAAGGATTAATATCAATCTTTATTTCGGGCTTCACATCTAACCTCGAGCTTGCTAGTTAAGGCCTCTGCAGAGGGTGTTTGTTTAAAATTCTCTTCAGGAGTTAATTCTTCAGCTAGAACCTTAGTATTGACTTGGGTAACTTTGGGTTGGTATTTTTACTTGCCGATGTGGTAGCCAACTTGAGCTATCCCTTTGGTTTTAACAACTTTTCGGGATCAGATACAGGTGTGGTCTACTGATCGTCTGGGTTATTTCTGGTATTCTTTCGACCGAATGCCAACTTATCTATGGTGGAGTCGCCAAGTGAAAGATAAAAATAGCCTTAATTCAATATTCAATCTTTGTTCACTATCAAAGAGAGAATCTTACCTTGTCATTCTACCAAGGAAAAATAACTTCGTTTCTCCATCCCCGACAACGACGCCAAAAATATGTTGGTCCTGAGATTAAACTTAAGGCTCAAAGAATAATGTCAAGCATCAGGAAAGTTTAAGAGAGTGTGTTTTAAAGTACTTTTTCTACCTTATTTGTATGAGAAAAATTCCTTAAATGAAATTAATAGTTTGACAACACAAAGGCCGTATTTCATGTCTGAGTCAAAATTGTAATATTGAATGGTGCGAGAGAAAGATAAAAAACTGTAAAGCAAAGTAGGGAATCAATTACTAAAGAATCCTACCTTGTTACAATAGAAGGAAAGATATAGCATAACCTTGAATAAAGTATAAAATGAAGGAATCTACACATCAAGAAGGTCTTGATTTACTCATAGTAAATGCAGAGGAAAAAAATTCTTACTTAATAAATTACTGAGACCTTGTGATTACAGTAGTTGTTGTACTAAATTGGAATCAAACAATCATCAAGGAATACATAAAGAAATGATGAGAAATGGAAAACAAAAGAAACACATAACCCAGATTTAACAAAACTTGGAATCTCTATCTGCACTTGTATTAATACTCTATAAGGAGAGTTTTGTCTATTACAATCGACAAGAAGTAGCCTGTGATAGATCTTCAATCCATTCCTTTATACAAAATTGTTACAACCCCAAACGATTGGACTTATCATAATTTAAAAATAATAAATATTACAAACTGTAAAACTGAAAAGTTCCATTAGTATTCTCCTCAGTCTCTTCGTCTACTAGCAGAGACGTTTCTTCTTCTCATCCTTTAACCTAGAGACAACTGGCATCTAATCTTGACCTATATGATTAGTATGTACATGTTGTCTTACTTGTTTCCAGATGTGCTTGATTTCCTATATTCGACACATTGGACACATCTACTCACTAACTGTACCACCAACCCAGAAGGTTCAGTTGCTTCATTTGCTTAAAAAATGTATAGCTTCTTTTCTACCCGAGGCAACCTTTCCTGTATATTTTCTGCTACTAAAGATGTGACCTATAAATGAAAGCTTGGGTCTATTATCCATTTGTTTATTTGGATAAGATCAATTTGGATCATTTGCTGGATGGTCGTCATGGCTTCTTCTCTGCTTGTCCTAGAATTATATTGGTTCTTTGCTATGTCAATTTGTCCAAGGGCTTCGAAGATAGTTTTTCCTTCAACATCAAGTAGCCCTTTGTATAGTGAAGATATTTCTTCTAGGAAAGATTCGTCTACCTCTCTGGCCAATCTCTTTCTTTCGAAAATATTTGTTTCACATGCCTTCAAAATTATGTCACCTCTAGTTTGCTCAGAAAGAGACAGCCGTGGAACCTTTGATACATCATCTTTTGGTACTAGTAAGATAGCCTCTTGAAAATTAGCCTGATATGAACGTGCCTCTCTCTCTTTAATGTAAATGTTCTCCAGGGAAAGGTCTACTACTCGATAGCAATTTTGAATGGCTTCCACTTTTGCAAAGAGATCTTGCTGGGATGATTCTGTATTTTCATGTACTTCCAGTGCTTGATCCTGGAAAACTGTCATCTCTACTGCTGTACCTTTAGTCAAGTATATCTTGGCTTGTAATTTCTTGATTAATTCTTCCTGTTGAGTGACCAATCCTCTATTGGCCTGTGAATTTTGATAGATCTCATCAAGGTTATTTTTCAGCCGTTGGATCTGATGTTTGTCATAGGCTCTAACTTGTTCAAACTCCTTGCTCATCTTATTTCTCATTTCCTGTTCCATACTTGTCATCTGGTCTTGCAACTGCCTTACCAACATGTTCCTCTATTTTAGCTGCTCAACTATATTTTCTACTGAACACTGATTGGATGTGGCAAACGCACATAGTGAACTTGCCATTTCCTTGGCGAATTCTAAATCATCTAAGCCTCGTCCATCATACAACATTCAGTGCCTTTTTACTGTTGCACCATCTTTTTGGTGCGTTTCTATTTTAACTATGGCCCTCTTCTTCTTGCTAAAAAATAAGTCTGAAGGAGCCATTTCTTCGACCGAAATCAGAGCAAGATCCTCTATAAATATGACTTCGAAATTGAGATCTCCTCGACTTGACTGTAAATGTGTTAATGAAAAAATGGGGCTACCTATCTTTGTGGATGGTTGTTTCTCTTCTTTGTTTGTAGCCAGTTTATCTGGTGTGGATGACGATGTATCTTGTCCCTTTTTAGAATAGCTTCAAGGTGATCTTTTGTTTGAGTACCTGGTGGATTTGATAATGAAGTCTCCACTTCCTGCATTGAGACTTCAGAATTCTTCGGATTTTCCTCATTACCATGTTTTACTGAACTTCCTGCCTCATTACCCTGAGGTGTAGCTTCCCGTTTAGATGAAGGTGTTATTGGTTCTCCCTGTAATACCCTTGGAAAAATATTTTTTCTGTGCTTTTGAAAATTGTAGAAACTAGCTAGTTGATATGGAGACAAAGTTCATAATCTGTTCAATACTTCCTCGTATGACCTGGCTCCCTTGAATATTTCATCCTGTGGGGAAGTCTTGCACACATACTTCTTTAAATTGTATTGAGCCAGGTGAGTTTTCACGATCTTCTGGGGGTCCTGCCTTTTAAACTCAATATCGACTAACTTGATGTCTTCTAGAGCTGCTGCCTTTACTTTCAAATGGCTGAAATCTAACAATGAAAACATACCAACCTGTAGAGGGAAGGTTGGCCATACCTTTTTCTGGGCTGCTTTCAATTATTTACTGATTCCCCCTATCACGGTTTGGTACGCCAATTCTCGGCATACCATCCTATCTGGTAAAAACTTTGGGAGAGCATGGGGGGGAACCAAACACCCAAAAACCCTGATGTAGGAAAATGTTTCCTCAATATACTAGTCTGCAATTTTACCTAGGTTTCCCATGATTTTTTCTGAAATTCTGGGAGGTGGGAAACCGTATAGAGCGATATGAATAGGAACCACTACATAATGACATATTTCATAGAATAAATCTCTATCTTTGTCCTCCCACAACTTGGAGTGATAGAAATGGATAGGCTCGACGCTGGTGGGGGTCCAAGTCCAGCTCATCAGAGGAAAAGGAGCCATAAAACATATAACATCCATAATGTATGCTGACATATAAAAAGGGGTAGGTTTCCCTTTCGACTTTTCCAATTGGTACCCTGTGATTTCCTTAGCCAGGTTGTCTGATAACATCTTGGCCTAGTTGAAAGAGAATCCCTTGGCCACTTCATGCATAATTGGTACCCATGCCAACGGGAAATGAGAGGAGTCCTTTTTCCCGAATATCCTACATAAAATCATAGCCACATAAATCATATGGGCATCTAACGATGTTGTGGCATATATGACATGAGTGTCGGCTTTAAATTTCTCAGGGTGCCCCCACCAGTCTTTGATTAAATCAGGGTAGTTTTTGTCATATTGTGTGCACTCCTGTTTGCCAAACTCCATTATGAATGTAGCGTTGTAAATATATTTAAAAACAAGGGATAATTTATACATTACTTGTATATGCTCCGGTTGAAAAGACCCGACAACAACCTTTTGTGAATTACAAATGCTCCTGGTTGAAATGTCAATGTTCTCCAGGGCCCAGCCTATCATGTCGTTATACGGCATGTGCCTTAGCCACGCGACTATTCTGTGTAGCTCCGACTGAGCTATATCTATGAGTTTAGTCACCTGAGTTTTAGTCAGTTCATCACCTGAATCCTATGGGAAATTTATCATCTCGTGCTGTAGAATGTCAACACTCGTGTCCATGATTTTAAAGTGTCGATGACTATCAGTGAGGTGTCTGACAGAACATCTGTGATTGGATTTACACTTTCACCAACTACTTTGGCCATCTTTCGTGGTGCCATGATATTGATGAAACCATAATTGGGTTACCTGTTACAGGAGAGTGTGTGAGCTTCTCAGTTGGCTGAAATTTGCTATTCTGCGAGAATGAAAATGGAATTCAAAATCAAGTGTCCTTATTCACCTTAGGCGTATTAATTTGAGAATACTTTTACTGATGATAAATTCCTTTACCTTAATGAGAATATCTAGCTGGCGATCTGCAATCCAGATTAGAATCATTACCGTAGATTTGTGATTAATGCCATTAATATCGATGGTTCATGATTGAGAATTTTGGATGAAACAGGTTAGAAAATATCTGAACCGCGAATTCACGAAAGATTAATTTCGAGATAATCCCGTTTAAATTATTAATTAATCGTGTTTAACTTTAAGTGTTTTCGGGCATTCAGACTTCGATATTTTTTAACAGTAGCTCGAGATAGAATCCCCGAAACCCGAAACTGTGAAATAATTAGTTATTGGATATTTGTTTTTAAGCTTTAATTAACCCCGTTTAAGTTTGAAGTGTGTCGGAAGTTCGGAATTCAGAGACTTCAAGATGTGAAGGATGATAAACGTCCGAATCTCCGAAGTGTGAAGTTATTAACTATCTTTTAACCGAGATTAACTTAACTGATTAAGATTTAATATTTCGGGATTTTGTTGTTTCGTGGATTTGCAATTTAGCTCGTCATTATATTTCCGAAAGGTTGTCCTCCATAGCGACGTGTCCAGGATGATGTCATTATAGATGATGTGTCAAGGCCAGGGGGTTCTGAGTGTTAATTTGAATCATGTGAATCCTTAGAAGAAAATATCGGGGAAAGGTGCCATGTGTTGACTCAGGCAAGATTCAAAATATACATGTGTACCATGATTCATGTTTTTCAAAGGTTGGTGAAAAACGATAATGAATAAATTCGAGTTTCGATCTTTTTAAAGTTATGACTTGTTGAAACGCCCGGAGATTGAAGCTCCGAAGCGGCCTCTCGCGGCTTAAATCTTTAACCATTTGGGGGCTCCACAAATCCAAAGAGATTTAGGGTCATTCGATTAGATGGAAGACTTCATCAATAACGTATATCTCACGCAACTTATTCTTATTTAACCGGGAATGAAATTTATTTAAAATCCAAAAGTTTAAAATATATATATGTTCCAAAAGGTAGCATTCAAACTAAGCGCCGAGTTCATTATTACAAATACAACAATAGATGATTTTGATGCCATTAACGCCCAGGTGTCAGGGTAGATGTCAAAGGCATTCAAGCACTATTTGAAAAGTTCTAAGACCCTCTTGATACTATAGATATAGTAATGTTTCTTGAAGAGGCAAAATCAATAGTGCAACAAGATCATGAAATGGATTAGATTTGTCTTGAGGAAATTTGATGTTGCAGTTTCATTTTTTCCTTAAACACTTGCAAATAAAACTATTGAAGTTTGAAAAAGAAATTGCTGGCAGAGGATTAATCTCCAATTTTCAAGCAATCGATTATTGCAAATTGGGTGCAAAAACAACTTAGAGATCATTCCGGTGAGCTATGGCAAGATGGTATGGAAGATTACATCAAGCATGATTCAAATATTTTGGTAAAATTTAGTGATGTCGCCAAGAATATCTAAGAGGGGTTTCCCAAGTAAAGAGAAACAAGTTCCAAATATATCAATGCAGAACACCTAAGACAGGGCATCTAAGTGCCACAAATACCAAAAGGATCATTCCAAATTCGAAGAGCTATTGCCATATTTCAAGTTAATAGGTGGAAAAACAATCAAGGGATAAGGATACAGATGGAAACACTACAGAAAGTCATATCTAATTTTCAAGGTGGAAACCAAATCAACAAACTGTGGTTTAAGTCTTCCATTCAGAGGTGTAAACTCAATAGTCAGGGGCATCCAAAGAGGACAAGTGGTAGAGTATCCCTACCTTTTAGGCATTAGTTAAGCATCCCTCAACAGTTCGAGGATAAGATCATGACACCACTGGCAACTTTATCCTCATTTTGAGCATGAAAGTGACAGGTGTTTCCATATTCAAAACAAATTCAATATTTCAACTTCATTTTCTTGAGATTTTGGGCAATTCTTTCCAGTTTTCCTGCAACATATTCTTATTTTAGTATGCATATTAGACTTGTATCCCATAAAGATAGAAAAAGTTTGTTAAATTAATGATCTATATATATAATGATTTGTAAAGAAGAGGAGGAAGACTCGAGAGTTATGAGATAGAGTCTTCAAGATCCGAAAGGGACCTGGAAAGCATGAAAATTCTTTGATTTGAAATTGCAGACCTATACTGCTTTCTATGTAAAGAAGTTTCAACTGATAATAAAACACATGATCAGTTTGTTTTCTCTATTCTGTGTTAAACCATTTTCTCATTTTTCATCTCTTTGGATATGTATTGCTGCTATAGGATATATGTAGGCAATTTTTGTGTTGAAAGGATTATTGTATATGATATGCTCTAGCCCTTGCCACAGGCTTATCTGAGTTTTAATTCAGGTTTTAGAAATGTTTTCTGAAAACCGATTTTTCCCTCCTACTGTCAGATGTATTGAAGATCAGGATGCTCTTTTATTATCTTCATTTTTTGTTCCTCATACTTCTTAATTACATTTCTTTATAAGAATTGTAACTGATCTAATCTTTGTTGACCTGAGTTACTGCCCATAGAGTATTAGGTTAGGGTTATTGTAACATCCCGCTCTGGCGCACTGAGGACACTTATTCTTTGAGGACACTTGCTCGCAAGTGATCTGGACCCTTTTTGATGTTGGACCTTATATATTTGATTATGATGCGATTGACAGATGATATGATGTGTTACTATTCATGTAGACGGGTGCTATTGACTCGGTTTATTGAGTGTGCAGGTTTGTGACCTTGAGGATGCGGAGGCATCGGTAGACCCCCTTGGAATCCGGACTGAGTCAGGGAGTGTGCTTTTGGGTTGATTTGTTTATTGTGATGTTGATTTGATGTGATGATTTGATGACGACATTCTGACATGATTATTGGTGATGCAGGCTGACGATAGCTTGCCGACTTGACTCACATATGGA